>CAMPSB010000028.1:0-305476 GCA_946959425.1 Argyrosomus regius
TGTAGTGAACCCAAGAATGTGTCACCACATTAATTTGAATTTAAAAGGAAATTAATCTTTCTGTTAATTTGTATGGGTTGAATGTGATTCCCCGGTAATATCTGTGAGATGCACATTTTATTTTTCACATATATATTGTGGCACTAAGCGGGAAATTAGTAAGGGGACCCTTTGAGGCCGGAACTGTTGCCATTCGGGTGGTCTCAGGTGTGGACTTCCGCCCACTCTCCAGACGCAATTTGGATGGCACAGGCATCACTCCGTGTCTTCATTGTCCTTTCACTCTGTCTGTTTTCACAGGTCAGTATTTGAGAAAGGTTGAAGGGTTTAGG
Organism: Argyrosomus regius; assembly: GCA_946959425.1. Classification (NCBI taxonomy): domain Eukaryota; kingdom Metazoa; phylum Chordata; class Actinopteri; family Sciaenidae; genus Argyrosomus; species Argyrosomus regius. The sequence goes on from CAMPSB010000028.1 coordinate 333, forward strand.
TTGTTTATGCTTTTATTTGTGTGTACATACGCTAAGAGGGAGTTGAAGTGTCATTTGCGTATGTTAATTGATGTTTAAGAAACTTGAAAACCCGCCACTCGTGTAGACGGTATATCGGGTGTGCTTTGCCCCTGCCTTTGTCTTGCAGGCAGTCAAGTGTGCTTTACACTGCTCGGGATCATTACACTTGCACATAGTCCCACACCTGCAAATAAGAAACACACACAACGGGTATTCTGCACATGGTTTTATGTAATAAATGTACATTAAATAATAAGAGTTTAAAGATGTTTATGAAAGGTTGGTACAGTTGAAAATGTTTATATTCCTCCGTGAGCTAATTTGTGGAGTAAGTGTGCATCACATCCATTAACACAGCAGACATAAGCTGCATGATCGTTACAGTAAAGTGATACTGTCATTTTGCACTATAGACATATAGTATATAATGTGCCTTTTGTACAGTCAGGTTACAGTGTAACAATGTATCAATCTGATTAGAATTAGCATTTATTAGGTTATTGGATGCATGTGATAAGTAGAGATATATGCCACTTACCTGAAACGGATGAGAATATTACATCTGGAGTGTTAATACTATATTTTGCATTTGTGAGAATTAAAGAGACGCAATTTGGATGGCACAGGCATCACTCCGTGTCTTCATTGTCCTTTCACTCTGTCTGTTTTCACAGACAACTGTATTTGTAACGCGGTTCCACGTTTGGGACCCGTAACAAATTCTGGGGGCTCAGTCCGGGATCTCGCTCCATCTAACAACAGAGAGGAGGAGATCCAGTGATAACAGAACCACGAGGCCAAGGCGAGGAGACGTGACTGCAGCCGCGACGACAGCCAGTGAGGGTCCAGCCGGGGAGACCAGAGCTAGGAGAGGGTTTTGTTCTTCCAAGGGAACTGCACTGCTGTTTCTTCAAACCTGTGCACGCCATGTCTTCCGCACGGAAACAGCTCGTGTGGGGCATAAAGAAAAACTTGTACAGACTCTCGGGAAAAGAAGTGTACGAGCTAGCCCGAGACATTGCCACAGATGGACAAGGTGCAACTGATCTGGAGTCTTCTGATGAAGAGAATTGCGTGGATTATATCCTTGACTATATGCAGTCTGATACTTTAACCAGCTCTGAGGATGAGGGTATGAGTCAGTTGCTAATGTTAAATGATTTAGTGTCTAAGATGATTGAGAATCGTGATACAGTTGCTATCTCAAATGGGGTAACACAGCAACATGAGACACTTACAAACATTTCAGTAGGATACACTACACAAACAAGTGCTAACAACAACACATCAGCAACCAGCACTACACTTCCAACGGACACTACCACTCATAGTGTAGACCAGCTCCAAGTAATGTATGAAGAGCTGGGTAAGAAGCTACGACAGTATCAAGACACAGCTAGCACGCCACATAACAGACAACCATCAAGTCACACACACTTAAAGGGTGACACACAAACAGTGATCTCCCCTAAGGACCTACCTTATCTCCAGCGCAGGGAATTTAAGGTGCACGGGGGACAGATCGGGGACCAAAACTCTGAGATCACATATAACGGTATCTGTAAGCAGATTGATGAAGGCGTCAGGGAGGGCTTCACAGACACAGAAATCATCCGTGGTGTTTTGAGGATCATTAAGCCAGGAGCTTTCAAGGACATGCTCACCAATAAAGATGAAATAGCCATCTGTGAACTCAAGGGCTTCCTCAGGTCTCACCTTGGTGAAAAGGCAAGTACAGAACTGTTCCAGGACCTAATGTGTGCAAAGCAAAATGAACAAGAACCCCCCCAGCAGTTTGTGTATCGTATGATCGGACTTAAACAGAGACTCCTCTTCCAGTCGAAGCAGGCCAACACAGACATTCGCTATGACCCCAAAACCATCCAGGAGGTTTTCCTGCACACCATCTACCAGGGTCTAGGCTCCAAGCATACAGATATCAGACAACAGTTAAGACCCCTCCTTTCAGACAACCAAGTAACCGATGAGGACATAGTCAGCCGGGTGACCAAAATAATCAGTGATGAAAATGAACATCAGCGACGGCTGGGTTATGTCCCCAAACCGAAAGCCATGCATGCACACTCTGTCCAAGTGGATGGTGGAGATCACCCTGTTGACAAGAAAGAACAACACACCATACAAAAACTCAGTGCTCAGGTGGAGAGTCTGACAAAGATGGTTGCAGCTTTAATGGACCAGCAAACAGCAGCCATCCAAACAGCTCATACAACGGTTTCCCCCGCTAAAAGACCTGACCTGTCACCAGCCCAACCCCATCCCACATCCACTCCCAGCAAAGCCCCACCTCCCACACCAGGTCTGCCCTCCTTCCCAAGGAAGAGTAGAGTGCCCCTCTGCAACAACTGCTCACTCCATGGCTCAGAGAACTGTGACCACTGTTTTGTGTGTGGTGATTCAGGACACCGGGCTGTTGGCTGTCTAAAAAGAACCAGACAGCAGGGAAACGGGAGCCGGTCTCTGTTGTGGGACAACCAGAGGCCGTTCCACATCTCCAGTCCCACTCAGTAACCCCCACACAGAGACAGCAACACGCAAAACAGAAAAGACATAACAAAAGAATGAGTGAACCCTGCACTAAAAAAACATCACCCTCCCGCAATACCACTCACACAGTACCACTGATTGGAAAAAAAAGTCTACTCAAGTGCTTCATGAGTGGTTATGCAGCAACGGCTCTATTTGACACCGGCTCACAAGTAAGCATCATTGACCGGTCCTGGAGGGAAAGATTCATCCCCAGTCACCCAGTGCGGCCACTGGAAGAGCTTCTCGACGCAGGAGAAAACTTCAGCCTGCATGCTGCAAATGGACAGCCCATCCCCTATGACGGATGGGTGGAGCTGATGGTCAACCTCCCAGGTAACGACCACCCAGATCTTGCAATACAGGTCCCCTTCTTAGTCAGTCAACTTCCCCTCCCTCAACCCATAATAGGCGCCAATGTTCTTGATGAAATGATCAGTGGGCCACAGTCTTCTGCTGAAACGCGTGCTATGGTTATCAGTCTTCTGCAAAATGCACTTGGAGTAGAAGAAGACCAAGCAACGGCTATGGTTAACTTTACTCAGGTCCGGAAAACCCCAAATGACACCATTGCCACGATCAGAGTAGGTAAAGAAGATGTGAGTATACCAGCAGGAAAAACTGTTCATGTACGGTGTAGAATCCCCCCTACACTTGACACATCAGACCCTGTTGTCTTATATGAACCCTCAGAGGAGAGCGCAAGCTTAGAGCAGCTGAGTATAGGGGAGGGTCTCTTGGAGATCAGTAATAGCAGGTGGCCCCTTATTCATGTACCCATCTCCAACCCCACTAAGCATGAAATCACACTCCCAAAGAGAACTCAGTTGGGCTCTATCCAGCACGTAACCAAAGTCATTGAGATGGGAAAGCAAGAGTCACAACAAGCCGAGGAGTCACCAGCTCCAGCTGTTCAAGCTGAGGTCAATGGCACCACTCCTACACCACCACCAGCTGAGCTATGGCAACCACCTGTCGACTTAAGCCATCTCAACCCAGAACAACAACGACTAGTGGAGGAAATGCTTCATGAGGAGTCTGCAGCATTTGCCCGTGACAACACTGACATTGGGTGCATCCCCTCTCTTCAGATGTCAATTAAGCTTCAAGACGACATTCCTGTACAGAAGACTTATGCTTCAATCCCCAAGCCACTGTACAAGGAGGTAAAAGAATACATCCAGGATCTGTTAGTGAAAGGGTGGATTGTTAAGTCTAAGTCTCCATATTCTGCGCCTATTGTTTGTGTAAGAAAAAAAGATGGATCGCTGCGCCTCTGCGTCGATTACAGACTGCTCAACAAAAAGACTGTACCCGACAGGCACCCCCTCCCCCGCATACAGGACCTGATTGACTCACTTGGAGGCTACAGCTGGTTTTCCATTTTAGACCAGGGCAAAGCCTACCACCAGGGCTTCATTGCAGAGGGCTCAAGGCACCTCACTGCTTTTATTACCCCTTGGGGTTTATATGAGTGGGTAAGGATGCCCTTTGGGTTATCAAACGCACCAGCAGCCTTCCAAAGGAGCATGGAGGAAATGCTTGACACACTACGGGATGAGTGTTGCATTCCCTATCTGGACGATGTCCTCTGCTTCTCCCGGTCCTTCGCAGAGCATGTTGAGGTGTTGCGTCGCGTACTGCAAGCTCTACAGCGCCATGGTGTAAAGTTGAGACCGGAAAAGTGTGAGTTGTTCAGGAAGGAGGTCAGGTATGTTGGGCGGCTGGTGTCTGAAAACGGAGTGAGAGTGGATCCTAAGGATGTTGAAGCAGTGCAGGCCCTGAAAGAGAAAACTCCCCAGACAGTAGGAGATGTCAGACGACTCTTGGGTTTCCTGAGCTATTACAGAGCATATGTGCAAGATTTTTCACGCATAGCAAGACCCCTGTATGAGCTCCTCCAGGTGAAGTCCAACCCATCACCACCCAAACCTGCAAAAGGAAAGACAAAAGGCCCTCAACTCTCTTCACGCGCCCCTGTAGAGTGGACCAGTGAACATCAGCAGATCCTGGAGCGCCTCATAAACATTTTGACCAACCCCCCAGTGTTAGCGTACCCAGACTTTGATCAGCCCTTCACACTCCATACTGACGCTTCCCAACAGGGCCTTGGGGCAATCCTGTATCAAAATCAGGGTGGGAAGATGAGAGTAATCGGCTATGGGTCCCGCACACTCACACCAGCAGAGCAGAGTTACCATCTCCACAGTGGTAAGCTTGAGTTTTTAGCCTTGAAGTGGGCAGTATGTGACAAATTTAGGGACTACTTGTTTTAACCCCACTTTGTTGTCTACACCGATAATAATCCCCTCACTTATGTGATGAGTACAGCTAAGCTTAACGCAGTAGGCCATCGCTGGGTAGGGCAGCTCGCAGATTTCCACTTCGAGATAAGATACAAACCAGGCAGACTGAATGTTGATGCAGACACGCTCTCTCGTTGTCCCTTAGATATCAACACCTACATGAGCCAGTGTAGTGAGAACTTGTCAGAAGAGGCAGTGTGTGCAGCCTGGGATGGTAGTAGAGTAGCTCAGCAGGCAGAAGTGGCGTGGGTGGCAGCTCTGAACATAGCATCTCACCCACAAACTCTCACAGAACCTTTCCCAGTTATTGACCACAGGGACCTTGTAGATGCACAACAGAAAGATCCAGTCATCGGGAAAATCTTAGAGTTAAAGGAGAAAGCCATAGAAATGACTGAGGACAGACGCAGGGCATTGGATAAACCCACCAGAAAACTCTCCAGGGAGTGGAGCAGGCTGTGTGTAGAGAATGGCCTCCTGTATAGGAAAACACTTGGTCGTAAACAGCTAGTCCTGCCAGCCACATACAGACAGACAGCCCTCACTTACCTGCACAATAACATGGGACATGTAGGTGTGGGAAGAGTATTGAGCCTTGCGAGAGAACGTTTTTATTGGCCATTCATGAAAAATGATATTGAGGAGTACATCACCAGGAAGTGTCGTTGTATACAGCAGAAAAAGCCAGCCGTGCATGACAGAGCACCCATGGGGAGCCTCACATCAAGCTCACCCCTTGAACTCGTCTGCATTGACTTCCTCCACCTTGAAACCAGCCGTGGTGGATATGAATATATTCTGGTCGTCATCGATCACTTCACCAGGTTTGCACAAGCATATCCCACGAGAAACAAGGCAGGCAAAACGGCTGCTGACAAGATTTTCAACGACTTTGTCCCACGGTTCGGGTATCCGGCTAAACTCCACCACGACCAAGGCAGGGAGTTTGAAAATGAACTTTTTCGGACCCTCAGGCAGCTCTCCGGCGTGCAGCACTCCAGGACGTCGCCCTATCATCCACAGGGCAATCCTGTGGAGAGGTTAAACCGGACCCTGTTGCAAATGCTCCGCACACTAGGAGAAAAAGAGAGAGAGAGCTGGAAAGATCACTTACCCCATGTTATTCATGCGTACAACTGTACTACACATGAGGCAACAGGCTATTCTCCATATTACCTGTTGTATGGCCACCATCCACGTCTTCCTGTCGACCTCCTCTTTGGACTGTTAACAGAGAGAGAAGCAAACACAGCAAAAGGGTATGCAGAAAAATGGGCAGAGAGAATGACTGAAGCATACAGAATAGCTAGCACCAACAGTCAGCAATCAAGTGCTAAAGGTAAACGCTATTATGACAAAAGAAACAGAGGTGTGACTCTACAACCAGGGGACAGGGTTTTGGTCCGTAACGTCATTGAAAGGGGTGGTCCATGTAAACTAAAGCCCTATTGGGAAAAGACTATTTACATTGTGAGGGAGCAGGTTGGTGATAATCCAGTCTATAAAGTCAGTCCTGAGACAGGGAGCCGACCCCCCCGCACTCTCCACCGAAACATGTTGCTCCAAGTAAATGACTTACCTGTAGAGACACCAGTTGACAACACACCTGGTCAGTCACAAAAGAGAAACAGAGGATCAGCAAAACCAGTAAGATCAATGGAACAGACACAGAACCGTGACACCAGTGAATCAGATGAAGAGGATGAAGCACCGTGTTATTGGCTGCGTATGCCAAGAGCACCACAGAGAGATGACAGCGTCATGCCTCAACTTAACTGTGAGATATCAGAACACCCTGAGCAGGCAAAAATCCACACAAGGGAAACTGGCCCTGTCGAGCCTGTATCTGAAAGTGAAAGTGTTAATGAGGGAGGACAAGAGGAACAAGGTGGCAGTGAGCATGGTGCTGAGGAACATCTGTCTCACGATAGACAGCATTCACCACAAGTTGATAACCAAGAGAGGGAGATCCGGGAGACACAGCCCCACACTCAATCTACGCTGAGGAGGTCTACCAGAGACAGGCGCCCTGGCCAGATGTTAACTTACAGCTCCCTTGGCCAACCAACTTATGAGCCGCGGCCTGTGGTCAGTACATTAGCAGCTCAGCCCATAGTTTATCCTTACCAGTATCCCCAGCCTTATTTTCAGTCATTCCAGCTGACACCTGTCATTACTCCCACTTACCTGCCATTCACTTATCCTACTCATTGCTACTGAACACTAAACATACACTTGGCACACTTTAACACATGATCATCTTCAGTAACGACCAGTTCAAGTTTTTTTATATTTTGATGAAAGGTTACAGTAATGAGAAATAAGGTGGAGTTTATAGTTATGTTATTAATTGCAAGTGTCAGGAGCCACTTTTGTTTGTGGGGGAGTGTGTAGTGAACCCAAGAATGTGTCACCACATTAATTTGAATTTAAAAGGAAATTAATCTTTCTGTTAATTTGTATGGGTTGAATGTGATTCCCCGGTAATATCTGTGAGATGCACATTTTATTTTTCACATATATATTGTGGCACTAAGCGGGAAATTAGTAAGGGGACCCTTTGAGGCCGGAACTGTTGCCATTCGGGTGGTCTCAGGTGTGGACTTCCGCCCACTCTCCAGACGCAATTTGGATGGCACAGGCATCACTCCGTGTCTTCATTGTCCTTTCACTCTGTCTGTTTTCACAGGTCAGTATTTGAGAAAGGTTGAAGGGTTTAGGTTGTTTATGCTTTTATTTGTGTGTACATACGCTAAGAGGGAGTTGAAGTGTCATTTGCGTATGTTAATTGATGTTTAAGAAACTTGAAAACCCGCCACTCGTGTAGACGGTATATCGGGTGTGCTTTGCCCCTGCCTTTGTCTTGCAGGCAGTCAAGTGTGCTTTACACTGCTCGGGATCATTACACTTGCACATAGTCCCACACCTGCAAATAAGAAACACACACAACGGGTATTCTGCACATGGTTTTATGTAATAAATGTACATTAAATAATAAGAGTTTAAAGATGTTTATGAAAGGTTGGTACAGTTGAAAATGTTTATATTCCTCCGTGAGCTAATTTGTGGAGTAAGTGTGCATCACATCCATTAACACAGCAGACATAAGCTGCATTATCGTTACAGTAAAGTGATACTGTCATTTTGCACTATAGACATATAGTATATAATGTGCCTTTTGTACAGTCAGGTTACAGTGTAACAATGTATCAATCTGATTAGAATTAGCATTTATTAGGTTATTGGATGCATGTGATAAGTAGAGATATATGCCACTTACCTGAAACGGATGAGAATATTACATCTGGAGTGTTAATACTATATTTTGCATTTGTGAGAATTAAAGAGACGCAATTTGGATGGCACAGGCATCACTCCGTGTCTTCATTGTCCTTTCACTCTGTCTGTTTTCACAGACAACTGTATTTGTAACGCGGTTCCACGTTTGGGACCCGTAACACCAGTTTACAAGGTGCAACCTGAGAGGGGACCTAAAACATTGCGGGTGCTCCATAGGAATCTCCTCTTGCCAGTGAATGAACTGCCCCTGGAAGAAACACTTCCTGCACAAGGTCAGAGAGGTGAAGTACAGTCAGAGAAACAGAAACAGAGAGTCATCAACACTCATGACGAAGACACAGACAGTGCAGATGAGGAGTACACTTAGTTAGTTAGACCTCAACAAACAAAGCAAAACCAGACCATGCACTATCCTCACACGGAGCGAGAACTAAGTGCCAGAGCCTGTGAGTTTCAACCCACTGTCAGACAAGTAACAGACCTTGAGGACAAGGGGGAGATTATACCACCGGCACAGAATGAAGCTCTTGAGGATGTGGTAGTGGAGGAAGAGCCACAGGACAGACTGCTGGAGAACAGTGCAGTGGAAGAGGAAGGACACCAGGTGGAGGCGGGGGCGGTCAGAAGATCCCAACGGACAGCCAGACCTAAAGAGATGTTCACCTATGGCATGCTGGGACAGCCATCATACCAGCAGTGGAATGCAGGAGCACACTCAGTACTGACAAACAACCCCCTACCAAGTTATCATAGTGCTGTTCCCCTTCCATTCTTCACACACCCACACCCTTACTGCTATAACTACTTCACCCAGGCATATTGACCAGTCACATGCTCAAGTACACCTCTCAACACATAGCAAATGTCAGGAGACATTCAAAAAGCACGGGAGAGTGTAAAGGGTTAAATTGCGGGAAACAGACACCCATATATATTTTTTATTTTTATTGTGTCATAAGCAGTAGCTAAAGACAAATATCATTACATTATTATATTGTATGGCAGATGCAATACTCAAACAAGTCGCTAGGGGGTGCGCTGTGCTTGAGGGGTATAGAATAGTACCATTACACACGCGAAGGAAGAATAAATCCTCCTGCCGTGAAGTAAACACCAGATGAACGTGTGTGTCTCTTCTGTTCTGTATCACAGGTTAGTAAATATGTCTTAAATGTAGTGCACACGCTAGATTTTAAGTGTGTAACCTGCAACTTCGACGGTTGTTTGCACATGTTGGTCAGAGAAACGTTTTGTTAGAAAATCGCCTGTAAACAGACATAAAGGGCTGGATGCTAACTTGGTAATACTAGCGGACTTGTGGAGTATATGGGGTAATGTGTGGTAAAAGCTAACCCAAAAGCACTGTGAATTCACTCACTGCCATTAATTCAGTATGTGTATGCATTTCTCAGGATAGAAGTATTTCTGTTTAAAGTGGGTTAGCTAAGGAGCCCCTAAAGGGACATGGAAAAAAAAAAAATTAAACGTTTCTAGTGAGCACGAGATACTTTCTGGTGAGCACCAGAAAGTATCTCGTGCCCACGAGATACTTTTCTGGTGCGCTCAAGAAAGTATCTCGTGAGCACGAGAAAGTATCTCGTGCTCACTAGAAAGTATCTCGTGCTCACTAGAAACCTTAGGTTAAGCACAGGCAGTTGTGCTTCCTGTGCGTATGCCTCTAGGCTCATTAAGATCATTAAAGGAATGGCTACGTAAATGACTGCAGTAAAGTTGGAAAGATATTGGCAGATTCGAACTTCCGGGATCAATAACTCTGAAGTGAAACGTTGTTAAAACACAAAACACGCATATTTTCAACCGTAGTAAGATAGACAACGAGCTACAACCTAATGTTCATCAAAACGAGCCATGCTCAGAGCCACACCAACAACATTAGTGTTTACGTGCAGCCGGCTGTGAGAGCAGCGCGCAGGGACCGTCTACAAAGTGCAACACCGAAAAGAGATATTACAACATAATAATATCTTCACTATGATACAGTGTAGTGTCACCAAACTCACTACACACTTCATTGATCCCCTACAGAAACACTTGGTTTAAAAGAAAGGCATTTTTCATAATTTCTGGGAATTTTTATTAGGAATATTAATCAATAATGCACTATAATACAGTGTAGTGTCCCCAAACTCATCACTTTTTCATGTCCCTTTAGGGGCTCCGTAGTTAGCAGTAAGATTGCACAACATGTTTAAAACAGAGTAGAAAATAGCGTTATTGAATGAACAGATGTAGTTTTAATTTTGTTGTTAAGAGTCGAAGTCAATGCGAATATCTATTCTTTATAACAAATTGAAATGTTTGTTTTTGTTAAAAGGATGTACTAAAGTACAGAAGAACAAAAGTGGGTTAAATGTATGGGTGTATTAAGTGTATGTGTTTTCTGATAATTCCGAAATAATGGGAATGTGTTGAACGGTTACAAGTAGCCTAACAGAGTTATTGTTTTATTAATGCAAATTAACATGTGAAGGAACTGTTTGAGTTTGATTCTCTTAAGTGGCCATGTTATGCAAAATGGTATTTAAGTTTGAGCCATTAAGACAACAGATATGTTTGATACCTGGGTTAGGGTTATATATAAATATAGGAAGAATAAATACTCCTGCCGTGAAGTAAACACCAGACGAACGTGTGTGTCTCTTCTATTCTGTATCACAGATTGCGGTGTAGCAGGTTTGTCACCGGCCCAGGTACCCCTAGGCCTGAGGCCGGCAACATTAACACGCCGATCATCATGATTATGCTTCACAGACCGGAAGAAGGAAGTGGGCAACAGAAGTCCCGTCATAAACAAAAATGATTTGGCTTTATTTAAACCACTGGTTCTCAAACTGTGGTATGAGTACCACTGGTGGTACCAAACTAGAGTTGTTTCTTTTTTTTTTTTTTCAAGATATTTTTTTGGCCTTTTTGAGCTTTATTTGACAGATACAGCTGAAGAGTGACAGGAAATGTGGGGAGAGAGAGATGGGGAATGACATGCGGGAAAGAGCCACAATTTGAACCCTGGGCCGCCACAGCAAAGACTGAGCCTTTGTACATGGGGTGGATGCTCTACCGACTGAGCTAAACGACACCCCCCAAACTAGAGTTTGACAATGAAATGAAACTAAGATATTGCTGGAATGTTATTAAAATAAGTTTTGCGTCTTTTGAAATATTTTGTTTCAACATCAGCCTGATATGTCGTCATGTTCATACATGTAGTGCATGCATACACCCATGATAAGTTGAGCTAAAATGTGATGTGAAATCATAAGTGCAGGTAAAATTAACTGAAAAACTAAAACTCTTCAAAAGTGGGTCCAAACAGGAAATATTAGGAAGAAAAGTACAGATCAGGAGGAGCACTTTTCTACCAGTCAACAGTAAATCATCATCTTATTAGCAGTAAAAGCCTGTTTTCCTTCTGGCTGTCCTTCACTGAGGTATTCAGACAGCAGCATGGTCATCTCTTCTTCTTTCTGACCTGTCATGTCTTCTCCCTTCTATTTGATTGGCCAAAGCTAATTTGGGTGGAAGCGCAAAATCTGTGCTCTATCAGAAATCAGAAAAAGCTACGAGTAGTAGTACGATTTTACACATACAAGGAATTTGTTCTAGTGATCGTTGGTGCATGACAAACATTCTCTAAATATAAAGTATTAAAAATTAAAAGTGTAACAATATAAATATATATGGACAGTATGTTTTAAAAGTAAAAAGAGCAGTACAGCTGTGCAGTGATGGTCAAGTGTTCATAAATGTGCAAATGTTCACAGTAGTATTATAAATATGCAAGTATAGTATATTACAAAACAAGTCCAAGCTGAGCGTTAATGTAACACAAAGAGTAGTGGATGCAATGTCAATGTGACATGTAGAGGGAGAGGTGGAGTGTGAGAGTGAAAGAGTGTCAGGGGGGGCTCCGGGCCTTGTTGATAAGGCTGGCAGCAGACGGGAGAAAACTGTTCTTGTGGCGTGAGGTTCTGGTCCTGATGGACCGCAGCCTCCTGCCAGAGGGGAGTGTCTCAAAGAGTTTGTGTCCGGGGTGGGAGGGATCAGCCGCAATCTTTCCTGCATGTCTCAGGGTCCTGGAGAGACAGAAGATTGCAGCCAATCACCTTCTCTGCAGACCGAATGACACGCTGCAGTCTGCCCTTGTCCTTGGTAGTGGCAGCAGTGTACCAGATGGTGATGGAGGAGGTGAGGATGGACTCAGTGATGGCTGTGTAGAAGTGCACCATCATTGTCCTTGGCAGGTTGAATTTCTTCAGCTGCTGCAGGAAGTACATCCTCTGCTGGGCTTTCTTGATGACGGAGCTGATGTTCAGCTCCCACTTGAGGACCTGGGAGATGATTGTTCCCAGGAAGCGGAAAGACTCCACAGTGTCAATTGCGGAGTCACAGAGTGTGAACATAACAAATATGCAAACACAAGACAGGAGACCAGAATCAGTCAAACAGTTTATTAAAAATTGCATCATCTTTGAAGACAGCATGAGTGGGGGTCTGTGATGAAGAGTGTCAGGTAGTGGTAAAAATCCAAGAAGCGGAGTGAATGATGAGACTGGGCTGGATGTGGCAGACATGACAGGCACAAGTCCTGAAACAGAAGACAAACAAGGTTAGTAACAAGGTGATCAAAGAAGGCAGAGTTTGGCTGTAGTGTCAGTTACTACTTGGAAACAAGTATGACACAAAGGAGAGGAAAATCCTCAGTCCTAACACTCAACTGTCAGAGTTGAATGTTTTCTCTTGTGGAGGTCCAGCTGCTTCATTTTTTATGTTTCCATCTTGTTGTTATATGAAAATGTGACACTGACCTGAACCAAGAGGGGACATAGACCTGAAATATGATGTGATCATGTCATTGCATAATGACAGTGCAGGCGTGTTCGACATGCACAGCCTGTAGAGTGGATGGTTTCATGTGAGGTTGTGCATGTTTTTGAGGTTGACGCTTCTCTTGAGATACAGATACCTTACTTGTACTATTATTGTAGTGATGCACTGTATGTTTGAACAGTGGTTGACTCTCATTTCTTTTTTTTCTTAACTGATTGTACCCTGACAGAGTCTGGTCTAACAGGCCTCACCTCTCGTGTTAAAACCACACTGTGCTGTCTCTTCCTGTCAGACAAGTGATGTGTTGCTGATGATATTTCTTATGGTTAAAATGAAGGCTTAACTTGAATGTGCACTGCTGCAGACCTCCATCTAACTGTCACTGTAAGAGAATATCTTCTATCAAACACCAATCATATTCCTCTGCTCTCAGATTGAAATGTAAGGCAGTCAGAAGGATGAAATAAAAACGCTGACAAGAATCTATATTTTGCATGAATCTTTGTGACGAAGGCAACATGATAGTAAGTCAGTCACACTAATACACATCAATGCATTAATAACAAAACAGAAGTACTACTTCCAGCTGCAGCTCCAGGTGCTTCCTGAGTCTATCTGGTGGCTGAATAAATAGTATCCGACTCCACTTGTCCGTCTGATGCAGGTCTGTAGTTTCTATTTGTGTTTTGACGAAAAGTCACTGTTGCATAGTTCAGATCATCCGCGGTCGGACTCTGTGAATGAAAGTATTTTCAGTCACTTGTCTCACACAACTGAGTGTGTGAGAAGATGACGCAATCATGAAAATTGTGCTGAAACAAACATTTCAAACTTAAACTTCACCTCTGTCTGTTGTGGATTCTGAGCTAAATGACAGAAACAAAATGTCTGATCAGTTGACTGACAATGTTAAAAAATAATGGCTCTTGGTGCATTTGGTCAAACAGGAAGTTGTTAATTTGTCTATCATAGGTGCAACTTTGAAATAAACTGAAGATACACGATGATGAGTCACATTACCATTCTGGAGCTTTTTGATTTTAACAGCCAGACAAATGACGACCATAACGAGGAAAACAGTCAGAGCGGCCAGCGTCACACTCATCAGGTTTTTCACTCCATCAAACTCTTCAACGAGAAAGATCGTGAGATTAGACACTCGACATTTTATCTCCACTTACTTGAGATGTGATGAAAGTTTAAATAGATAAAAATGTGAAACAAATTTTAATGTGAGGCAGCAAGAAGTTAAAATTGAAATGAACTGATGAGGTTCATCAAAATTAAATGTTTAGTCGACAAGGACCAAAGAATCCACATCACTCTAAAGACAGACCAGTCTTACCTTGAACCTCTAAATATGTTGCATCAACAATAACAGGGTCGCCGCTGATGTAATATCCACAGAAATACAGTCCAGAGTCAGATAAATCCACTTGTTTGATTTTCAGAAAGACAGTAGAGATGTTTGATCGCATTTCAAATTTTCCATTTTGAAATCCATCACAGAATGTAGCAGGCTTAACAGAGCAACATGAATGTGATCGCAGAGTAGCAGAGCAGAGCAGAGTGAACAGTTTCTGTCCAGCTGTCACACATCTTTTCACAGGTTTGAAAGAAGTTGATGCAAAATGTGGTGTAAACTGTCACTGTGAGTCTGAAATGTAAACTGTGGCCTCTGGTGACAGTTTAAAGTGATCTTATTTGCAGTCTTCGCCTGGGCTGCACAGGGAGTTCAAGGAGAACCAAAAATGAGTAGTAACGATGTTGCTGTGCATGATTATAAAAGACAATGTTTCAAGCATAAATCAGTTTCCTTCATGAGCGGACTCAGGTTTCATTTTCTGTGAAGAAAAAACAACTCTACTGCATTTAACTCTCTCCGGTGCCTTTTTTGAATACAAGATTGATTTTCTGAACAAATGTTGCAGGAGTCGGGACTTAGTCTCTGGCTGAAGATCCAGACTTCTGATGCACAACAACTACATAATATATTGTACGTTCACGTTAAAAAGGTCTTTGTTTGTTCTGTGGAAACATGAAGCTGTTTGTTGTGTGTGGTTATGATGCAGAGACCTGAAGGCCAAACTTCCTGTTGTTCAGATCTCAGTCATGATACAGATACCTCCAGACATAAGAACAGTTTCTTCCCACAGGTCATCACAGTAAACAGCAGACACACAGTGTCAGGAACACTGCCTGTGGAATAACCCCGTGTCTCAAACACACACTTTAGCAAAAAGAGAAATGTATTATAATGATTAAAACACTGCCAATGGTTCACCAATGTATGATATTTATTACAGTTTTTTAAAATTACATACGAGATGTTAACTCCTGCTCTTCATTACTTTTCGACAGAAATCACAACAGCAGATTAATATGTTAATGCATCAGTTCCACTCCTCCCATCCACCCACAAAAGAACAGCAGATTAAAGAATCAGTTCCAGCGAGTCTGTCTGCTGGCAACATAAACAACACGAGCCTCCACTTCTCTCTCTGATTCAGGCCTCCTCCTTCTTCTTATTGTCTCTGCATACAAACTCAGGTCTGCATCCTTCAGATCACCAGAGACCAGATTCTGAAAATAAGTTAAAAAAAAACAACAACAACTCTCAGATGACTTTTTCAGCAACAATAACACGAGTTCATAAGTTATTTAACTATTGACAGAACTCCTGGAAGGACTCATAAAGACTTCAAGATATCATCATAAAGTTTAAAGTTCACCTCTCTCCATTGAGGATTCTCTTGTTCATTATCAGCTGAAAGACAGAAATAAAATGCCCTGTTAGTTAACTGATATTTATTTATGTTTAAACACAATAAAAAATATATGTCAGATCACCTTTCTGCAGCTTTTTGATTTTAACAGCCAGACAAATGACGACCATAACGAGGAAAACAGTCAGAGCGGCCAGTGTCACACTCATCAGGTTTTTCACTCCATCAAACTCTTCAACGAGAAAGATCGTGAGATTAGACACTCAATATTATGTCCAGTTACTTGAGATGTGATGAAAGTTTAAATAGATAAAAATGTGAAACAAATTTTAATGTGAGGCAGCAAGAAGTTAAAATTGAAATGAACTGATGAGGTTCATCAAAATCAAATTTTACATTTTTAAATCCATCACAGAATGTAGCAGGCTCAAGAGGCTTGAATATGTGAGAAATACAGCGGGGATGTCTTCTGTTGACCAGTGTGAACCAAAATATTTGAGTGGGAACACTGGAAAAGTTGGAGCATAGCAGTGTGACCTCTTGACCAGGCTGAACGTCCACAGTCTGAGACTCAGAAGCTGAGACAGAGATCCAGCCTGAAACAAACAGCAGAGAGATTCATCACTTTGCTGACAGAGCAACATGAATGTGATCGATGCCTTTAAAAGATTTGATTAATAATAAGCAGTGCAGTAATTCAATATCAGTACTCACTGAGGCTGCAGAGAAGTAAAGCTGTTATCAGGGTGAAGTTCCTCATTGTGCATAAGATCGTGTCACTGTAACAGTGCCTTATAACACTGAGGTCCTGACAGGCGGTTTGAAGAGGCGGGGTGTCTCTTTACAGATCCTTTTTTTGTTACTGACAATGATCACAGCCGCACTTGTGACAAATCATCACAAAAACATCATATAAAAGACTTGAGGTGTGACTCATGAAGTGTATGAAGTCATATTCTTTAATTCAGGTACTCTGATCAAGATCTGTGCCATGAAAGTCATTTAGAAGTGCTGGTTGGCCACCGTATATTGTCTGCTCTTCCTCTGTTATAAAATATAATTTCCAAACAAAAGTTAAAATAAAACGTCATTCTGGTGATTTTCTTGCTGTTTCTCTTCTTGAACATGTTGTGAAATGTTCAAACTGAAAGAAGACAGAACGTTTAATGTTCACATGTTCAGTTGCTTCATAAGTGTAGAACACTTAGCTGTTTTCTTTACATTATTAAATTGAAATATTGCTTCACAACACTGTTAAAATAAGTTAATATGGATTATAAAAGGTTAAACATTTAGGCCAAAACTGGTGTGAAGTCTGAATCCAGGTGTCAACAAAGCTTTTCATTTTAAATGCAAACACACAGCTGCATTGAGACTGACCGCATAACACAGTGGAGCTGCACGTGCTGTAGACTTGCTGTAGTCTGTCTCAAACATGTCCAGCCTGTAGAGTGAATGCTTTCATGTGAGGCTGTCCAAGTGTCTCTCTGCATCCTCTCATTTTTTTTAGGAGACACATTTATAGAGAAGAGGAAGTTTGCTGTATATTTCAAATGGCATGTTGATGCATTAATGCTCTTTTGGAAATTGAGATTTCCTCTTGATGCAGAGAGATGAAGTCCTCACACACAGATACTTCAGTGATACAGACCTGTTTGTCACCACAATGTTAAGTGCAACAATGGCCAGGTGAGTGTTGAAAGTCAGATGTTGACTTATTCTTCACATGGATGCACATTAGAAGTCCTGGTTGGCCACCACTGTCTCCCCCACCGACACTGTACATCCACTTTGTGCTATCAATAAACTGTTTAAATGAGATTCAGTCTCTGGTTGTTGTTCACTACTGTTCTCTGTAAAATAAACAGCCACACGATACAGATGCACATTAACTACAATGAGAAATTAGATTTTCCAGACAGGGCCATTGAGAAAATAACATTTTACTCTAGCTTTACTGGGGTCTGGCATGTCTTTATTGTGCATTCTGAAGCAGAGGAAATGGTTTCGTAGAAGCCTGGGCAACTGTCACACATCTTTTCATAAGTGTGAAAGATGCAACATGTGGAGTCAACTGTGTCTTTAAGTCTAAAGTGTAAACTGTGACATGTGATGAGGGCCGTGGTGACGCAGTTTAAGAAGCGACTGATTTGCCTACACGTAGACGGTCACGACTTCCTGTAGTTCAGACCGCAGTCATGGTACAGATACCTCACTGACACAGATAGCGCTGTTTGTCACCACATTGCAACAATGGGCAGGTAGAGCTCAAATGGATTTGTCCAAAACTCCTGACTGACAGTAGGCAGCAGGTGAGGCTGGGGAACATCACATTCAGCACCTGAACAATCAGTACTGGTGTCCCCCAGGGGTGTGTGCTCTCCACACTGTTCATCTCCCATTACACCACTGACTCCACCTCAAGAGACCCATCTGTTAAACTCACAAAGTTTGCAGTCATCTGCCTCATTCAGGACGATGATGAGTCATCATACAGACGGGAGGTTGAACAGCGGGTACTCTGGTGTAGTCACAACAACCTGGATTGTTGTTTGTCTCTGTATCAGCCTTGTGATGAACTGGCGACTATTGTGCAATGCCAGTTGGGACTGGTTCCAGCACCCCACGTCCTTGATAAAGATAAGCAGTTATGGAAAATGGAGATGGATGGTAGCTGCACATGCTGTAGGCCTGCTGTGGTCTGTCTCAAACACGGCCAGCCTGTAGAGTGAATGCTTTCATGTGAGGCTGTACAAGTATCACTCTGCATCTTTCCACGATTTTAGAAGAGATACATTAACAGAGAAGAGGAAGTTTGCTGTATATTTCAAATGTCGTGATAAAACATTTTTGCTCTTGCGGAAAATTAGGTTTTCCTCTAATTACAGAGAGACACAGAAGGTCATGGCACAGATGAAGACCTCACATACAGATACCTCAGTGATATACACCTGTCTGTCACCACAGTGCATAATGCACCAATTGACAGGTGGGGGTCATATTGATTTGTATTCTTTATTGCAAATATGCAAATAAGCCATGTGAGAGATTGAGTTTTTAATTAAAAAAAGGGAAGTTGTTTGTCTGGTCTGTGGTCTGTGGTATAGTGTGATACAGCTGAAGGCCGGTCTCTTTAAAGGCTGACACAGACAGCACCAAAAACCTTATATCATAAGTTAAAACTAGTTTTTAACATAGGATATTATAATTATGAACTTCATAAATTATGAATAGGTTAAAATAACCCCCATCTCAACCAGCTGCACTATTCACTGATTGGAGGAATTCTTGGCTGTGAATACTTTTAGTACATTGTGTTGATGATAATGCAGATTAAGTTGTGTCCTGAGTCTCTCTCATGGCAGGATACTCAACATTCTGCACCAGCTTCCTAAATTATTCATTTGTAAAAATGGAGCCCATCTATCCTCCCGCTCTGTCAGTGCAATTGGTGCCCTGCATCAACATCACCCCCTGTTCTTAAGCCTCAGAACTACCCCAGCACCCACTGATTCTTCATTGACCTTGCATGAAATGATTGCATCAGTACCTGCTCAGTGCTAGTGGATGATTTTTTCCAAGGTTTAGCATGTTGTACATATCTCAGTGGGGATAGTTTCACCTGCTGTGGTTTTGCTGTCATCTGCCTTATAAATGTGCAACCTTTAGCAGAGTAAACACTTTCATACGAGACTCACCTTGCAACAGTGATGGGGGAAGCAGTGACACAGTTTCAGATCGATTTACCAACGTTCACATTTCTATACATTTATTAACTTTTTAAAGTCTTTAGGGAACATGAAGGCCTTTGTTGCGTGTGAAAAAAGAGAGATGGTTCACTGCTTCATTTCAGACTTTATTCTCACATAGCTTTGATCTAACAAACCTCATGATTTTCACCACAGTTATGCTCAGACCACACTGTATTGTCTCTTCCTGTTCACATTCATGTGAATCTCACAGCTTGCTGCAGACCAATCTTATTCTTTGCTCTCAAATTAAGACCAAAGACAAACAAAACAATTTGTTAGGCTGCAAGTAGAATAACAATTGTAGAATCTTTATTACAATTTTTTTTTTTGACATGTTGAATTGATATGATAAAGCACCAGTTCCATTCTGAGCTGTTGTCCCAGATGATTCTATGAGTCTATCTGGTGGCAGCATACACAACATGCGCCTCCAGCTGGGTCTCTGATGGCCTTCTGCTGTTTTTTGCTTTTGGACGGAAACTCACCGCTTGATAGTTCAAGGCATCGGAGTTCAGGTCCTGTGAATGAATATATTTATAGTCACTCATCTGACGTGAGTTCTTTGACAACAAAAATAAATAAATAAATCATTAAATATAAAATAGCATGACTTACCTCACTGCGTTGTGGGATTTGTCTCTCTTTATGAGCTACATGATATTGAAAATATTACTGTTAATACTTTTTAGAAAACAGGAAGTTGTAATTTTTAACTTTTCCAACTTAAATATGGGGTCAGTCATACTGCACAAAGATAAGTGATCGTTGAGTCTCATTCTTGGGTTGTTATATACTGACACCTTGGTTTGGTGGCTCTACGGTAGTTGATTTTTGAGCTTCATTTCCTGCATGAAAAGCACCTGCTGCGCTTCGAGCTGTTTGTTTCCTATATGTGTAATCAACTATCTTACTCCAGTATGACTGACCACACTATTAAATTATAATAAGTACCTGTCTGCAGTTTAGTGGTTTTGACAGCCAGACCAATGATGACTATAACGAGGATGATAATCAGAGCACCCAGGATCACACCGAGCATCATCAGGCCTGTTATTCCATCAAACGCTTCTACAAGAGAGATGATTCAATGCGAGAGATCAGTCCTCATTTTGACAGGAACTAAAAATCTGTTTCTTTCAAATAAAAACAGTTTACAACAATCTTACCTTGAACCTTTAAATATGTTGCACTGACAATCACTGGCACGTTTCCTTCTGCTTTAATTCCACAGAAATACAGTCCGGAGTCAGATAAATCCACTTGTTTGATCTCCAGAAAGAGGGTAGTCTTGTTGGCTGTCATGTTAAATTTTCCATTTTGAAATTCATCATAGAATGAAACATTGCCATCATAGCTCATCATAGAGGAGATGCAGCTGATGTTGGGTCTGTTGTCCAGTTTGAACCAGAATATGTGAGACATTAAAGTGGTAAAGTTGGAGCACAGCAGTGTGACGTCTTCACCAGGCTGAACCTCCACAGTGTGAAACTCAGAAACCGAGAGAGAGATCCAGCCTGAAACAAACAAACATGATGTTTATTCATAAACCTCAACAGGAAGCAAACAAACAAAGCTCATAAATGATGTTATTAATAAATAGTCTCAAAGATTCAGTTCAGATTACTGAAGGAAAACTAGAAACTGTTGTATTGAGGGAAAAATCGATGTACTTACTGAAGGTACAGAGTAAAGCTGTTATCAAAGTAAAGTTCATCATTGTGCGGACAGTATGACTGCACCACTGCACCGTCTCTTCTCCACTGGTTGTACATGAACTGTGCTCCAGTAACAGTGGTCTCAACGGAAGGAGGCGGAGTGTTCTTTGTTCTTTTTGTTTCTTGAATGCAGTGCTGTCACGAAAATTAAAAACAGAACAGAGATATTATCTTATTCAACAACATTTATAATAATAATTTAGATATAATTTTAGCCAAAGCTTAGAAGTCTATACACTATGAGGAAGTGTCATCTTTGATGTACTTCCTCTCCTTGCAGTGTTCTTTTGTTATATCAAGATGTATCCTACAGTAGTGTGCTATTACAGACATTTTAACTACAAGCATAGGTTTACTGGACTAGTGGCTGACACATAACTCCATGGAGGTTTGACACTACTGTCTGCATTATGTTATAAGTGATAATGCATGACAGAGTGTATATTAAAGGAATAGTTTGGGTTATTGGGTTACTTATCCACAGTCAGTGCATTACATACAGCAGGAGGTGCCCATTTTTGACAAGCAGACAGAAGTGCCAACACAGAAGCTAAGCAACATACTGCTCTGGACAGGGGAAGCAATAAAATGCATTTTATCCACCTAAAAAGTATATTTATATTATTTTCTCTTTCTCTCTTTACCTTTACCTTGATTGGTTGGTTTGTTTGTGTGGTGTTTTTTATTAAGGACCAAGCAGGAACCTGCAAGGTCCTTATTGAAATTGTTTTTTTTAAATTTTTTTTTTTTGGTGTTAACCAAGTGGCAACCTCTGTGGCTTGGAAATGAAGCCAATGCGGAAGTGCAAAAAACGATCTCCAAAAGCCCCCGTATTGAAATGCCCAACTTCTCAGCAGAAATAAACATGTTTACAGCCTGGTACAAAAAACTTTTTGGTCTGTATAGCTAATTTCCCCATTCATGACAACTGTACTAAGGGTGAGTGAGAACTATATTAGGGCTTAACGTTGTGCATAATTACCCATGGTCACTTTGAATGACAGGTAAGTGCTGTTAGGCTTGTTAGAGGACCCAGCCGTCATTCGGCCCACCACAGGTCCGTCGATGATCCACGTCTTTGTTGATATTTAGATTACAGTACATCCAACATGCTGGCGGCCAGTGCTGTATATTTTCAGCTTCAAAATGGTGCTTCGAAAACCTATGGGTGTCTTCACCCATTCTTTATACTGTCATTGGTTGTCAAGGTCTCTTTAGGTTTTGCCTTAGCTCCTGGCCAAACTTGAAAATGGCCTGGATCAAAGGACACAGGGGACAACTCAATCTTCTTTTCAATTTTTTATCTTCAGTCTTCTTTTCCAAACATTTAATTATGCTTTAGGTCTCTGGTAGATATAATTTGATAGCTAGCTAGCTAGATAGACTAGCATCTCCTGTGTTATGTGAAGGGACTTGTTCAAGGTGTACCCCGTCTGTCGCTCCATATCAGCCGGGTTGGCTCCAGCCCCCCGCGACCCTGATAAGGGTAAGTGGTCATGGTAAGATGAATGAATGTAAGAAGACTGTAACAACAAAAGGGGCAATACAACAAACTTATTTCACCACATCAAGCAGAAGCCCCCCCGGTGAGTACAAGGCAAACTGGAACACTTACCACAGACAAAATCAGAAGCTGTGGTTATATGGGCTTAGACTTTTGAGAGTTTTTGCAGTCTATTTAACCCATTGTTAGCTAAGCTTCATGTGTTAGTGCAAGGTAGTATGACGCAGACTATTGTGATCTACAGTTTTATATCCCTCGATCAAGAGATGTGACTAAACCAGAAGGAACTACGCCTTTAGTGACTCGCATTCAGAAATCAGTATTTTTATTGGTCATGTTATGAATGCTACGAATCTTAAAAATGGTATGTTACTGTGAATATGTTGGTTTACCAATAAGTATCTGCATTTTGTTTGGTATTTTATAAACTGCTCGAAATGATCTAAATCAGGACAAATGTGTGAAGTGATGCTACAATACGTGATAAACCTGCAAGAAGAAACTGCACATTAGCCTGATCTTTACTTGACTATAGTCTATACCCAGTAGAAGTGACTGAAATGATTGTATCAATAATAGCAGCTGAAATCTTACCTGGCCAGTGAGAGTTAATGGATGAATGGTTCCAAGGTTAAGTAAGTTAAAATACATATACAGTGGAAATTGACGTGATTTTCACCTGCTGTGGCTTTGCTGTGTTCTGTCTCATAGACGTGCAGCCTTTAGCCGAGCAAACCCTTTCATGAGACTGTGCACGTGTTGCCTTGCAACAGACACAAAGTGTGAGACTTCATAGGCGTGAAATTGTGCAAGTCTTTAGCCTGACGTGTGATGAGAGGAGGTGTGACACATTTTGAGATCAATTTACTAATGATCACATTTCTACAAATATGAAGTCTTTTTATTGTTTGGGAACATAAAGACCATGTTGCATGTGGTTATGATGCAGAGAGTTGAAGCCAGATCTTACTTACAATATTTATTCACCATATCATTATACACACTTACTCTGACGTCACAGTTAAAATATCCAGTTGCTATACTAAAAGCTTTTCTACAAATGTACAGAAGATGACCATTTTGTCTTTCTGAGAGAAGAAAGTCAGACAGTATTCACTGCTTCATTTCAGCTTCTCACAGAGCTTTGATCTCACAGGCCTCGTGATTTACACCTCAGTCATTCCCAGACCACACTGTACTGTCTCTTCCTGTCACACAAGTGATGTGAACCTCAATCAGTGCTGCACTGCTGCAGACATGGGTGCTGCAGACAATCCTGCTCCATCAAACACCAATATGCTTTAGACAAAGTGAAAGAGACAGACTTTGGCTGGGAAAGGTTGAGAGATAGGCAGCAACAAAGAGCCTTAGCAATATGAGTGCATGTCACTTATGTATATAGAATCCATGACAAATCAAAATGATGCTAACTCCAGCTCCAGCATGAGCTGCAGTCTATCTCCTGGCAGCATAAATAACACGAGTCTCCTCTTCTCTCTCTGATTCAGGCCTCCTCCTCCTCCTTATTGTTGTTGGGTATAAATCCTTCAGGTCATCAGAGTCCAGATTCTGTAAATAGAAGTATATACAGTCACATGTTACAAAGCTGAAGGTTCCAGCACCTTTCATACCGCAAAACTTAAAATAATTTGATTCTGACATTAATCTTAAATCCATTTAAAAATATGAATCACCTGACTCCACTGTGGATTCTGTTCTTCAGCTAAAAGAAAGAGACAATGCATCACTTTTCAAAAACATTGCTATACTGTACTTTAAACTTGCTTTTAATGTTTAGCTCAGTCTATTGTGTTTTTAGTGTACTATTTCATATTGTTTTGCTGATTTGATGTTCTTTTTATGTAAAGTGTCTTTGAGTACCTTGAAAAGCGCTCTTAAATAAAATGTATTACTATTATTATTATTATTATTAAACATAACGCTTAGAATATGTTCATCATACTGAGAGTACTTAATCAAACTAAGTATATGACAGTTATCAAGTACCTGTCTGATGTTGGCCGGTTTTGACAGCCAGACCAATGATGGCTATAACGAGGATGACAATCAGAGCACCCAGGATCACACCGAGCATCATCAGGCCTGTTATTCCATCAAACGCTTCTACAAGAGAGATGATTCAATGCGAGAGATCAGTCCTCATTTTGACAGGAATTAAAAA
Source organism: Argyrosomus regius (assembly GCA_946959425.1). Taxonomy (NCBI): domain Eukaryota; kingdom Metazoa; phylum Chordata; class Actinopteri; family Sciaenidae; genus Argyrosomus; species Argyrosomus regius. The sequence continues at coordinate 25,234 of CAMPSB010000028.1, forward strand.
TCTGTTTCTTTCCAATAAAAAAAGTTTACAACAATCTTACCTTGAACCTTTAAGTGTGTTGCACTGACAATCACTGAGTTGTTTACCAATTTAATTCCACAGAAATACAGTCCGGAGTCAGACACATCCACTTGTTTGATCTCCAGAAAGAGGGTAGTCTTGTTGGATGTCATGTTAAATTTTCCATTTTGAAATCCAACACAGAATGAAACATTGCCATCATGGCTTATCATATAGGAGATGCAGCTGATGTTGGGTCTGTTGTCCAGTTTGAACCAGAATACGTGAGACATTAAAGTGGTAAAGTTGGAGCACAGCAGGGTGACGTCTTCACCAGGCTGAACCTCCACAGTGTGAAACTCAGAAACCGAGAGAGAGATCCAGCCTGAAACAAACAAACATGATGTTTATTCATAAACCTCAACAGGAAGCAAACAAACAAAGCTCATAAATGATGTTATTAATAAATAGTCTCAAAGATTCAGTTCAGATTACTGAAGGAAAACTAGAAACTGTTGTATTGAGGGAAAAATCGATGTACTTACTGAAGGTACAGAGTAAAGCTGTTATCAAAGTAAAGTTCATCATTGTGCGGACAGTATGACTGCACCACTGCACCGTCTCTTCTCCACTGGTTGTAAATGAACTGTGCTCCAGTAACAGCGGTCTCAACGGAAAGAGGCGGAGTGTTCTTTGTTCTTTTTGTTTCTTGAATGCTGCTCAGACTGACATTATAAGTGCTGTCACGAAAATGAAAAATGGAACAAAGATATTATCTTATTCAACAACACTTTAGATAATCTAGAAAGCTTAGAAGTCTGTATGAGGAAGTGTAATTCTGATGTACTTCATTCCTAAACGTGTAACTCAACAGGAAGCAAACAACTGTTATTAACAAGGAATTTGTAGTTGCTGTACTGCAGAGATAATGACAGTTGCTGTATTAACAAAAGTTGGTTGACATACTTACAGGGCAAAGGTGTTATCGAGAGGAGCTTCACTGTGATGTTATCAGTGGGACTGCAGCTCTGAACTGTGCTCCACTAAGAGTGGTCTCAACCTAAAATGGTCGGTGTTCTTTTTTTTTGCCACTCGAGTTGCTTAAAGCAACAACAGAAAGGCGTCACAAACCCAAGAAGACTGAAAAATAGAGGAGGTTAAAAAAACAATAAAAAATAAAATAAAATATTCCAACAAGTGATCAATACAAAAATCTAACCTTCTTGGATATTCCTAGCTCTTATTATGATTTATTTACTACGTCAACATATCTCATACATTATTACTTATATAGATATAACTTTAACATTCCAACTAAATAACTGATATATGCTGAGACCAGCAACATTTTGATGACTTTCATGTGCACAATAATGTACTTGTGATGTGTGTACACTGCTGATGACTGCAGAGGGTGACATTGACCGCGTGCAGTGAATGCAAGTTACACGACGTCCTTTGGTTTCACACAGTTGTTAAAAAAACATAACACCCACAGGAGGTGAAAGAACATGCATGTAAATCATTTAGGGCCTTAGTTTTGGGGCCTTTCTGTTTTCAGTTTGCATGTTGTCCCTGTGTTTACGTGGGTTCTCTCTGGGTACTCTGGTGTCCTCCCACAGTCCAAAAACATGCACTCAATAGGTTAATTGATTACTCTAAATTGTCTGTAGGCGTGAATGTGAGCGTGGATGGTTGTTTTTTTCTATGTACCCCGCCCTTTGCCTAGTGTCAGCTGGGATAGGTTCCACACCCTCTGCGAATCTAGTGAGGATAAGTGGTTACAGATCATGTATGTATGTATGTATGTACATTCCAAATGCTTCATGAAAACAGATACCCTCTCCTTCATGCTAGGAAGGAGTGTGTGAGGCCTGACAAAAGTAAGTGAGACTCAAGACCTCAAAAACACTCACAAAAAGAGAACAACATTCACTGCCAGCGGGTGGCAGAGTTTCCTTCAACTTGCAGCGTTACCACACATGCACTGATGATGGTTTTAGAGGTGGTGTCTTCTCAGAAGTTTAACTCTTTTCATCTGTTTTTACCTCACTCACTGTGAGAACAGTGACACCGCACTGCTGCCTCGCCACATCTGAATGCTAGAAGTTACAACTCTATTTCTAATAATAGACTTGTTTTGACCTTACCTACCTGTCAAGTGTCTGCATTCACATAACATATGCAATTGACCAGCATGCTGGCCCTGCAACCTGCAACCTGACCTATCAGTCCTCAGCAATGTTAACCATCAGCCTGCACTCAGGTTGAGACTTTCCTGCACTGAGCCGGCTAGCCAGCTGCCTGCCTGTCCAGATCCTGCACTCCCTCGACGAGGTAGCGGGGCTTCAGATGATGTTGTGCAGGGTTGACACAGGCCTGGAATGGCTATCACGAGCACAGTGTTCAGTCAGTACACAGCTGAGCAGTACAGACAATAAATGGACGGTGCAGGTTATACAGGGAACCAAAGAAAGACATTATGTTTCAAAAAACAGTACACACCTTCAGAACTGCTTGTTGCATAGTACAGCTTCAAACCCTCCACGCCCGACAGCTCTTCACACCCCGAGGTGCGAAAAGAACCAGGTTTTGTACTTCTCTCTCTAGTTCTATTTTCATCCTTGACGAAGAAATTTGTCACTTGTTTGTGTAAACAAGTGAGTGCAGCAATATGAATGTCTTCAAAGAGAAACTGCTTGAAAATGTGCTCCTTTATTACCATATTGAGACTTTATGCCGTCTCCTCACTCTCTATGACAGTTGCAGCCACTGTGCAGCCAGAGCAACTGTAAATGGCAACTGTACAGTTGGAAAGAAATTATAAACTTGGGCTGAGTCACAGATATTAATGTAACTAACTAACTAAACTTCTTTCTATTGTTCAATAGTTACTACAGTAATATAAATATTGTTTTAAATGAGTAAAAAGATGTGTTTTAAGTAAGAATTGCATTAAGAAGACTGCATTGACAGACACAGTGAAGATGGATGCTGTTTGCTTCTCTTTTCACAAAGATTTTTTTTGATATCTGGGTGTGAGTGTGTCAGAAGTGTAAAGATACTGATACAGATAAAATATTCAAAAGTTTCTCACAGCACACAGCTTCTCGTTTCCTGTTTTTTTCTTTATTTTTGTTCATTTCGACACACAGATCTATGAAACACATGGAATTATGTTGTAGCCAAAAGAAAAAAAAAAGTGTAAAAGAAAAAGTTTTTTAACTTTTGAAGGAGTTCCCAGAGGTGAGAGGTGCTGAACACTTGTTGGCTGCTTTGCCTCCACTCTGCTGTCCAGCTCACCTCAAACCATTTCAGTTTGGGTTTAGGTAAGGTGAGTGTGGAGGCCCGGTCATCTAATGCAGCGCTACATCACACTCCTTGGTCAAATAGTCCTTGCATAGTCTGGAGGTATGTTTGGGGTCATTGTATGGTTCAGAAACAAAAATACAAACAAATATGTACAAAGCAGATGGGATGGCATGTTGCTGAAAAATGGTGGAAACCACACATGTAGAAACTGTCTGTCCACAGTCTCTGTGTCTCACAAAGACACAGGAGTTGAAAATTTCGGATCTGACTCAAAGTATAGACCATAGTATATATTTCCACTGGTCTAATGTCCATTTGTTGTATTTCTTGGCCCAAACAACTCTCTTCTTCTTCTTGTTCTTCCTCAGTAGTGGAGGAAGAAGAGACACAGTCTCCTCTGAACAGTTGATGTAGGGATGCGTCTGCTTAGTCCACAGTGAAATAGGCTTTCGAACTTCTTACTCCTTTATATTAGTGACTTAATATGTTCACAGAAAATGTCGTCCTTGTCTAAGTCGACATTTTACCAATGCAGGAAAACTTTCATCAAGCTATTCATACTAAATCAGTTGTCCCTGTCTCTGCTTGATGTGAGGCCCAACAGATGCACCTTCAGCCCAGCCCTACTGCCAACTGAAGGAGGGGGTGAGCTGCATTGTGTTGAATGTGTACTATGTGGGATCTAATCTGAGGGGCTGTTGTTAATTGGTGATTGTGATAATGATGGCTTGACTGTTTTTGTAATAATATATAAAAAAATAAAATGATAACTCCTCCTATCCACTCACAAAGGAACAACACGGCAGATTAAAGAATCAGTGCCAGCGTCTGCTGGCAACATAAATAACACAAGTCTCCACTTCTCTCTCTGATTCAGGCCTCCTCCTTCTTCTTATTGTCTCTGCATACAAACTCAGGTCTGCATCCTTCAGATCACCAGAGACCACATTCTGTAAACAGTCAAACTAAATCATGACTGGGATTCATCATACCACCTTTAATATACGAAACAGTAAAAAATAAAACTTGATTCACCTCATCCTGTTGTGGTTCCTGTTCTTCACTGGCAGCTGAATAACAGAGACAATAAATCTAATCTGTTAACTGACATTTTCATCATCATTTTCTTTAAACATTACTGTTATTGCATTTTGACTAAAAGTAATGGTAACACTTTTTATGAAGATCACGTCTATAGTGTGTCATGAGGGCATTCATAATGATTTTAGTGCAACCATAATGCTCTATGACTACATTCGTAGCATGCATAATGCTCTCCAATACACTATGCAGGACACCTGGAAGACGCCAGGGGGGGAAATGAGACTGAACCGCCACACGCACCGACTGGACGTCCTAGCTCCGCACGTTTCTGGTGGCTGTCAACTGCACAGCTTCTCCGAAGCGTCTTCTCTGGGAAGACGGTCGGGTAGTTCTTTTCCTTTTGGAGGTCGCCGGGCTATGGCGCATGGTCATCACCAGTTCCCCCAGTACTCACTCTCTCTCCCACCCTGAACTTCAGCACGCGTGGGCTGGTCTGTTCAGGAGAGCGGAGCGTGGGCTCTCCGGGTCAATCCAAAGACGCTATCGCTAAGGCCGAGCATCGGGATCCGTCATCCGACCGGTGAGCACAGCTGCGCCCCTCACTGACCTCTGTCCACCAGCCAGCTCTGTGTTTCTTTTCCTTTTAAATTTGTTACGTTGTGGTGTAACCACCAATTTGTTACGTTGGTGGTTCGCACTTGTCGCCTCACAGCCAGAAGATTCCTGGTTTGAACCCAGACTGTGGACTTTCTGGGTGGAGTTTGCAAAGTCATATTCTTTAATTCAGGTATTCTGATCAAGATTTGCGCAGTTCCTGTACTTTAGAAGTGATGGTGCTGGTTAGCTGACGCTTTTATCCCAATCGACTTTCAGAGAAGGGAACAATCAAGGTATAGTGCGATAAGAAAGCATTAGTGCAGCAATAAGTGCTGTGACAATTCTTAAAGGGGTAGATTTAGCATGGAAAAGTTGGAGCACAGCAGCGTGACTTCTTGACCAGACTGAACCTCCACAGTCTGAGACTCAGAAGCTGAGACAGAGATCCTGCCTGAAACAAACAGCAGAGAGATTCATCACTTCATAAAAGAACTAGGACATAATTTATATTCAGATTTTAATAGCATCACCATTGCAGCTAATGCTGAGTAATTCAACAAATGTACTCACTGAGGCTGCAGAGAAGTGAAGCTGTTAATGTAAAGGGTTAAATTGCGGGGAAACAGACACCCATATATATTTTTTTATTTTTATTGTGTCATAAGCAGTAGCTAAAGACAAATATCATTACATTATTATATTGTATGGCAGATGCAATACTCAAACAAGTCGCTAGGGGGCACCCATCACATGGAGAGCAGAGCACAGGGATGTTGTAGCCAAGCTTGTTGACATGCTGACTAATCCACCAATCCTAGCTTACCCGAACTTTGACCTCCCATTCATATTACACACAGATGCATCCAACGAAGGTTTAGGAGCAGTGCTATATCAGCGTCAGGACAACAAGTTGCGAGTCATCGGGTACGGTTCAAGAACTCTAACCCCTGCCGAGAGAAATTACCACCTTCACTCCGGTAAACTTGAGTTCTTAGCTCTCAAGTGGGCTATCTGTGACAAGTTTCGAGACCACTTGTATTATGCCCCAACATTTACAGTATATACAGATAACAGCCCCCTGACTTATGTCCTCAGTACTGCCAGACTAAATGCCGTTGGACACAGATGGGTGGGCGAGCTGGCCGACTTTCAGACCAGGGAAGATGAACTCTAACCCCTGCCGAGAGAAATTACCACCTTCACTCCGGTAAACTTGAGTTCTTAGCTCTCAAGTGGGCTATCTGTGACAAGTTTCGAGACCACTTGTATTATGCCCCAACATTTACAGTATATACAGATAACAGCCCCCTGACTTATGTCCTCAGTACTGCCAGACTAAATGCCGTTGGACACAGATGGGTGGGCGAGCTTGGCCGACTTACAGACCAGGGAAGATGAACGCAGATGCCGATACTCTGTCAAGGTACCCTGTGAAATTTCAGGATGGCATGAAAGAACACACCGAGACTATGTCACCTGAGATTGTGTCTGCAGTGAGGCTGAATCGCACACTCCTTCAGATGATGCGTACCCTGGAAGAGGAAAAAAAGAGTCAGTGGAAAGATCACCTTCCACATGTCGTGCATGCCTACAACTGCACGAGGCATGAGTCCACCGGCTTTTCCCCATTCTTCCTTCTATATGGTCGATCTCCTCGCTTACCTGTTGACTTACTGTTCCCATCCAAAAGAGAGACTGAGCCGTCTGATCGGCGAACATATGCCCAGAAATGGGCAGAGAGGATGCGTTCTGCATATGAAATTGCAGCAAACAATAGTGAAAAATCTTCAGCAAAAGGCAAGAAACGGTATGACAGAGCAGTCAGGGGTGTTGTGCTTCAGCCAGGCGACAGAGTGCTGGTAAAAAACTTGTCTGAGAGAGGTGGGCCTGGCAAGTTGCGGACTTACTGGGAGCAGGTAGTGCACCGTGTGGTGGAGAGAGTTGATAATGGACCAGTTTACAAGGTGCAACCTGAGAGGGGACCTAAAACATTGCGGGTGGTCCATAGGAATCTCCTCTTGCCAGTGAATGAACTGCCCCTGGAAGAAACACTTCCTGCACAAGGTCAGAGAGGTAAAGTACAGTCAGAGAAACAGAAACAGAGAGTCATAAACACTCATGACGAAGACACAGACAGTGCAGATGAGGAGTACACTTACCAGCAGATCCCATGCTACATGTTAGTGAGACCTCAACAAACAAAGCAAAACCAGACCATGCACTATCCTCACACGGAGTGAGAACTAAGTGCCAGAGCCTGTGAGTTTCAACTCACTGTCAGACAAGTAACAGACCCTGAGGACAAGGGGGAGATTATACCACCGGCACAGAATGAAGCTCTTGAGGATGTGGTAGTGGAGGAAGAGCCACAGGACAGACTGCTGGAGAACAGTGCAGTGGAAGAGGAAGGACACCAGGTGGAGGCGGGGGCGGTCAGAAGATCCCAACGGACAGCCAGACCTAAAGAGATGTTCACCTATGGCATGCTGGGACAGCCATCATACCAGCAGTGGAATGCAGGAGCACACTCAGTACTGACAAACAACCCCCTACCAAGTTATCATAGTGCTGTTCCCCTTTCATTCTTCACACACCCACACCCTTACTGCTATAACTACTTCACCCAGGCATATTGACCAGTCACATGCTCAAGTACACCTCTCAACACATAGCAAATGTCAGGAGACATTCAAAAAGCAGGGGAGAGTGTAAAGGGTTAAATTGCGGGAAACAGACACCCATATATTTTTTTTCATTTTTATTGTGTCATAAGCAGTAGCTAAAGCCAAATATCATTACATTACTTTATTGTATGGCAGATGCAATACTCAAACAAGTCGCTAGGGGGTGCGCTGTGCTTGAGGGGTATAGAATAGTACCATTACACACACGAAGGAAGAATAAATCCTCCTGCCGTGAAGTAAACACCAGATGAATGTGTGTGTCTCTTCTGTTCTGTATCACAGGTTAGTAAATATGTCTTAAATGTAGTGCACACGCTAGATTTTAAGTGTGTAACCTGCACCTTCGACGGTTGTTTGCACATGTTGGTCAGAGAAACGTTTTGTTAGAAAATCGCCTGTAAATAGAGATAAAGGGCTGGATGCTAACTTGGTAATACTAGCGGACTTGTGGAGTATATGGGGTAATGTGTGGGAAAAGCTAACCCAAAAGCACTGTGAATTCACTCACTGCCATTAATTCAGTATGTGTATGCATTTCTCAGGATAGAAGTATTTCTGTTTAAAGTGGGTTAGCAGTAAGATTGCACAACATGTTTAAAACAGAGTAGAAAATAGCGTTATTGAATGAACAGATGTAGTTTTAATTTTGTTGTTAAGAGTCGAAGTCAATGCGAATATCTATTCTTTATAACAAATTGAAATGTTTGTTTTTTGTTAAAAGGATGTACTAAAGTACAGAAGAACAAAAGTGGGTTAAATGTATGGGTGTATTAAGTGTATGTGTTTTCTGATAATTCCGAAATAATGGGAATGTGTTGAACGGTTACAAGTAGCCTAACAGAGTTATTGTTTTATTAATGCAAATTAACATGTGAAGGAACTGTTTGAGTTTGATTCTCTTAAGTGGCCATGTTATGCAAAATGGTATTTAAGTTTGAGCCATTAAGACAACAGATATGTTTGATACCTGGGTTTGGGTTATATATAAATATAGGAAGAGTAAATCCTCCTGCCGTGAAGTAAACACCAGACGAACGTGTGTGTCTCTTCTATTCTGTATCACAGATTGCGATGTAGCAGGTTTGTCACCGGCCCAGGTACCCCTAGGCCTGAGGCCGGCAACATTAACACGCCGAGTAAATTGCCCAGTAAATCATCATCTTATTAGCAGTAAAAGCCTGTTTTCCTTCTGGCTGTCCTTATAAATCACTGAGGTATTCAGACAGCAGCATGGTCATCTCTTCTTCTTTCTGACCTGTCATGTCTTCTCCCTTCTATTTGATTGGCCAAAGCTAATCTGGGTGGCAGCGCAAAATCTGTGCTCTATCAGAAATCAGAAATCAGAAAAAGCTACGAGTAGTAGTACGATTTTACACACAGAAGGAATTTGTTCTAGTGATCGTTGATGCATGACAAACATTCTCTAAATATAAACTATTAAAAATTAAAAGCATAACAATATAAATATATATGCACAGTATGTTTTAAAAGTAAAAACAGCAGTACAGCTGTGCAGTGATGGTAAGTACCAGTCAAGCGTTCATAAATGTGCAAATGTTCACAGTAGTATTATAAATATGCAAGTATAGTATATTACAAAACAAGTCCAAGCTGAGCGTTAATGTAACGCAAAGAGTAGTGGATGCAATGTCAATGTGACATGTAGAGGCAGAGGTGGAGTGTGAGAGTGAAAGAGTGTCAGGGGGGGCTCCGGGCCTTGTTGATAAGGCTGGCAGCAGATGGGAAAAAACTGTTCTTGTGGCGTGAGGTTCTGGTCCTGATGGACCGCAGCCTCCTGCCAGAGGGGAGTGTCTCAAAGAGTTTGTGTCTGGGGTGGGAGGGATCAGCCGCAATCTTTCCTGCACGTCTCAGGGTCCGGGAGGTGTACAGGTCCTGGAGAGACAGAAGATTGCAGCCAATCACCTTCTCAGCAGACCGAATGACACGCTGCAGTCTGCCCTTGTCCTTGGCAGTGGCAGCAGTGTACCAGATGGTGATGGAGGAGGTGAGGATGGACTCAGTGATGGCTGTGTAGAAGTGCACCATCATTGTCCTTGGCAGGTTGAATTTCTTCAGCTGCTGCAGGAAGTACATCCTCTGCAGGGCATTCTTGATGACGGAACTGATGTTCAGCTCCCACTTGAGGTCCTGGGAGATGATAGTTCCCAGGAAGCGGAAAGACTCCACAGTGTCAATTGCGGAGTTGCAGAGGGTGATGGGGGCAGGTGAGGCTGAGTTCTTCCTGAAGTCCACAACCATGTCCACTGTCTTTAGAGCGTTGAGCTCTAAGTTGTTCTGGTTGCACCATGTCACCAGATGGTCAACCTCCCACCTGTAGGCGGACTCGTCACCATCAGAGATGAGTCCGATTAGAGTGGTGTCGTCCGCGAACTTCAGGAGCTTGACAGATGGGTGTCTGGAGGTGCAGCTGTTCGTGTACAGGGAGAAGAGCAGAGGAGAAAGAACGCAGCCCTGGGGGGATTCAGTGCTGATGAACTGTGAGTCAGAGACATGTTTTCCCAGCTTCACATGCTGCTTCCTGTCAGACAGGAAGTCAGTGATCCACTTGCAGGTGGAGTCAGGCACGCTCAGCTGGGAGAGCTTCTCCTGAGGCTGAGCTGGGATGATGGTGTTAAAAGCAGAGCTGAAATCCACAAACAGGATCCTGGTGTAGGTTCCTGCGGAGTCCAGGTGCTGGAGGATGTAGTGGAGGGCCAAGTTGACTGCATCGTCTACAGACCTGTTGGCTCTGTAGGTGAACTGCAGGGGGTAAGGGGTTGGTGATGTCTTTCAGGTGTGACAGAACAAGGCGCTCAAAGGACTTCATAACCACAGAGGTCAGGGCGACGGGTCTGAAGTCGTTAAGTCCTGTGGTCCTTGGCTTCTTGGGAACAGGGATGATGGTTAAGGTCTTGAAGCAATAATTTCCATAAAATACATTTCAGTGACTAATGGCTAACTATTATTATTAGGCCCTGAGATGGGTCAATGATTGGCAGCAACATTGATTTTGATGCATTGTTAGTTTTTTTTGCAGTGTCAGAATAAAAAAAAACTGCCTTATTAACAAATAATGGCTTCTTCCCAAAAACTGCTGTAAAAATTGTATATATTCATATTTTTTTCAACTTTAAACACGTCAGTCTTTTAGAACTACTTCAGCCTGAAATATACATATCAAATATTAATCATATTTTTTTGGTTTTTAACCCCTTAAATGCCAGTATGTTTACATAACTCCGCTCTTTTTTATACAAAAAACAGAAAAACAAAAATAATTTCCATAAAATACATTTCAATGAGTACACACACACACACACACACACACACTTTTTTTTTTTTTTTTACACACACACACCATTATCCAACATCAATAGCACACACACTTCCCTTGCAGAAAACAGTAAAATATGTTTAACTTTGCTGCATGCTTTGAATGGGTAAAAGTGTCGCCACCTGATGGACAAATACAAAAATTACAAATTGAAAGCCAGAGGTCCAAAATGAAATCTTAACATAAAGGAATGCATGAGTTTATGTCAGGATAAACGTGGGATCAAAAATAAGTGGGCATTGGTGGAGGTGCCCAGGGCCCTGCTGAGGTGGGGGAGGTGTTTACCTCTACCACCATGATCAAACCCACTTCTCCTCTGCCACCTTCCTGTTGAAATGACTACAGGTGATGAGTTACCACATAGCAGTGTGAAAGCCTTTTTATACTCTAAGTTTCATCAGATCATTTCAACATATATTATGATCAGAGGTTTGCTGCTCGTGATCACATCACATAAATATTGTTGGACTATTTCACTAAGCATGAGAAGCAAGCTTTACATTTTTGTCATGATAACTGTCTGCTGCTGGGTCATAAAGACAAAGATACCCAGCTAGGACTAGACTTTCAGTGTTGCTTTGGTGGTTCTGTCCAATTCTTGCACACACAGATCGTCACTGTGATGTTCTGTCGGCGAGGATTGTGTCAACAAATGCTGTCCACCAAAACAGCAAAGTTACACCGATAACATAACAAATATGCAAACACAAGACAGGAGACCAAAATCAGTCAAACAGTTTATTAAAAATTGCACAATCTTTTAAGACATCAAAGACATTTGAAGACATGAATTGGGGTCTGTGATGAGGGAGGGTCCAAGTCAGGTGGTGGTAAAAAATCCAAGAAGTGAAGTGAATGATGAGACTGGGCTGAATGTGGCAGATATTACAGGCACAAATCCTGAAACAGAAGACAAACAAGGTTAGTAACAAGGTGATCAAAGAAGGCAGAGTTTGGCTGTAGTGTCAGTTACTACTTGGAAACAAGTATGACACAAAGGAGAGGAAAATCCTCAGTCCTAACAATCAACCGTCAGAGTTGAATGTTTTCTCTTGTGAAGGTCCAGCTCCTTAATTTTTTGTTTCCATCTTGTTGTTGTATGAAAATGTGACACTGACCTGAACCAAGAGGGGACATAGACCTGAAATATGATGTGATCATGAGCGGCAAACTCCCTGATTCAATGCATTATTAAATGTTGCTGTCAGACCAGTGATACGTTGGTTTAAACATACTAAATAAAGTAGCAAGTAGCTGCAGACACAGTTGCATTGAGTGCATAATGACAGTGCAGGCGTGTTCGACATGCACAGCCTGTAGAGTGTATGGTTTCATGTGAGGTTGGGCATGTTTTTGAGGTTGACGCTTCTCTTGAGATACAGATACCTTACTTGTACTATTATTGTAGTGATTCACTGTATGTTTGAACAGTGGTTGACTGTCATTTCTTTTTTTCTTTACTGATTGTACTCTGACAGAGTCTGGCCTAACAGGCCTCACCTCTCGTGTTAAAACCACACTGTGCTGTCTCTTCTTGTCAGACAAGTGATGTGTTGCTGATGATATTTCTTATGGTTGAAATGAAGGCTTAACTTGAATGTGCACTGCTGCAGACCTCCATCTAACTGTCACTGTAAGAGAATATCTATCAAACACCAATCATATTCCTCTGCTCTCAGATTGAAATGTAAGGCAGTCAGAAAGATGTAATTAAAAACGCTGACAAGAATCAAAAGCATGAGCAAGAATTTTCAAAATTTGCATGAATCTTTGTGATGAAGGCAACATGATAGTAACTCAATCACACTAATACACATCAATGCATTAATAATAAAACAGAAGTACCACTTCCAGCTGCAGCTCCAGGTGCTTCCTGAGTCTATCTGGTGGCTGAATAAATAGTCTCTGACTCCACTTGTCCGTCTGATGCAGGTCTGTAGTTTCTCTTTGTGTTTTGGCCAAAAGTCACTGTTGCATAGTTCAGATCATCCGCGGTCGGACTCTGTGAATGAAAGTATTTTCAGTCACTCGTCTCACACAACTGAGTGTGTGAGAAGACGACACAATCATGAAAATTGTGCTGAAACAAACATTTAAAACTTAAACTTCACCTCTGTCTGTTGTGGATTCTGTTCTTCAGCAAGAGCTAAATGACAGAAACAAAATGTCTGATCAGTTGACTGACACTGTTAAAAAATAATGGCTCTTGGTGCATTTGGTCAAACAGGAAGTTGTTAATTTGTCTATCATAGGTGCAACTTTGAAATAAACTGAACATACATGATGATGAGTCACATTACCATTCTGGAGCTTTTTGATTTTAACAGCCAGACAAATGACGACCATAACGAGGAAAACAGTCAGAGCGGCCAGCGTCACACTCATCAGGTTTTTCACTCCATCAAACTCTTCAACGAGAAAAATCGTGAGATTAGACATTCGACATTTTATCTCCACTTACTTGAGATGTGATGAAAGTTTAAATAGATAAAAATGTGAAGCAAATTTTAATGTGAGGCAGCAAGAAGTTAAAATTGAAATGAACTGATGAGGTTCATCAAAATGAAATGTTTAGTCGACAAGCACCAAAGAATCCACATCACTCTAAAGACAGACCAGTCTTACCTTGAACCTCTAAATATGTTGCATCAACAATAACAGGGTCGCCACTGACGTAATATCCGCAGAAATACAGTCCAGCGTCAGATAAATCCACTTGTTTGATTTTCAGAAAGACAGTAGAGATGTTTGATCGCATTTCAAATTTTCCATTTAGAAATCCAGGGCAGAATGTAGCAGGCTCAAGAGGCTTGTACATATGAGAAATACAGCGGGGATGTCTTCTGTTGACCAATTTGAACCAGACTACACGATTGGAAACACTGAAAAAGTTGGAGCACAGCAGTGTGACCTCTTGACCAGGCTGAACGTCCACAGTCTGAGACTCAGAAGCTGAGACAGAGATCCAGCCTGAAACAAACAGCAGAGAGATTCATCACTTTGCTGACAGAGCAACATGATTGTGATCGATGCCTTTAAAAGATTTGATTAATAATAAGCAGTGCAGTAATTCAATAGCAGTACTCACTGAGGCTGCAGAGAAGTAAAGCTGTTATCAGGGTGAAGTTCTTCATTGTGCATAAGATCATGTCACTGTAACAGTGCTTTATAACACTGAGGTCCTGACAGGCGGTTTGAAGAGGCGGGGTGTCTCTTTACAGATCCTTTTTTTCTTACTGACAATGATCACAGCTGCACTTGTGACAAATCATCACAAAAACATCATATAAAAGACTTGAGGTGTGACTCATGAAGTGTATGAAGTCATATTCTTTAATTCGGGTACTCTGATCAAGATCTGTGCCATGAAAGTAATTTAGAAGTGCTGGATGGCCACCGTATATTGTCTGCTCTTCCTCTGTTATAAAATATAACTTCCAAACAAAAGTTAAAATAAAACGTCATTCTGGTGATTTTCTTGCTGTTTCTCTTCCTGAACATGTTGTGAAATGTTCAAACTGAAAGAAGACAGAATGTTTAATGTTCACATGTTCAGTTGCTTCATAAGTGTAGAACACTTAGCTGTTTTCTTTACATTATTAAATTGAAATATTGCTTCACAATACTGTTAAAATAAGTTAATATGGATTATAAAAGGTTAAACATTTAGGCCAAAACTGGTGTGAAGTCTGAATCCAGGTGTCAACAAAGCTTTTCATTTTAAATGCAAACACACAGCTGCATTGAGACTGACTGCATAACACAGTGGAGCTGCACGTGCTGTAGACTTGCTGTAGTCTGTCTCAAACATGTCCAGCCTGTAGAGTGAATGCTTTCATGTGAGGCTGTCCAAGTGTCTCTCTGCATCTTCTCATTTTTTTAGGAGACTTATTTATAGAGAAGAGGAAGTTTGCTGTATATTTCAAATGGCATGTTGAAGCATTAATGCTCTTGTGGAAATTGAGGTTTCCCCTTGATGCGGAGAGATGAAGACCTCACATACAGAAACCTCAGTGATACCGACCTGTTTGTCACCACAGTGCAAAGTGCAACAATGGTCATGTGAGTGTTGAAAGTCAGATGTTGACTTATTCTTCACACGGATGCAATTTGGCTCAGAAGAAAAAGCGTTAAAATGTTGTGAGCTTAATTTCTGATGAACGCGACTTTGAGACACTAAAACACTATCCTGCTGAGATAAACACACACGTAATACATAGTGTATTCAGTGTATTACATAGAAGTGTACTGACGGAGTATCCAAATTCAGACACCGCAAAAATTTTGCAGCAGCTTTACTGTGACCTGTCATGTCCTTAATGTGTAGCCTGAAGCAGAGTGAACAGTTTCTGTCTTGCTGTCACACATCTTTTCACAGGTTTGAAAGAAGTTGATGCAAAATGTGGTGTAAACTGACACTGTGAGTCTGAAATGTAAACTGTGGCCTCTGGTGGCAGTTTAAGAAGAAACTGATTTGCAGTCTTCGCCTGGGCTGCACAGGGAGTTCAAGGAGAACCAAAAATGAGTAGTAACGATGTTGCTGTGCATGATTATAAAAGACAATGTTTCAAGCATAAATCAGTTTCCTTCATGAGCGGACTCAGGTTTCATTTTCTGTGAAGAAAAAACAACTCTACTGCATTTAACTCTCTCCGGTACCTTTTTTGAAGACAAGATTGAATTTCTGAACAAATGTTGCAGGAGTCGGGACTTAGTCTCTGGCTCAAGATCCAGACTTCTGATGCACAACAACTACATAATATATTGTACGTTCACGTTAAAAAGGTCTTTGTTTGTTCTGTGGAAACATGAAGCTGTTTGTTGTGTGTGGTTATGATGCAGAGACCTGAAGGCCAAACTTCCTGTTGTTCAGACCTCAGTCATGATACAGATACCTCCAGACATAAGAACAGTTTCTTCCCACAGGTCATCACAGTAAACAGCAGACACTCAGTGTCAACGCTGCCTGTGGAATAACCCCGTGTCTCAAATACACACTTTAGCAAAAAGAGAAATGTATTATAATGATTAAAAACACTGCCAATGGTTCACCAATGTATGATATTTATTACAGTTTTTTAAAATTACATACAAGATGTTAACTCCTGCTCTTCATTACTTTTCGACAGAAATCACAACAGCAGATTAATATGTTAATGCATCAGTTCCACTCCTCCCATCCACCCACAAAATAACAGCAGATTAAAGAATCAGTTCCAGCGAGTCTGTCTGCTGGCAACATAAACAACACGAGCCTCCACTTCTCTCTCTGATTCAGGCCTCCTCCTTCTTCTTATTGTCTCTGCATACAAACTCAGGTCTGCATCCTTCAGATCACCAGAGACCAGATTCTGAAAATAAGTAAAAAACAAACAAAAAAAAACAACAACTCTCAGATGACTTTTTCAGCAGCAATAACACGAGTTCATAACTTATTTAACCATTGACAGAACTCCTGGAAGGACTCATAAAGACTTCAAGATATCATCATAAAGTTTAAAGTTGGATTCACCTCTCTCCATTGAGGATTCTCTTGTTCATTATCAGCTGAAAGACAGAAATAAAATGCCCTGTTAGTTAACTGATATTTATTTATGTTTAAATACAATAAAAAATATGTCAGATTACCATTCTGCAGCTTTTTGATTTTAACAGCCAGACAAATGACGACCATAACGAGGAAAACAGTCAGAGCGGCCAGCGTCACACTCATCAGGTTTTTCACTCCATCAAACTCTTCAACGAGAAAGATCGTGAGATTAGACACTCGACATTTTATCTCCACTTACTTGAGATCTGATGAAAGTTTAAATAGATAAAAATGTGAAACAAATTTTAATGTGAGGCAGCAAGAAGTTAAAATTGAAATGAACTGATGAGGTTCATCAAAATGAAATGTTTAGTCGACAAGCACCAAAGAATCCACATCACTCTAAAGACAGACCAGTCTTACCTTGAACCTCTAAATATGTTGCATCAACAATAACAGGGTCGCCACTGACGTAATATCCGCAGAAATACAGTCCAGAGTCAGATAAATCCACTTGTTTGATTTTCAGAAAGACAGTAGAGATGTTTGATCTCATTTCAAATTTTTCATTTTGAAATCCAGGGCAGAATGTAGCAGGCTCAAGAGGCTTGTACATATGAGAAATACAGCGGGGATGTCTTCTGTTGACCAGTTTGAACCAGACTACACGATTGGAAACACTGAAAAAGTTGGAGCACAGCAGTGTGACTTCTTGACCAGGCTGAACGTCCACAGTCTGAGACTCAGAAGCTGAGACAGAGATCCAGCCTGAAACAAACAGCAGAGAGATTCATCACTTTGCTGACAGAGCAACATGAATGGGATCGATGCCTTTAAAATATTTGATTAATAATAAGCAGTGCAGTAATTCAATAGCAGTACTCACTGAGGCTGCAGAGAAGTAAAGCTGTTATCAGGGTGAAGTTCCTCATTGTGCATAAGATCATGTCACTGTAACGGTGCTTTATAACACTGAGGTCCTGACAGGCGGTTTGAAGAGGCGGGGTGTCTCTTTACAGACACTGTTTTGTTACTGACAATGATCACAGCTGCACTTGTGACAAATCATCACAAAAACATCATATAAAAGAATTGAGGTGTGACTCATGAAGTGTATGAAGACATATTCTTTAATTCGGGTACTCTGATCAAGATCTGTGCCATGAAAGTCATTTAGAAGTGCTGGTTGGCCACCGTATATTGTCTGCTCTTCCTCTGTTATAAAATATAACTTCCAAACAAACGTTAAAATAAAATGTCATTCTGGTGATTTTCTTGCTGTTTCTCTTCTTGAACATGTTGTGAAATGTTCAAACCGAAAGAAGACAGAACGTTTAATGTTCACATGTTCAGTTGCTTCATAAGTGTAGAACACTTAGCTGTTTTCTTTACATTATTAAATTGAAATATTGCTTCACAACACTGTTAAAATAAATTCATATGGATTATAAAAGGTTAAACATTTAGGCCAAAACTGGTGTGAAGTCTGAATCCAGGTGTCAACAAAGCTTTTCATTTTAAATGCAAACACACAGCTGCATTGAGACTGACCGCATAACACAGCACGTGCACGTGCTGTAGACTTCCTGTAGTCTGTCTCAAACATGTCCAGCCTGTAGAGTGAATGCTTTCATGTGAGGCTGTACAAGTGTCTCTCTGCATCTTCTCATTTTTTTTTAGAAGACTTATTTATAGAGAAGAGGAAGTCCTCACATACAGATACCTCAGTGATACAGACCATCACAATGTAAAGTCCTGGTTGGCCACCACTGTCTCCCCCACCGACGCTGTACATCCACTTTGTGCTATCAATAAACTGTTTAAATGAGATTCAGTCTCTGGTTGTTGTTTACTACTGTTCTCTGTAAAATAAACAGCCACACGATACAGATGCACATTTACTACAATGAGAAATTTGATTTTCCAGACAGGGCCATTGAGAAAATAACATTTTACTCTAGCTTTACTGTGGTGTGGCATGTCTTTATTGTGCATTCTGAAGCAGAGGAAATGGTTTCATAGAAGCCTGGGCAACTGTCACACATCTTTTCATAAGTGTGAAAGATGCAACATGTGGAGTCAACTGTGTCTTTAAGTCTGAAGTGTAAACTGTGACATGTGATGAGGGCCGTGGTGACGCAGTTTAAGAAGCGACTGATTTGCCTCCACGTAGACGGTCACGACTTCCTGTAGTTCAGACCTCAGTCATGGTACAGATACCTCACTGACACAGATAGCGCTGTTTGTCACCACATTGCAACAATGGACAGGTAGAGCTCAAATGGATTTGTCCAAAATTCCTGATTGACAGCAGGCAGCAGGTGAGGCTGGGGAACATCACATTCAGCACCTGAACAATCAGTACTGGTGTCCCCCAGGGGTGTGTGCTCTCCACACTGTTCATCTCCCATTACACCACTGACTCCACCTCAAGAGACCCATCTGTTAAACTCACAAAGTTTGCAGTCATCTGCCTCATTCAGGACGATGATGAGTCATCATACAGACGGGAGGTTGAACAGCGGGTACTCTGGTGTAGTCACAACAACCTGGATTGTTGTTTGTCTCTGTATCCGCTTTGCTATGAACTGGCGACTATTGCGCAATGCCAGTTGGGACTGGTTCTATGGGCTGAAATATGTGCCACCAGAAACTGAATTTGAATCATTTATATTTGAATTTGAATTGCTTAACTTGAATAATTGCATTAAAAAACTGAATCTGAATTGTAATTTGAAATTGAATTTATTAGTTTGGAACTGAACATTCAGTTCGCACAATTCAATTTCAATTTTCTGTGACAAACATCCGGGTAGTTGAGGCAGAGCAATCGAGCACAGATACACAGGACGCCTCTTCGGCCAAGCAGCACCTACGTTTCTGAGCATGGAACATAGTGGTCATTTGTTGCAACTTGCCACCCGCCATGAAACGGAGGAAGAACTGCTTTATGGCGTTATATTTGAGTGTAGTGTTGCCACCCGTCCCGTTTTTCCCAGAATTGTTCTCTTTTTTCATCAGCTGTCCCGGGGGAAATAAATCTCTCCTTGCCCCCTGCACTCTGCTCTACACACACAGCTCTCTCTCTCTGTTGTCCCTCCCCCCCAGAGAGTCCTTTGATTGGCTAGAATACGTCATAGATACCATATCCACTGATTGGTTGAAAAAGAAAATATCCCGCCTAGTAACGTTCGTCCATTCGTTGACTGCGCTTTTAGTCTGTCGAACATCTATTTTTCGATTGGTCTTTTACGCGGTGGCATAGAACAACAAGGAAGTGTCGGACAGACACAAACCGCACATCTCCGTCTTGTGCCGTCTTCAGCGGAATTTCAGGAAAACAGTGCAAAAAAACATCTCTCTATCGTAAACCGTTTCAGAGATATTCACAGATATATAAAATTTACGAGGCGGATTAGGCGGATTAGCCCAATCCGTCCCCAGACGGTTAAATAGCTACAGAAGCATGGGAACCTTTCTGGACTACAGAACGAAGGAAACCAAATAAAGTTTTTACATTTCCCCCTAAAAACAGGACAAATTGTGTCCCGGGAGAGATTTATTTCCCCCGGGACAGCTGATGAAAAAAGAGAACAATTCTGGGAAAAACGGGACGGGTGGCAACACTACACTCAAATATAACGCCATAAAGCAGTTCTTCCTCCGTTTCATGGCGGGTGACAAGTTGCAACAAATGACCACTATGTTACGTGCTCAGAAACGTAGGTGCTGCTTGGCCGAAGAGGCGTCCTGTGTATCTGTGCTCGATTGCTCTGCCTCAAGTACCCGGATGTTTGTCACAGAAAATTGAAATTGAATTGTGCGAACTGAATTTGAATTGTATGAACTGAATTTGAATTTTGAGAACTGAATGTTCAGTTCCAAACTAATAAATTCAATTTCAAATTACAATTCAGATTCAGTTTTTCAATGCAATGATTCAAATTGAACAATACAAATTCAAATCATGTGATTCAAATTCAGTTTTTTAATGCAATTATTCAAGTTAAGCAATTTAAATTCAAATATAGATGATTCAAATTCAGTTTCTGGTGGCACATATTTCAGCCCATATGGTTCCAGCACCCCACGTCCTTGATAAAGATAAGCAGTTATGGAAAATGGAGATGGATGGTAGCTGCACATGCTGTAGGCCTGCTGTGGTCTGTCTCAAACACGGCCAGCCTGTAGAGTGAGTGCTTTCATGTGAGGCTGTACAAGTATCACTCTGCATCTTCCCACAATTTTAGAAGAGATACATTGGAGATACAGAGGAAGTTTGCTGTATATTTCAAATGTCGTGATAAAACATTTTTTCTCTTGCGGAAATGAGGTTTTCCTCTAATTACAGAGAGACACAGAAGGTCATGGCACAGATGAAGACCTCACATACAGATACCTCAGTGATATACACCTGTCTGTCACCACAGTGCAAGATGCACCAATTGACAGGTGGGGGGTCATATTGATTTGTATTCTTTATTGCAAATATGCAAATAAGCCATGTGAGAGATTGAGTTTTTAATTAAAAAAAGGGAAGTTGTTTGTCTGGTCTGTGGTCTGTGGTATAGTGTGATACAGCTGAAGGCCGGTAGTTAAGACTTCTCTTTAAAGGCTAACACAGACAGCACCAAAAACCTTATATCATAAGTTAAAACTAGTTTTTAACATAGGATATTATAATTATGAACTTCATGAATTATGAATAGGTTAAAATAACCCCCATCTCAACCAGCTGCACTATTCACTGATTGAAGGAATTCTTCTGTGAATACTTTTAGTACATTGTGTTGATGATAATGCAGATTAAGTTGTGTCCTGAGTCTCTCTCATGGCAGGATACTCAACATTCAGCACCAGCTTCCTAAATTATTCATTTGTAAAAATGGAGCCCATCTATCCTCCCGCTCTGTCAGTGCAACTGGTGCCCTGCATCAACATCACCCCCTGTTCTTAAGCCTCAGAACTACCCCAGCACCCACTGATTCTTCATTGACCTTGCATGAAATGATTGCATCAGTACCTGTTCAGTGCTAGTGGATGATTTTTTCCAAGGTTTAGTATGTTGTACATATCTCAGTGGGGATAGTTTCACCTGCTGTGGTTTTGCTGTCATCTGCCTTATAAATGTGCAACCTTTAGCAGAGTAAACGCTTTCATACGAGACTCACCTTGCAACAGCGATGGGGGAAGCAGTGACACAGTTTCAGATCGATTTACCAACGTTCACATTTCTATACATTTATTAACTTTTTAAAGTCTTTAGGGAACATGAAGGCCTTTGTTGCGTGTGAAAAAAGAGAGACGGTATTCACTGCTTCATTTCAGACTTTATTCTCACATAGCTTTGATCTAACAAACCTCATGATTTTCCCCACAGTTATGCTCAGACCACACTGTATTGTCTCTTCCTGTTCACATTCATGTGAATCTCACAGCTTGCTGCAGACCAATCTTATTCTTTGCTCTTAAATTAAGACCAAAGACAAACAAAACAATACCTTAGGCTGCAAGTAGAATAACAATTGTAGAATCTTTATTACAAATTTTTTTTTGTTGAATTGATATGATAAAGCACCAGTTCCATTCTGAGCTGTTGTTCCAGATGATTCTATGAGTCTATCTGGTGGCAGCATACACAACATGCGCCTCCAGCTGGGTCTCTGATGGCCTTCTGCTGTTTTTTGCTTTTGGACGGAAACTCACCGCTTGATAGTTCAAGGCATCGGAGTTCAGGTCCTGTGAATGAATATATTTATAGTCACTCATCTGACGTGAGTTCTTTGACAACAAAAATAAATAAATAAATCATTCAATATAAAATAGCATGACTTACCTCACTGTGTTGTGGGATCTGTCTCTCTTTATGAGCTACATGATATTGAAAATATTACTGTTAATACTTTTTAGAAAACAGGAAGTTGTAATTTTTAACTTTTCCAACTTAAATATGGGGTCAGGCATACTGGACAAAGATAAGTGATTGTTGAGTCTCATTCTTGGGTTGTTATATAGTGACACTTTGGTTTGGTGGCTCTACGGTACTTGGTTTTTGAGCCTCATTTCCTGCATGAACAGCACCTGTTGCGCTTCGAGCTGTTTGTTTCATATATGTGTAATCAGCTATCTTACTCCAGTATGACTGACCACACTATTAAATTATAATAAGTACCTGTTTGCAGTTTAGTGGTTTTGACAGCCAGACCAATGATGACTATAACGAGGATGATAATCAGAGCACCCAGGATCACACCGAGCATCATCAGGCCTGTTATTCCATCAAACGCTTCTACAAGAGAGATGATTCAATGCGAGAGATCAGTCCTCATTTTGACAGGAACTAAAAATCTGTTTCTTTCCAATAAAAAGAGTTTACAACAATCTTACCTTGAACCTTTAAATGTGTTGCACTGACAATCACTGAGTTGTTTCCCGATTTAAATCCACAGAAATACAGTCCGGAGTCAGATACATCCACTTGTTTGATCTCCAGAAAGAGGGTAGTGATGTTGGATGTCATGTTAAATTTTCCATTTTGAAATCCAACACAGAACGAAACATTGCTATCATGGCTTATCATATAGGAGATGCAGCTGATGTTGGGTCTGTTGTCCAGTTTGAACCAGAATATGTGAGACATTAAAGTGGTAAAGTTGGTGCACAGCAGTGTGACGCCTTCACCAGGCTGAACCTCCACAGTGTGAAACTCAGAAACCGAGAGAGAGATCCAGCCTGAAACAAACAAACATGATGTTTATTCATAAACCTCAACAGGAAGCAAACAAACAAAGCTCATAAATGATCTTATTAATAAATAGTCTCAAAGATTCAGTTCAGATTACTGAAGGAAAACTAGAAACTGTTGTATTGAGAGAAAAATCGATGTACTTACTGAAGGTACAGAGTAAAGCTGTTATCAAAGTAAAGTTCATCATTGTGCGGACAGTATGACTGCACCACTGCACCGTCTCTTCTCCACTGGTTGTACATGAACTGTGCTCCAGTAACAGCGGTCTCAACGGAAGGAGGCGGAGTGTTCTTTGTACTTTTTGTTTCTTGAATGCAGTGCTGTCACGAAAATTAAAAACAGAACAGAGATATTATCTTATTCAACAACATTTATAATAATAATTTAGATATAATTTTAGCCAAAGCTTAGAAGTCTATACAGTATGAGGAAGAGTCATCTTTGATGTACTTCCTCTCCTTGCAGTGTTCTTTTGTTATATCAAGATGTATCTTACAGTAGTGTGCTATTACAGATATTTTAACTACAAGCATAGGTTTACTGGACTAGTGGCTGACACATCACTCCATGGAGGTTTGACACTACTGTCTGCATTATGTTATAAGTGATAATGCATGACAGAGTGTATATTAAAGGGATAGTTTGGGTTATTGGGTTACTTATCCACAGTCAGTGCATTACATACAGCAGGAGGTGCCCATTTTTGACAAACAGACAGAAGTGCCAACACAGAAGCTAAGCAACATACTGCTCTGGACAGGGGAAGCAATAAAATGTATTTTATCCTTTTTTTTTTTTTTGGTGTTAACCAAGTGGCAACCTCTGTGGCTTGGAAATGAAGCCAATGCGGAAGTGCAAAAAACGATCTCCAAAAGCCCCCGTATTGAAATGCCCAACTTCTCAGCAGAAATAAACATGTTTACAGCCTGGTACAAAAAACTTTTTGGTCTGTATAGCTAATTTCCCCATTCATGACAACTGTACTAAGGGTGAGTGAGAACTATATTAGGGCTTAACGTTGTGCATAATTACCCGTGGTCACTTTGAATGACAGGTAAGTGCTGTTAGGCTTGTTAGAGGACCCAGCCGTCATTCGGCCCACCACAGGTCCGTCGATGATCCACGTCTTTGTTGATATTTAGATTACAGTACATCCAACATGCTGGCGGCCAGTGCTGTATATTTTCAGCTTCAAAATGGTGCTTCGAAAACCTATGGGTGTCTTCACCCATTCTTTATACTGTCATTGGTTGTCAAGGTCTCTTTAGGTTTTGCCTTAGCTCCTGGCCAAACTTGAAAATGGCCTGGATCAAAGGACACAGGGGACAACTCAATCTTCTTTTCAATTTTTTATCTTCAGTCTTCTTTTCCAAACATTTAATTATGCTTTAGGTCTCTGGTAGATATAATTTGATAGCTAGCTAGCTGGATAGACTAGCATCTCCTGTGTTATGTGAAGGGACTTGTTCAAGGTGTACCCCGTCTGTTGCTCCATATCAGCCGGGTTGGCTCCAGCCCCCCGCGACCCTGATAAGGGTAAGTGGTCATGGTAAGATGAATGAATGTAAGAAGACTGTAACAACAAAAGGGGCAATACAACAAACTTATTTCACCACATCAAGCAGAAGCCCCCCGGTGAGTACAAGGCGAACTGGAACACTTACCACAGACAAAATCAGAAGCTGTGGTTATATGGGCTTAGACTTTTGAGAGTTTTTGCAGTCTATTTAACCCATTGTTAGCTAAGCTTCATGTGTTAGTGCAAGGTAGTATGACGCAGACTATTGTGATCTACAGTTTTATATCCCTCGATCAAGAGATGTGACTAAACCAGAAGGAACTACGCCTTTAGTGACTCGCATTCAGAAATCAGTATTTTTATTGGTCATGTTATGAATGCTACGAATCTTAAAAATGGTATGTTACTGTGAATATGTTGGTTTACCAATAAACATCTGCATTTTGTTTGGTATTTTATAAACTGCTCGAAATGATCTAAATAAGGACAAATGTGTGAAGTGATGCTACAATACCTGATAAACCTGCAAGAAGAAACTGCACATTAGCCTGATCTTTACTTGACTATAGTCTATACCCAGTAGAAGTGACTGAAATGATTGTATCAATAATAGCAGCTGAAATCTTACCTGGCCAGTGAGAGTTAATGGATGAATGGTTCCAAGGTTAAGTAAGTTAAAATACATACACAGTGGAAATTGACGTGATTTTCACCTGCTGTGGCTTTGCTGTGTTCTGTCTCATAGACGTGCAGCCTTTAGCCGAGCAAACCCTTTCATGAGACTGTGCACGTGTTGCCTTGCAACAGACACAAAGTGTGAGACTTCATAGGCGTGAAATTGTGCAAGTCTTTAGCCTGACGTGTGATGAGAGGAGGTGTGACACATTTTGAGATCAATTTACTAATGATCACATTTCTACAAATATGAAGTCTTTTTATTGTTTGGGAACATAAAGACCATGTTGCATGTGGTTATGATGCAGAGAGCTGAAGCCAGATCTTACTTACAATATTTATTTACCATATCATTATACACACTTACTTTACTTACTCACAGTTAAAATATCCATTTGCTATACTAAAAGCTTTTCTACAAATGTACAGAAGCTGACCATTTTGTCTTTCTGAGAGAAGAAAGTCAGACAGTATTCACTGCTTCATTTCAGCTTCTCACAGAGCTTTGATCTCACAGGCCTCGTGATTTACACCTCAGTCATTCCCAGACCACACTGTACTGTCTCTTCCTGTCACACAAGTGATGTGAACCTCAATCAGTGCTGCACTGCTGCAGACATGGGCGCTGCAGACAATCCTGCTCCATCAAACACCAATATGCTTTAGACAAAGTGAAAGAGACAGACTTTGGCTGGGAAAGGTTGAGAGATAGGCAGCAACAAAGAGCCTTAGCAATATGAGTGCATGTCACTTATGTATATAGAATCCGTGACAAATCAAAATGATGCTAACTCCAGCTCCAGCATGAGCTGCAGTCTATCTCCTGGCAGCATAAATGACACGAGTCTCCTCTTCTCTCTCTGATTCAGGCCTCCTCCTCCTCCTTATTGTTGTTGGGTATAAATCCTTCAGGTCATCAGAGTCCAGATTCTGTAAATAGAAGTATATACAGTCACATGTTACAAAGCTGAAGATTCCAGCACCTTTCATACCGCAAAACTTAAAATAATTTGATTTTGACATTAATCTTAAATCCATTTAAAAATATGAATCACCTGACTCCACTGTGGATTCTGTTCTTCAGCTAAAAGAAAGAGACAATGCATCACTTTTCAAAAACATTGCTATACTGTACTTTAAACTTGCTTTTAATGTTTAGCTCAGTCTATTGTGTTTTTAGTGTACTATTTCATATTGTTTTGCTGATTTGATGTTCTTTTTATGTATGTATTTATGTTTGTGTCTTTGAGTACCTTGAAAAGCGCTGTTAAATAAAATGTATTATTATTATTATTATTATTGTTGTTGCACACTTGGACACCAAAAAGGGACTTCCAGGCGTGCATGAGTTCAAAATAAAACTTTTACTTGGGTTCGTTTCTCTGCACGTACTCACAAGCACATTAGCATGATGCTGCACACTGTTTACATTTTCATCCCACATGCACGGTCTTCTTGAGTCATCTTCAGGACCCCTGTGTTGTCCACAGTGCCTGTATCAACTTCATTCATAGACACCATCAATTTACCTGATCAAAATCTACCTGCTAATGTGAAGGGACATATTAGTGCATGAGTGAATAAAATAAAATATTACAAAAATAAAGTCAGGAAACAAGTGAATTAAATTCAGTGAATATGAAATAGTACATTAAATGAACTACAATGGGGGGTGCACTCTGCTCAACAGAACTATGGGTCCCACATTATTATTATTATTAATAATAATAAACATAACGCTTAGAATATGTTTCATACTGAGAGTACTTTATCAAACTAAGTATATGACAGTTATCAAGTACCTGTCTGATGTTGGCTGGTTTTGACAGCCATACCAATGATGACTATAATGAGGACAACAATCAGAGCACCCAGGATCACACCGAGCATCATCAGGCCTGTTATTCCATCAAACGCTTCTACAAGAGAGATGATTCAATAAAATGTTTTGAGATCAGTCCTCATTTGACACTGACGCTCGGTTTATTTCCAATAAAAAGAGTTTACAACAATCTTACCTTGAACCTTTAAATGTGTTGCACTGACAATCACTGAGTTGTTTCCCGATTTAAATCCACAGAAATACAGTCCGGAGTCAAACACATCCACTTGTTTGATCTCCAGAAAGAGGGTAGTGATGTTGGATGTCATGTTAAATTTTCCATTTTGAAATCCAACACAGAATGAAACATTGCCATCATAGCTTATCATAAAGGAGATGCAGCTGATGTTGGGTCTGTTGTCCAGTTTGAACCAGAATATGTGAGACATTAAAGTGGTAAAGTTGGAGCACAGCAGTGTGACGCCTTCACCAGGCTGAACCTCCACAGTGTGAAACTCAGAAACCGAGACAGAGATCCAGCCTGAAACAAACAAACATGATGTTTATTCATAAACCTCAACAGGAAGCAAACAAACAAAGCTCATAAATGATGACATTAATAAATAGTCTCAAAGATTCAGTTCAGATTACTGAAGGAAAACTAAAAACTGTTGTATTGAGGGAAAAATCGATGTACTTACTGAAGGTACAGAGTAAAGCTGTTATCAAAGTAAAGTTCATCATTGTGCGGACAGTATGACTGCACCACTGCACCGTCTCTTCTCCACTGGTTGTACATGAACTGTGCTCCAGTCTCAACGGAAAGAGGCGGAGTGTTCTTTGTACTTTTTGTTTCTTGAATGCTGCTCAGACTGACATTATAAGTGCTGTCACGAAAATGAAAAATGGAACAAAGATATTATCTTATTCAACAACACTTTAGATAATCTAGAAAGCTTAGAAGTCTGTATGAGGAAGTGTAATTCTGATGTACTTCATTCCTAAACGTGTAACTCAACAGGAAGCAAACAACTGTTATTAACAAGGAATTTGTAGTCGCTGTACTGCAGAGATAATGATAGTTGCTGTATCAACAAAAGTTGGTTGACATACTTACAGGGCAAAAGTGTTATCGAGAGGAGTTTCACTGTGATGTTATCAGTGGGACTGCAGCTCTGAACTGTGCTCCACTAAGAGTGGTCTCAACCTAAAATGGTCGGTGTTCTTTTTTTGCCACTCGAGTTGCTTAAAGCAACAACAGAAAGGCGTCACAAACCCAAGAAGACTGAGGCAAAGTTAACACTCTCAAGAATGCAGAAAAATAGAGGAGTTTAAAACAACAATAAAAAATAAAATACAATATTCCAACAAGTGATCAATACAAAAATCTAACCTTCTTGGATATTCCTAGCTCTTATTATGATTTATTTACTACGTCAACATATCTCATACATTATTACTTATATAGATATAACTTTAACATTCCAACTAAATAACTGATATATGCTGAGACCAGCAACGTTTTGATGACTTTCATGTGCACAATAATGTACTTGTGATGTGTGTACACTGCTGATGACTGCAGAGGTTGACATTGACCGCGTGCAGTGAATGCAAGTTACACAACGTCCTTTGGTTTCACACAGTTGTTAAAAAAACATAACACCCACAGGAGGTGAAAGAACATGCATGTAAATCATTTAGGGCCTTAGTTTTGGGGCCTTTCTGTTTTCAGTTTGCATGTTCTCCCTGTGTTTACGTGGGTTCTCTCTGGGTACTCTGGTGTCCTCCCACAGTCCAAAAACATGCACTCAATAGGTTAATTGATTACTCTAAATTGTCTGTAGGCGTGAATGTGAGCGTGGATGGTTGTTTTTTTCTATGTACCCCGCCCCTTTGCCTAGTGTCAGCTGGGATAGGTTCCACACCCTCTGCGAATCTAGTGAGGATAAGTGGTTACAGATAATGTATGTATGTATGTATGTACATTCCAAATGCTTCATGAAAACAGATACCCTCTCCTTCACGCTAGGAAGGAGTGTGTGAGGCCTGACAAGAGTAAGTGAGACTCAAGAACTCAAAAACACTCACAAAAAGAGAACAACAGTCACTGCCAGCGGGTGGCAGAGTTTCCTTCGGCGTTACCACACATGCACTGATGATGGTTTTAGAGGTGGTGTCTTCTCAGAAGTTTAACTCTTTTCATCTGTTTTTACCTCACTCACTGTGAGAACAGTGACACCGCACTGCTGCCTCGCCACATCTGAATGCTAGAAGTTACAACTCTATTTCTAATAATAGACTTGTTTTGACCTTACCTGCCTGTCAAGTGTCTGCATTCACGTAACATATGTAACATGCAATTGACCAGCATGCTGGCCCTGCAACCTGCAACCTGACCTATCAGTCCTCAGCAATGTTAACCATCAGCCTGCACTCAGGTTGAGACTTTCCTGCACTGAGCCGGCTAGCCAGCTGCCTGCCTGTCCAGATCCTGCACTCCCTCGACGAGGTAGCGGGGCTTCAGATGATGTTGTGCAGGGTTGACACAGGCCTGGAATGGCTATCACGAGCACAGTGTTCAGTCAGTACACAGCTGAGCAGTACAGACAATAATTGGACAGTGCAGGTTATACAGGGAACCAAAGAAAGACATTGTGTTTCAAAAAACAGTACACACCTTCAGAACTGCTTGTTGCATAGTACAGCTTCAAACCCCCGTCGCCCGACAGCTCTTCACACCCCGAGGTGCGAAGAGAACCAGGGTTTGTACTTCTCTCTCTAGTTCTATTTTCATCCTTGACGAAGAAATTTGTCACTTGTTTGTGTAAACAAGCGAGTGCAGCAATATGAATGTCTTCAAAGAGAAACTGCTTGAAAATGTGCTCCTTTATTACCATATTGAGACTTTATGCCGTCTCCTCACTCTCTATGAGTTGCAGCCACTGTGCAGCCAGAGCAACAGTAAATGGCAACTGTACAGTTGGAAAGAAATTATAAACTTGGGCTGAGTCACAGATATTAATGTAACTAACTAACTAAACTTCTTTCTATTGCTCCATAGTTACTACAGTAATATAAATATTGTTTTAAATGAGTAAAAATATGTGTATTAAGTAAGAATTGCATTAAGAAGACTGCATTGACAGACACAGTGAAGATGGACGCTGTTTGCTTCTCTTTTCACAAAGATCTTTTTGATATCTGGGTGTGAGTGTGTCAGAAGTGTAAAGATACTGATACAGATAAAATATTCAAAAGTTTCTCACAGCACACAGCTTCTCGCTTCCTGTTTTTTTCTTTATTTTTGTTCATTTCGACACACAGATCTATGAAACACATGGAATTATGTTGTAGCCAAAAAAAAAAAAAAAGTGTAAAGAAAAAGTTTTTTAACTTTTGAAGGAGTTCCCAGAGGTGAGAGGTGCTGAACACTTGTTGGCTGCATTGCCTCCACTCTGCTGTCCAGCTCACCTCAAACCATTTCAGTTTGGGTTTAGGTAAGGTGAGTGTGGAGGCCCGGTCATCTAATGCAGCGCTACATCACACTCCTTGGTCAAATAGTCCTTGCATAGTCTGGAGGTATGTTTGGGGTCATTGTATGGTTCAGAAACAAAAATACAAACAAATATGTACAAAGCAGATGGGATGGTATGTTGCTGAAAAATGGTGGAAACCACACATGTAGAAACTGTCTGTCCACAGTCTCTGTGTCTCACAAAGACAAAGTGTAGTGACTCGTCCTGATTAAGTTATGTTTTTGTCAGTTCTTCCTGTTTTATTTTGTATACTCACCCTTTCCTCTTGTTTCAGGTGTCTTGACTTCCCTGCCCTCATGTTCTCCCATGTGCTGATTGGCTGCAGCCCGCCCTGATTGTTTTCACCTGTGTCTTTGTCTCCCCCTTCCCTGGCGTATTTAAGTCCTGTGCTTTGTGTCTCTTTGTCAGTTCGTCTTGTCTGTTGTGCCGTGAGTTTCTGACCGTCATCCTTGTGAGTTTGTCAACCTCTGTACCTAGTTTTCGTAGAGTTAGTTTTTGTCCTGTTTTTGCCTTGCCGTTTGAGCATTAAATTTGAGTTTTTTGAATCCACCTCTGAGTTTTGGGTCGTGCATTTGAGTCCCTGCCCCTGATCTTTGTCACAAAGGGGTTGAGAATTTCGGATCTGACTCAAAGTATAGACCATAGTATATATTTCCACTGGTCTAATGTCCATTTGTTGTGTTTCTTGGCCCAAACAACTCTCTTCTTCTTCTTCTTCTTTTTCTTCCTCAGTAGTGGAGGAAGAAGAGACACAGTCTCCTCTGAACAGTTGATGTTGGGATGCGTTAGCTTAGTCCACAGTGAAATAGGCTTTCGAACTTCTTACTCCTTTAATATTAGTGACTTAATATGTTCACAGAAAATGTCGTCCCTGTCTAAGTCGACATTTTACCAATGCAGGAAAACTTTCATCAAGCTATTCATACTAAATCAGTTGACGCAGACTATTGTGATCTACAGTTTTATATCCCTTGATCAAGAGATGTGACTAAACCAGAAGGAACTACGCGTTGAAGACTCGCATTCAGAAGTTGGTATTTTTAGTGGTCATGTTATGAATGCTACGAATCTTAAAAATGGTATGTCACTGTGAATATGTTGGTTTACCAATAAATATCTGCATTTTATTTGGTATTTTATAAACTGCTCGAAATGATCTAAATCAGGACAAATGTGTGAAGTGATGCTACAATACCTGATAAACCTGCAAGAAGAAACTGCACATTAGCCTGATCTTTACTTGACTATAGTCTATACCCAGTAGAAGTGACTGAAATGATTGTATCAATAATAGCAGCTGAAATCTTACCTGGCCAGTGAGAGTTAATGGATGAATGGTTCCAAGGTTAAGTAAGTTAAAATACATACACAGTGGAAATTGATGTGATTTTCACCTGCTGTGGCTTTGCTGTGTTCTGTCTCATAGACGTGCAGCCTTTAGCCGAGCAAACCCTTTCATGAGACTGTGCACGTGTTGCCTTGCAACAGACACAAAGTGTGAGACTTCATAGGCGTGAAATTGTGCAAGTCTTTAGCCTGACGTGTGATGAGAGGAGGTGTGACACATTTTGAGATCAATTTACTAATGATCACATTTCTACAAATATGAAGTCTTTTTATTGTTTGGGAACATAAAGACCATGTTGCATGTGGTTATGATGCAGAGAGCTGAAGCCAGATCTTACTTACAATATTTATTTACCATATCATTATACACACTTACTTTACTTACTCACAGTTAAAATATCCATTTGCTATACTAAAAGCTTTTCTACAAATGTACAGAAGCTGACCATTTTGTCTTTCTGAGAGAAGAAAGTCAGACAGTATTCACTGCTTCATTTCAGCTTCTCACAGAGCTTTGATCTCACAGGCCTCGTGATTTACACCTCAGTCATTCCCAGACCACACTGTACTGTCTCTTCCTGTCACACAAGTGATGTGAACCTCAATCAGTGCTGCACTGCTGCAGACATGGGCGCTGCAGACAATCCTGCTCCATCAAACACCAATATGCTTTAGACAAAGTGAAAGAGACAGACTTTGGCTGGGAAAGGTTGAGAGATAGGCAGCAACAAAGAGCCTTAGCAATATGAGTGCATGTCACTTATGTATATAGAATCCGTGACAAATCAAAATGATGCTAACTCCAGCTCCAGCATGAGCTGCAGTCTATCTCCTGGCAGCATAAATAACACGAGTCTCCTCTTCTCTCTCTGATTCAGGCCTCCTCCTCCTCCTTATTGTTGTTGGGTATAAATCCTTCAGGTCATCAGAGTCCAGATTCTGTAAATAGAAGTATATACAGTCTCATGTTACAAAGCTGAAGGTTCCAGCACCTTTCATACTGCAAAACTTAAAATAATTTGATTCTGACATTAATCTTAAATCCATTTAAAAATATGAATCACCTGACTCCACTGTGGATTCTGTTCTTCAGCTAAAAGAAAGAGACAATGCATCACTTTTCAAAAACATTGCTATACTGTACTTTAAACTTGCTTTTAATGTTTAGCTCAGTCTATTGTGTTTTTAGTGTACTATTTCATATTGTTTTGCTGATTTGATGTTCTTTTTATGTAAAGTGTCTTTGAGTACCTTGAAAAGCGCTCTTAAATAAAATTTATTATTATTATTATTATTATTATTATTATTATTAATAAACATAACGCTTAGAATATGTTCATCATACTGAGAGTACTTAATCAAACTAAGTATATGACAGTTATCAAGTACCTGTCTGATGTTGGCCAGTTTTGACAGCCAGACCAATGATGGCTATAACTTGGACGACAATCAGAGCACCCAGGATCACACCGAGCATCATCAGGCCTGTTATTCCATCAAACGCTTCTACAAGAGAGATGATTCAATGACATGTTTTGAGATCAGTCCTCATTTTGACAGGAATTAAAAATCTGTTTTTTTCCAATAAAAACAGTTTACAACAATCTTACCTTGAACCCTTAAATATGTTGCACTGACAATCACTGGCACGTTTCCTTCTGCTTTAAATCCACAGAAATACAGTCCGGAGTCAGACACATCCACTTGTTTGATCTCCAGAAAGAGGGTAGTGATGTTGGATGTCATGTTAAATTTTCCATTTTGAAATCCATCACAGAATGAAACATTGCGATCATAGCTCATCATACAGGAGATGCAGCTGATGTTGGGTCTGTTGTCCAGTTTGAACCAGAATATGTGAGACATTAAAGTGGTAAAGTTGGAGCACAGCAGGGTGACGTCTTCACCAGGCTGAACCTCCACAGTGTGAAACTCAGAAACTGAGAGAGAGATCCAGCCTTAAAAACAAACATGATGTTTATTCATAAACCTCAACAGGAAGCAAACAAACAAAGCTCATAAATGATGTTATTAATAAATAGTCTCAAAGATTCAGTTCAGATTACTGAAGGAAAACTAGAAACTGTTGTATTGAGGGAAAAATCGATGTACTTACTGAAGGTACAGAGTAAAGCTGTTATCAAAGTAAAGTTCATCATTGTGCGGACAGTATGACTGCACCACTGCACTGTCTCTTCTCCACTGGTTGTAAATGAACTGTGCTCCAGTAACAGTGGTCTCAACGGAAAGAGGCGGAGTGTTCTTTGTTCTTTTTGTTTCTTGATTGCTGCTCAGACTGACATTATAAGTGCTGTCACGAAAATGAAAAATGGAACAAAGATATTATCTTATTCAACAACACTTTAGATAATCTAGAAAGCTTAGAAGTCTTTACAGTATGAGGAAGTTCCTAAACGTGTAACTCAACAGGAAGCAAACAACTGTTATTAACAAGGAATTTGTAGTCGCTGTACTGCAGAGATAATGATAGTTGCTGTATCAACAAAAGTTGGTTGACATACTTACAGGTCAAAGGTGTTATCGAGAGGAGTTTCACTGTGATGTTATCAGTGGGACTGCAGCTCTGAACTGTGCTCCACTAAGAGTGGTCTCAACCTAAAATGGTCGGTGTTCTTTTTTTTGCCACTCGAGTTGCTTAAAGCAACAACAGAAAGGCGTCACAAACCCAAGTAGACTGAGGCAAAGTTAACGCTCTCAAGAATGCAGAAAAATAGAGGAAGTTAAAAAAACAATAAAAAATAAAATACAATATTCCAGCAAGTGATCAATACAAAAATCTAACCTTCTTGGATATTGCTAGCTCTTATTATGTTTTTTTTACAACGTCAACATATCTCATACATTATCACTTATATAGATATAACTTTAACATTCCAACTAAATAACTGATATATGCTTAGACCAGCAACATTTTGATGACGTTCATGTGCACAATAATGTACTTGTGATGTGTGTACACTGCCGATGACTGCAGAGGGTGACATTGACCGCGTGCAGTGAATGCAAGTTACACGATGTCCTTTGGTTTCACACAGTTGTTAAAAAAACATAACACCCACAGGAGGTGAAAGAACATGCATGTAAATCATTTAGGGCCTTAGTTTTGGGGCCTTTCTGTTTTCAGTTTGCATGTTGTCCCTGTGTTTACGTGGGTTCTCTCTGGGTACTCTGGTGTCCTCCCACAGTCCAAAAACATGCACTCAGTAGGTTAATTGATTACTCTAAATTGTCTGTAGGCGTGAATGTGAGCGTGGATGGTTGTTTTTTTCTATGTACCCCGCCCTTTGCCTAGGGTCAGCTGGGATAGGTTCCACACCCTCTGCGAATCTCGTGAGGATAAGTGGTTACAGATAATGTATGTATGTATGTATGTACATTCCAAATGCTTCATGAAAACAGATACCCTCTCCTTCACGCTAGGAAGGAGTGTGTGAGGCCTGACAAAAGTAAGTGAGACTCAAGAACTCAAAAACACTCACAAAAAGAGAACAACAGTCACTGCCAGCGGGTGGCAGAGTTTCCTTCGGCGTTACCACACATGCACTGATGATGGTTTTAGAGGTGGTGTCTTCTCAGAAGTTTAACTCTTTTCATCTGTTTTTACCTCACTCACTGTGAGAACAGTGACACCGCACTGCTGCCTCGCCACATCTGAATGCTAGAAGTTACAACTCTATTTCTAATAATAGACTTGTTTTGACCTTACCTGCCTGTCAAGTGTCTGCATTCACGTAACTTATGTAACATGCAATTGACCAGCATGCTGGCCCTGCAACCTGCAACCTGACCTATCAGTCCTCAGCAATGTTAACCATCAGCCTGCACTCAGGTTGAGACTTTCCTGCACTGAGCCGGCTAGCCAGCTGCCTGCCTGTCCAGATCCTGCACTCCCTCGACGAGGTAGCGGGGCTTCAGATGATGTTGTGCAGGGTTGACACAGGCCTGGAATGGCTATCACGAGCACAGTGTTCAGTCAGTACACAGCTGAGCAGTACAGACAATAATTGGACAGTGCAGGTTATACAGGGAACCACAGAAAGACATTATGTTTCAAAAAACAGTACACACCTTCAAAACTGCTTGTTGCATAGTACAGCTTCAAACCCCCGTCGCCCGACAGCTCTTCACACCCCGAGGTGCGAAGAGAACCAGGGTTTGTACTTCTCTCTCTAGTTCTATTTTCATCCTTGACGAAGAAATTTGTCACTTGTTTGTGTAAACAACCGAGTGCAGCAATATGAATGTCTTCAAAGAGAAACTGCTTGAAAATGTGCTCCTTTATTACCATATTGAGACTTTATGCCGTCTCCTCACTCTCTATGAGTTGCAGCCACTGTGCAGCCAGAGCAACTGTAAATGGCAACTGTACAGTTGGAAAGAAATTATAAACTTGGGCTGAGTCACAGATATTAATGTAACTAACTAACTAAACTTCTTTCTATTGCTCCATAGTTACTACAGTAATATAAATATTGTTTTAAATTAGTAAAAATATGTGTTTTAAGTAAGAATTGCATTAAGAAGACTGCATTGACAGACACAGTGAAGATGGACGCTGTTTGCTTCTCTTTTCACAAAGATCTTTTTGATATCTGGGTGTGAGTGTGTCAGAAGTGTAAAGATACTGATACAGATAAAATATTCAAAAGTTTCTCACAGCACACAGCTTCTCGCTTCCTGTTTTTTCTTTATTTTTGTTCATTTCGACACACAGATCTATGAAACACATGGAATTATGTTGTAGCCAAAAAAAAAAAAAAAGTGTAAAGAAAAAGTTTTTTAACTTTTGAAGGAGTTCCCAGAGGTGAGAGGTGCTGAACACTTGTTGGCTGCATTGCCTCCACTCTGCTGTCCAGCTCACCTCAAACCATTTCAGTTTGGGTTTAGGTAAGGTGAGTGTGGAGGCCCGGTCATCTAATGCAGCGCTACATCACACTCCTTGGTCAAATAGACCTTGCATAGTCTGGAGGTATGTTTGGGGTCATTGTATGGTTCAGAAACAAAAATACAAACAAATATGTACAAAGCAGATGGGATGGCATGTTGCTGAAAAATGGTGGAAACCACACATGTAGAAACTGTCTGTCCACAGTCTCTGTGTCTCACAAAGACACAGGGGTTGAGAATTTCGGATCTGACTCAAAGTATAGACCATAGTATATATTTCCACTGGTCTAATGTCCATTTGTTGTGTTTCTTGGCCCAAACAACTTTCGTCTTCTTCTTGTTCTTCCTCAGTAGTGGAGGAAGAAGAGACACAGTCTCCTCTGAACAGTTGATGTAGGGATGCGTCAGCTTAGTCCACAGTGAAATAGGCTTTCGAACTTCTTACTCCTTTAATATTAGTGACTTAATATGTTCACAGAAAATGTTGTCCCTGTCTAAGTCGACATTTTACCAATGCAGGAAAACTTTCATCAAGCTATTCATACTAAATCGGTTGTCCCTGTCTCTGCTTGATGTGAGGCCCAACAGATGCAGCTTCAGCCCAGCCCTACTGCCAACTGAAGGAGGAGGTGAGCTGCATTGTGTTGAATGTGTACTATGTGGGATCTAATCTGAGGGGCTGTTGTTAATTGGTGATTATGATAATGATGGCTTGACTGTTTTTGTCATAATAAATAAAAAAATAAAATGATAACTCCTCCCATCCACCCACAAAGGAACAACACGGCAGATTAAAGAATCAGTTCCAGCGTGACTGTTTGCTGGCAACATAAATAACACGAGTCTCCACTTCTCTCTCTGATTCAGGCCTCCTCCTTCTTCTTATTGTCTCTGCATACAAAGTCAGGTCTGCATCCTTCAGATCACCAGAGACCAGATTCTGTAAACAGTCAAAGTGACACATTTTTGTGAGAAAAACTAAATCATGACTGGGATTCATCATACCACCTTTAATATACGAAACAGTAAAAAATAAAACTTGATTCACCTCATCCTGTTGCGTTTCCTGTTCTTCACTGGCAGCTGAATAACAGAGACAATAAATCTAATCTGTTAACTGACATTTTCATCATCATTTTCTTTAAACATTACTGTTATTGCATTTTGACTAAAAGTAATGGTAACACTTTCTATGAAGATCACGTCTATAGTGTGTTATGAGGGCATTCATAATGATTTTAGTGCAACCATAATGCTCTATGACTACATTCGTAGCATGCATAATGCTCTCCGATACACTATATCAACAGTCATGAAGCATTATTGATGTAATTTATCATTAATTATAACTTCAAGTGTCTTATGAATGCCATTGACAAGTTAAAAAATTAAAACCTAAAACCTCGAGGGCTTGTAACACACCATGACTACCTGTACTCACTTATACACACACCTCAACAATCAACTGTAGTGAGAACTCATACTATGCCATAATAGTCTATGCAGTGTCATCATTGTATGTGCCACATAGTGGCTTTCATCCCACAGTGAAAATAAAGCTAATGTTATGATGAAGCATGCGTTTTTATGGATAACATCAATATGTACTGCACTTCACGTAGCACACACAATGATAACCTATGACACATGATTGTTGAGGTGTGTGTATAGGTGAGTATCAATGACAGCATAAAGAATGGACAGAGATGTCACCGGTAGGTTTTCAAAGCGCTGTTTTCAAAAATATGACGTGTTGGACGCCACCATGTTGGATATACTGTGTCTTCCACCTCCCAGCTACTCTAAATATCGGCAAAGACGTGGATCATCGGCTGACCTAAGGCGGGCTGAATGACGCCCTGGTGCTCCAATAAGCCATCTGTAATGGCACCTACTTGTCAATCAAGCAGCCATGCTGTTACTTATGTGCAGCTTTAAGCCTTAATATAATTTGAACGGGTGAGTTTCTAGCACTTCTGCGTTGGCTTCATTTCCCAGCGTCGGAGGTTGCCACTTGGTGAGTATAGGTAGTCTTAATGTATTGTAAGCCCCATCAGTCATCCTCTAGTGTAGACACATAAGACACTTGAAGTTATAATTCATAAGTCACATCTACTTATGACTGTTGATATAGTGCATTAAAAAAGCACTAATGATTATGAGTACAGTCATAAAGCATTATAAATGCATTATAATTCACTATGAATGCCGTTTAACAGACTATAGTCTTTGGTCTTCATAGAAAGTAATTTTGTAGTTTTTCATACTAACAAAAAAAGTACCTCTCTGAAGTTTCCTGTTTTTACCAACCAGAACAATAATGACCATTAGAAGGAAAACAGTTAGACTGCCCAGAGTCACACCCATCAGATTTGTCGTTCTGTCACACTCTTCTACAAAAAGATCATGACATTAGACTCAACATAAAAAAACTGAATCCAGCTAAGCAACTGACAACTTGTACAATGAAAGAAATCTTACTTATACTCTTGCTGTCCATGTCATCATGTGGCTCATTGTTGCCTTTGAAAGAAATGAGGGAATTAATCTAGATTTTGTTTTGACAGAATGGCATCATAATCACATTCGTTGATGTTTAATAAATGAACAAATAATGGGTATCAAAAGTTTAGGATGACCTTACCTTTAACATTTAGATGTATTACATTGAAACTTGGACGTCCCTTTATGTAAAATGCACAGAAATACAGTCCAGAGTCCGATAAATCCACTTTTTGGATGTTGAGAAAGACAGTGGTGATGTTGGATTCCATTTGAAATCTTCCACTTTGAAATGTTCTGCAGTATTCAACTTTGCCAAAGTTGATCATAACAGAGATACAGTTGGCCTTGGTTCTGTTGACCAGTCTGAACCAGAATGTCACAGCTTCATATTTGGAGTTGTTTCTACTCAGCAGTGTCACATTTTCACCAGGCTGAACCTCCACAGTCTGAGACTCAGAAGACGAGATAAAAATCTGGCCTGAAACAAACAAGATTTCCTTTCAAACAAAAAGAACACAAACAATACATTTTAAATCAGTGAATAGTTTCAGTTTTGGTGAGATACAAAAGTTATAAATGGAGTTGAGAGTAATTCAGTGTCAGTACTCACCAAAGCTGCAGAGACTTAAAGCTGTCATCAAGATGAATTTTTTCATGGTGCTTGTGGCTGTTGCTCTGCAATGTCCGCAACTGAGCTGTGCTCTAGAAAGTTTGCTATCAACGTAAAGAGGCGGGTTTTTTTTTTTGGTTTCTTTACTTGCTCATCCTGTTGCATAATAACAAAGAAGGTTTCAGGGGAAAAAAAGTGTTGATGTAGACTGTCACCTTTTACGTTATTCTACAGATGTGATTTGGAAGTACCTTTACTACAGAAGATGCTATTATGTACAAATGGCACAACACTTTGATGCAAAATTGTCAATTCTATTACCCTAATCCAAAATAAAAAATATATAAAAATGACCTCTGCTGAACAGTCGCTTTATTTGCATACTGTTTCTTTAGATTACTATGTGAAACTGGTTATATGTTCCTATAATCATTGTTATGGAGAAATTGCTGAAGTCAAAGGTCAATGGTGAGGTCAGGAGTTCAGAAAGTGTTCAGGAGCCTCTGATGTCTTATGCTGTAATATTTATTGACACTTCGCCAAGGAGAATTAGAGACACTCTCATAGTACATCAGAAGTGCCTGAGTCGGTCTCACATTCTGCCCAACTCATGCTGGTGGATAGACTTTAAACCCCTACAGATAACACCACAAATACTATACGCCAAGAATTAGCCAAAGAGAATGTCTTTACCCATGGAGGTGTTATTGTCAACATATTCTTGTCTGGAGACACAGATGTCTGTTTACGCAGATTGGAACGTCAACGGCCAGCTATCTATTATGTCTAGGAAAGCAGCAATAGGTCTCTTCGACCCTGGCCACCACAGTGTTGAGATAGACTGGCACCTACTGCTCCCAGTCAAAGCTAAACAACTAATACTGCTGAGGACCTCAAGGCCCACATGTGACCTTGTGTAACCTAAGGATAGAAAATTCCATAACAATCATGAGCTCCTTATTCACTAATTAAGTAATTCTACAAGAAAAAAAGGATTATCAAGTTCAAAGAATGCTTATCGCCATGCCACCTTTGTTTTGGCATTAAAAGTTTCTTTAGGCGTATTTTATGTGGAAAGGAGAGAAACAGGAAGACAATAAATGGACAGTGCAGGTTATACAGCGAACCAAAGAAAGACATTATGTTTTAAAAAACAGTACACACCTTCAGAACTTCTTGTTGCATGGTACAGCTTCAAACTGCAATGTTGACCATCAGCCTGCACTCAGGTTGAGACTTTCCTGCACTGAGCCGGCTAGCCAGCTGCCTGCCTGTCCAGTTCCTGCACTCCCTCGACAAGGAAGCGGGGCTTCAGATGATGTTGTGCAGGGTTGACACAGGCCTGGAATGGCTATCACGAGCACAGTGTTCAGTCAGTACACAGCTGAGCAGTACAGACAATAAATGGACGGTGCAGGTTATACTGGGAACCAAAGAAAGACATTGTGTTTCAAAAAACAGTACACACCTTCAGAACTGCTTGTTGCATAGTACAGCTTCAAACCCTCCACACCCGACAGCTCTTCACACCCCGAGGTGCGAAAAGAACCAGGTTTTGTACTTCTCTCTCTAGTTCTATTTTCATCCTTGACGAAGAAATTTGTCACTTGTTTGTGTAAACAAGTGAGTGCAGCAATATGAATGTCTTCAAAGAGAAACTGCTTGAAAATGTGCTCCTTTATTACCATATTGAGACTTTATGCCGTCTCCTCACTCTCTATGACAGTTGCAGCCACTGTGCAGCCAGAGCAACTGTAAATGGCAACTGTACAGTTGGAAAGAAATTATAAACTTGGGCTGAGTCACAGATATTAATGTAACTAACTAACTAAACTTCTCTCTATTGCTCCATAGTTACTACAGTAATATAAATATTGTTTTAAATGAGTAAAAATATGTGTATTAAGTAAGAATTGCATTAAGAAGACTGCATTGACAGACACAGTGAAGATGGACGCTGTTTGCTTCTCTTTTCACAAAGATCTTTTTGATATCTGGGTGTGAGTGTGTCAGAAGTGTAAAGATACTGATACAGATAAAATATTCAAAAGTTTCTCACAGCACACAGCTTCTCGCTTCCTGTTTTTTCTTTATTTTTGTTCATTTCGACACAC
The DNA here is from genome assembly GCA_946959425.1 of Argyrosomus regius. Lineage (NCBI taxonomy): Eukaryota > Metazoa > Chordata > Actinopteri > Sciaenidae > Argyrosomus > Argyrosomus regius. The sequence goes on from CAMPSB010000028.1 coordinate 67,522, forward strand.
AGATCAGATGAAACACATGGAATTATGTTGTCTGACCTCTGTTGAACAAAGAGGCATCACTAGGTTTTAAGGACAGGGGGGGCTTAGCCCCAAGGAGATGCACAGGATGTGAGCGAACGTAGCGCGCGAGCACAAACATTTCACAAACAGCTAGCAAAGACTGAGAAATTATTTATTAGTTATTAGTAGTTATTTATTAGTATTTATTATATATATATGTATATATATGTGTGTGTTTGTGACTTGGCTTTCTCCACTTTCTAATCATTACTCTCAAATAAAAGCTCAAGTTAAATAAGTCTTATATGGTGCACCTTGACTGAAATGTTTCATATTTCATATTCAAATTGAGTTCCATAAAATTCCAAGACTGTCTGCGTCACAAATGACTCTATTCTGTGAAATCCTTTAGACTCACTTTTCCCGTAAGTTCTCTTACCTCTCACTCACTGTGCTCCTCTGCCCTGACCCCTACAGGCCAATAGGGGTGGTGGAGTGATTATTATTAGTGCAATTATTATCACTATTATTATTATACACTGATGATAATCATACGTGAATGAGCTCAGCTCCTGTTTCACGGTGTGCATCCATGCGTAAAGTGAGAAACACAGCTGATGCTCCAGAAGGAAGTCAGCCCAAAGATATGGTAAAGAGAGAGCACACTGAACTCTGTGAACAACCAGGACCTTCACAGTGCATGAACACTAACTAGCTAGCTAAGTAGCAGCGTTCTTTCACAGCTGGAATGTAACTTTTGACCCAAAACAACAAAGGTAAGACGCGCAGAGATTGTGTGTAGTGTGTAAGCCAGGTTTTTATGTGTCAAACATGGAGCATTTCATTAATTACATGGACTTTCTGCTGTTAGCTGGGGCTGGAGCTAACTACCTGTTACTACCAGCAGTGATGAATACTTACTGTCCTGAAAAACTTTCTTATATCCATCCTTCATCCATCCATTCATGTTCTTCTCCTGCTGTCCTCCTCCTCCTCTGTGTGCAGCGGTAGAAGTACCAACGGCTGCGGGTACCAAGCCGCAAGCAAGGTCTCAGGGAAAACGTGGACTGGATTTTCAGTGATGTGGTTCTGCGTTCTGAACAAGTGGAATGGATAACAACGCACCAAAGGGGCTCTCTCTACGAAGTGAAGGGAGACTGACAGATTTATGATCACACTTAAGTCCTTAATGACAGGTTATATGATTATTTATTTAAACTGATATGCTGGCCGCTTTATATTGAATTTGTCGGCATTTTTTTGTAAAAAAAAAAAAAAAAAAAAAAAATTAATAAAACAACACCAAACTATTTTATTTGCTTTATTTGCATACTGTTTCTTTAGATTACTATGTGAAACTGGTTATAGGTTCCTGTAATCATGAGCTTTTTATTCACTAATTAAGTAATTCTACAAGAAAAAAAAAAAGATTATCAAGTTCAAAGAATGCTTATCGCCATGCCACCTTTGTTTTGGCATTAAAAGTTTCTTTAGGCTTATTCTATGTGGAAAGGAGAGAAACAGGAAGTCTGGCACTAAGAGCAGGCAAAGAGGCAGGGTCTATAAAAGGGGAGGGAAGGTCACCTGGGCCTTTCTTCCTGAACTGAGACACACCTGGGAGAGCAGCTGAGGCCAGCCTTTGTTTAGAGCTTGATTTGGTAGGCTTCATTTTTTACAATGTTTAGAAGCATGATTTTAAGATTAAAAACATAGGACCATGAAGTAACAGTTTGTTACATAAAATGTTTTCCTTGTTTGACTCTTCATGTTTGGTGAGTGATTATTTGAACATATCAGCCAAGAAACGGGTATGCTTAAGCATCACTGAGATATTTTAAAATAGTTTTTAGTCTCTTAAACATAATATTAATATGGTTCTTTCTGAACATAGACTCCAGTCACCTGCAGGATTGTGATCCAGTTTAGAAAGGAAGTCTCATTGTTTTGTAAATTTTTCTTTGGTATATTAATGTGCTTCTGTATCTTTTAGATACTTTTCGAGAAGCCAAACACTGTTTTTTCCTTGATTTATTAGATTTTAGTTTGCCTAAACTTTTATTTATGACCTGACTGGCCTATTTTCTGTTTTTGGTGCATTTCTGCCTTATTAAAGGGGGGACTGAGAAGTAGTGCAGCCATTTTGCACATGTACTTTAGTGTGAGGTTTGAGTCACCTTGGCTTGCTGTGAGTAGGTAAACTGAGTGTTGTAGAACAGTTTTGATCTGATTCCAATTGTTTTGTGTGTGTCATGGCACTTTAGTTATAACTGCCTACCTGTTTTGTGACGATGCCTCTTTCTGTGCAGGTCTCCACACAGGCCCCCCTGGTGTGTGGTCCCATGTTGTATATTCGCAATTATTTCATGGTTGATTTGATTTATGTATTATATAATTTACTCCCTCTGGAGACAAGTATCTCATTGAAATAAAATGTATATTTTGTACAGCAGTCTCTGGTTCCAGTTTATTCTGGGTGTGGTGCACATTTGGATTGATGTAGATTAATGAAGTGATTATGTGAAAAACACTGAAACCCCATGTTTAATTGAAAATAGCACAAAGACAACATATCAAGGGCTGAAATTGAGAAATGTTTTTGTTTTTGGTAAATTATCCTCATATTGAATTTGATTCCAGCAACATGTTTCAAGGAAGATTGGAGAAGTCGTGAAATGCTAAAAGAAAAGACCTGGTGAAACATCTCACAATGAATGAGTAACTGGGAACATGTTAGTAACATGATTGGGTATTTAAAAACAGCATCCCAGAGAGGCTTTGTGAAGTAAAGATGAGGAAGGGTTCACCATTCTGTAAAACATTGCGCTGACAAATAGTGCAAGAATTTCAAAATGTTTGAGTGTATAATTGCAAATCTGTGGATTTCATTGTCTACAGATCATAATATCATGAAAATCAGACTGGCCGTGATCTTCAGGCCCTCTGATGGCTCTGCATCAACGGACATGATTCTCTTGTGGACATCACTGCATGGGCTAAGGAACACTTCCAAAAACATAGTGAGCACTATTTGTCACTGCATCTGCAAGATACAAGTTTAATCTCTACCATGCAAATAGTGTATATAAACCAGATCCAGAAATGCCACAGTCTTCTGTGGGCCTGAATTTATTTAAGATGGACTGGAGTGAAGTGGAAGACTGTCCTGAAGTCTCACAAAGTCAGAAATTCTGTTTGGAAATCATGGACGCCGCATCCTTACAGCTAAAGAGGAGAGGGACCATCCAGTTATAAGCACACAATTCAAAAGCCAGCATCCGTGATGGCATGACAAGCACATTTGAGAAGGTTCCATTAATGGTAAATGATTAGGAGCAACAGATGTTGCCAAGTAGACATCTTTTTCAGGGAAAGCCTTGCTTAATTCAGCAAGATGATGCCAAAGAGCTAATGAACAGAGTGGTAAACATGACCCAGTCTTAACTTTTTGAAACATGTTGCTGTCATCAAAGTCAAAATGGTCATAACTTTCAAAAAACATTTCTCTTTTCAGCATTTGACTGGTGGTCTGTGTGCTATTTTGTATTAAATACAGGTTCAGTGTTGTTCACATTATCGCACTCTGACATTTTACACAACTTGTTGGAAACAAGTGTTGTACACCACAGGAAGTTTTTGTTTTTGTCCGTTTCAGGGGAAAGGTAGCCAGTGTTTCCTTTCACATTTAGAAATCTTTGATCTCACAGACGTTATATTTGTCACCTCAGTTGTGCTCAGACCACACTGTGTTCTTTTCCTGTCAAACACCGCTGCCTCTCTCACTCCTCCACTGCGGTAGATGTCCATCTAACTCTGACGATCAGAGACTGTGGACCGTCATCATTGACCTTAGTGACTCCATCAAACACCAATCATATGTTCTTTAGCTAAATAAATTTGGACTGAGAGAAAATGCTGAAAATTAAAGCTCTGCAGTAGGAAGTTTTTTTGTAAATGAATGAACAGATCTTTATTGAAAAATGTAATGTTTGACAAGGCATACAAAAACTCAAAAGCATTAATATGTTAAAGCAGTCAAACAGTTGAGTCTTCTGGCTCTATCTGGTGGAAGCATAAATAACATTTGGCTCCGGCTCTCTTCTTCTTGCTTTGGGTCGAATTGTCACTGCTGCATAGTTCAGGTCATCAGAGCTCATGTTCTGTAAAGAGTATTTTCAGTCTTAATGTGGTGACTTGACATGAGTTTAATTCCCACAATATAGACTGCCTATAAGATTACGTTAAAGTTGTTATTTAAAAGAACAATTGCCAAGTACTTGCTCGTGGTGGGAATTATTTGGTCTTGGAAGTTAATATGATACTGTACAGTCTAGAACTGCTCTATATGGAAACATCATGCGATAACTTCTGTTATGATTTCAGAAAGTTTTACGTAAATGTGAACTACATTAAAATGAAATGATTGTGACAAAGAGATTTTCTCCACAAGACATGACTGACTGCAATTTCTTGTATCGGCCCGTATTTATCCAGCACAAATACATTTATGCAAATGCACAAATTTTTCAGGGTTATGCTAATGTTTACTGATACAATATAGTCCAGTCCATCTCTTTATCTCTACAGTAAATAAAAGTAAGTATTAAAATTGGACTCACCTCTCTTTGCTCTGGACTCTGTTCTTCTTTATGAGCTAAGTGACAGAAACAAAACATCTGGTCAGTTCATTGATCATTGTCTTTGGTAAACCAGGAGTTTAGCATTTTTCCAGCATATTGACACAACTTTAAGAACATTTCCGCTCACAACAGAAGCAAATGTAAGACAGACACAGTGTCTGACAAAGTACCTGTCTGAAGTTTCCTGATTTTAACAACCAGACCAGTGATGACCATCAGAAGGAAAACGGTCAGACTCCCCAGGATCACACTCGTCAGCTTTGCTCTTCCTGCTGACTCGTCCACAAGACAGATCATTAAGTTAGACTGTGTTCTCTCTTTAGAGACTCAAATTAAAATGGACCAAACTGAATTAAGCTGAACTGCTTGATGTTCAAACATTTGATAATCTGTACAATGAAAGTAATCTTTGGAGAATCTTACTTTTGCACTTGCCGTCCACGTCATCATGTTGCTCAGCGTGTGTCTTCGTGACCGTATCTTTAACATTTAGATGTATTGCACTGAAAGTTGGACATCCACTTCCGTAAAATTCACAGAAATACAGTCCAGAATCTGACACATCCACTTGTTTGATGTTGAGAAAGACAGTGGAGATGTTGGATTCCATTTTAAATTTTCCGCCTTGATATCCCTGGCAGTATTCAACGTCAGATTTGATCAGTCTAGAGATGAGGCTATACTTGGTTCGGTTGACCAGTCTGAACCAGGATGTCACAGATTGATATTTGGTCATGTTGTTAGTCAGGAGTGTCACACTTTCACCAGGCTGAACCTCCACAGTGTGAGAGTCAGCACATGAGAGAAAGATCCAGCCTGAAACAAAGATTTACTGTGAATTAAACAAAAAGAACACAAACAATACATTTTAAATCAGTGAATAGTTTCAGCTCTAGTGTGTTACAAAAGTTGAGAGTAAGTCACTGCCAGTACTCACTGAAGCTGCAGAGACTTAAAACTGTCTTCAGGTTCATGGTGCTTGTGGCTGTCGCTCTACAATGTCTGCAGCTAAACTGTGCTCTAGAAAGTTTGCAAGGTAAAGAGGCGGGATGTTGTTTAGTTGCTTAGTGTTGGTGTTACTGATGACATCATGCGTTCAGGAAAAAAATAAAAAAACACAGTTGATACAGAAGAAAAGCTTTTAAGTTATTATTCAGACCGCAATATTTGACAATACAATTACAACAGAAGTCATATGCATAATTACCAAAAACATTCCCCTCATAAAAAAGATAAAAATGACAAAAACTAGGCAGTCATCAGTCATCTCAGAGATTGTTGTCAAGTTTAATGCTTAAAATATTTTCTGGACTGCTGAAAAACAACTCTCTCTTATTATGTGAGGAACTAAAAGGGCGGCTGTGGCTCAGGAGGTATAGCAGGTCGTCCACTAATCAGGTGATCGGTGGTTCGATCCCCAGTTCCTCCAGTCTGCATGTCAAAGTGTCCTTGGGCAAGATACTGAACCCCAAATTGCTCCCTGTAACTCCCTTTGGATAAAAGCGTCAGCTAAATGTAATGTAATGAAACTTGTCCTCATGATGCCTACAGTTTCAGATGCTTTTAGAGGCAATAATTCTTTATTCTCATGTGGTAATAACACAACATGTATATCTGAAGCATACCTATGGGTGTGGCAGACTCCTTGGAGGAAGAGGGAAGCGAAGTACCCAGCAGTGGCAACACACCATGAAGACAGGAACTGGAGACCACCAGTGCCCACCCACAGCTCACACACCAGCTTGAAGGGATGATGAGATGAGCGGAGCAGCAGTTGAGAGGGAAGGAAGAAACAGGAGAATGGACCTACAGCACTGGGAGGAACAGAACATTAGGCCAACGAGACAACAGGAAATCGCCAAACCAGCCAGCAGAAGACAGGCAGTCGGTGTGTGAGGAGCTCTTCCTGTGGTGTGAGTACCCCTTGGAAATTGTGTAACGGCCACATTTCACCGGGCATGGATGCACTATGATCTGTGTGCGCCACCACTGTTGGAGCTAGCTCAAAAGCATAATTTGCAAAGTCTGGCAGGCAAAATGCTCCACTTCTGAAATGCACCTGGTGGGTTCTGAAGTGGACATTTTATCCTTTCTGCACATTGTATGAACAACCTTTTTGAGTTGTTTTAGTCAACAATTTAAATCCAATTTTATGGCCGGTTCATGACTGCTTCCTTGAAGTAGGGTACTTTTAATTTTAAATATTTGAGCCTGGCAGTAGTTTGATGACTTGTAACCTTTTGTAGAATTCAGAGTGGTCTTGTTTTCACCTGTCAACAGTGCTGTCAACTCTTTGGTTGCACACAACCAGAGAAGTGGTCTCCCACACTTGTGGTGACCTAATTAAATTCACTTCTTACTTCTCTGCACCTTAACTTGCCATTACTATGCTAGGATTTGAATAAGGGGGGTGATTCTGATGCTTTTGAAGTCCTGGTGCTTACAGTGTTTGGGACTGGCCAGGATAGGGCTGCAAACATATAATCCATCATTATGAACCACATCACTGATCTGTGTTTGGATGGAATATTGTGTTGTCCTCGTCCTTTTCTTCTGACTGAAAAGAGAAATTTGAGGGATTGGGAGGAATACATAGAGCATGCTGTCACATGCTGTGGTTTTCATGTTTCGCCAATAAATATCCAGAGTACCAGGGTAGGCCCTCTTCCCTGGAATGCCATATCGGGTGGTGGTTAGGAGTGCTGGTGGGGAGCAGTATCATGTCTTGACTTCCCAAAAAATCTGCCTTCTGAAAACAGAGAAAGATATATGTATGAATGTATGTCACAAATCTTTCATGAATGAAGGTGGGTGTAGTCTGTGAGACGTGGGAAAATAACTGGTTATTTTTGTCCATAGTGAAAAAGACCTTTTAGTAGACATTTTACCAATGCAGGAAAACCCCTATCCAGCTAGTCATACTAAATCAGTTGTCCCTGTCTCTGCCTGGTGTCAGGCCCAACAGATGTAGCTTCAGGCTTGTTGTGGAGAAAACTCCCAAAAACTTGATGAAAGAACAACACGGAGAACGGAGATATATATGTGCTTGCAAATCCGAACTCTTTACTTAAAATCTTCACAGCTTTTTATAACCATTCTTATATCACTGTTACATAGTCAAATCACTAGATATGGTCCCAGTCATCCTGACCCAGTCACTGAATGTTATGATCATGTAGTCAATGTTCTGAGCGTCACGCGAATGTAGTAATGTATGTGTGTTTCTCATGAGTGTGTATGGTGTGTGTGTGTGTGCTTGACTTCTCCATAATCTGGTCAAGGCGACCTGAACACTGACCGACTGAATGTTATCTGGCGGAACAGGAACATTTATTACTGGCAGTTGTCCCAGCTGTGTTTCCTGAACATATTACCTCATCTGTGTGTCTGTATGTTTGTGTGTCTATGTGCATGCTTCTATTATATTACATTTAAATATATATATATATATATATCACTCAAAACACGATAAGGCTCAGCAGCCCTGTCTCCACATCCCCATCCCCTACCAATGAACCAGCCCTACTGCCACATGAAGAAGAAGGTGAGCTGCATTGTGTTGAATGACTTGTTGTTTGGAAATCATTTCAGGTGGGTGGTGAGGATTTTTATTTTCATTTTGAAAAGAAGAGAAATGATTTAATGATTTTTAATAATTAATAATAATTCAAACACTAATCATTTTTGCACCTGATGATCTTCATATGAAAGCTTGTGATGCTGACCAGTTTGAACTGTGTGTGTGTGTGTGTGTAATACTGTGTTTTTAATTCACACTTTAATTCACGCATACCTTTTCACACAATCAAACCTCCACCTCAACACTACACGTCTATACAACTCTAAAGGCTTTGAATTTTCTCAGTCAGTATTTACTGCTTCCTTTGAGATTTTATTTTTAGAAAGCTTTGAAGACTTCACGTCAGTTGTGCTCAGACCGCACTGTTTTTTTCTCCACCTTTCACACAAGTGATGTGTACCTCTCTCACTCGTCCACTACTGTAGACATCCATCTAAAACCTAAACCCCACCGCACATGTCTCTGACACGTGGTGTACGCGCTGCAGTTTTGGTCCGTCCTGCACGCAACATCAAACCCCACCGGGAGCGTTTCAGAAGAGGAGTGTTTAGCCCGCCAGACTTTGTTTACTTTCTCAGATTTGGTCATTTTTCTGGTGTATGTTCTTCTAAATATGCTTCTATGTGTGTAAATATGCTATGTAGTTAATTAGTTTAGCTTTTGTCTGTTTTTACGACCCGCAGTTTTCATGAAGTATGATATGACAGTTTGGCCTGTTTGTTATCTTAATACTATGTGGTGCAAACGTAGGAGGAGAGACGCTAACTGATACAAGTTGGGTTCACATGATAGTTCACCGTTCAAGCTGAGGTGTGCAGCAGGTATTTTGGTTGAAACCTGGACACTGAAGTAGATTTTTAGAAAAGGTGACCACAAAATGTCCTCCAGTTAAAGACTCTGTAATCTGGCTGTGCACGTGTGAGGTTGCACATGGCATTTTTCTCTGCATGCAGGGTGCAGATGCATGAATGTGAAAGAGCGAAAATAGTTTAATAGCAAAGAGCTGAAGGCCAGTCTTCCTGTGGCTTTGTTCTGTTTTCACCACAGTGTTAAATGACAGGAGTGTGGGGGGTACAAGACTTGTTGCATGCCTTCATGTTCATGCAAAGACAACCGGGGCACAAAGCTAACCCTCTGTCTGTTTCATATACATAGTCACTATGTCAGCATACAATAAAGAGAAGTATAACATGAAAAAATGAACAGCACAGTGTCGTGAAAACATTTTCTACATTTGTGTGTTTTGTCATTTGACAGTCATCATTGTCTTCACGGGCTCCAGTATGTTCATGTGGATGTGGTCTCTGATGACAACAGATGTTGATGTAGCTTGTGAAGGTGAAGTAGTTGAATAAGTTTGTGTAAAGACTGATATAGAATTTCTAATAGTAAGCATTACTCTTGGTTTGATGTTTGTGGTCATGGCTGAAGTCTTCCTGTGGTGCAGACTTTGTTTTTTTCATTGTTGTTTATTTTCTTTATTATTGTCTCTAGTATCTATTTTTGTACAAATACAGAGGCTGATATTATTTAGTCAAAAGCAGGTACAGTAGGTCAGTTTTCTCTGTTTCTTTTTATACTTTGACTTTAGAGGCCTCGTGACTTTCACACCAGTTGCTCTCAGAGCACACTGTGCTGTCTCTTCCTGTGAAGTGATGTGTATCTCACTCCTCCCTCCCCCTGACAGACCATTAGACTCTCTATGAGCACGCTTGGCATTCATCAGTGTGTGTTCTTTATTACACCAAATATGTCCTTGTTCCTCTCAGAGGAAGATTGAAGGCAGACAAAGTGAGAGAGACGGAAAGAAACACAAGAAAATGATAGAATGAATACAGGAACTTTATTAAAATAAAAAAAATGCTGCCCATTCCACACATGTTTAAATGTTGACATGTGGGTGGTGCCTGGCAACAGATTAATATTATAAAGTATCAGTTCCAGTTGGAGCTGCAGTTCCAGTTGCCTCCTGAGTCTATTTGGTGGCAGCATAAATCACACAAGTCTCCTCTTGTCTCTCTGAAGCAGGTCTTCTGTTTCTAACTGTCTTTGGAAGAAACTTCAGCGCTGCAGAGTTCACGTTATCAGAGCCCAGATTCTGTAGATCAGAGTATTTAGGGTCATACACAGTATCTCACACACTTTAACTACATTTTTCAGGAACTCGTACATAATCTGTGCTGGTCTATGCTCCCTGGAGACAAAATTGTTAGAAAACAAAATATATATATAGTATTTCAAGACTTTGAAGTAAGACGGATGAATCATGAAGTTGTTTCAGTCACATACTGTACACAAACACTGGTTTGCAAGGTTAAGGTTCATCATTAGTTAAGTCAAGGCAGGGGTCTCCAACGCGTCGCTCCAAGTAGGTCGCCAAAGGGCCAGTGAATCATACATAAATTTGAAAACTTAATTAGTCCCGAGGCAAATCTACTTAAATTCATGTCCAATCGAAATTCACAGTTGTCCCGCCCCCTTCCAACACAAAATGATTATTAGCCAATTAGCTGTCAATCAAAAAGTTGCGCTGCTGTCAAACTTGATGAATCAGTGGTGACGTGAGATGAGCGAGAGTTTACGATGGCGACCAGTGTCCAAAACAACAAGCGGGTTAAAACGTACCATTTTCACCATGAGTGGGAGACACAATTTTGTTTTGCAAACGTGAACGACAAGTGTGTGTGTCTGATCTGCGGTGCCAGCGTGTCGGTCGGTAAAAGGTGTAATGTGGAGCGCCATTTCACCAAAGTCCACGGCAACTTTTCGTGGGACTTTCCTGCTGGTAGAAGTCTACGAAGAGACAAGATAACGGAGCTGAAGACAACGCTTCAACGACAACAGTCTCTGTTCACCAAACCGGCGAAGAAGGCCAATTCAGCTACAGAGGCTTTGTTTAAAGTGGCGCACATTTTAACGAATAAAAAAAAAACGGAAATTTTGTCTGCTATTGCCGATGTACGGCTTGGTGCCAATACCATGGCAAGGAGAGTGTCTGCGCTGTCTGCGGATGCGGTAAAACAGTTGGAATCGGACATGAACAGGTGCAAATGGTTCTCTATTCAGTGTGATGAGTCTGTGGATCGCAGTGATACAGCTCAGCTGGCTGTTTTCATTCGGATGGTGTTTGATGACTTTTCCACCAAAGAGGAGTTTTTGACCTTACTCCCATTGAAAGCTACAACCAGGGGAGTTGATGTTTATAATGCAGTAAAGGATTACTTTGTGGGGAAAAAAGATCCCTATTGAAAAGCTCGTGTCTGTAACAACTGATGGAGCACCTGCAATGACAGGTCGTCACTCCGGATTTATTGCGCACTGTAAAGCGGACCCGGACTTTCCAAAGTTTTTGAACTATCATTGCATCATTCACCAACAGGCTATATGCGCAAAAGTTATGGGATTTGACCATGTCATGACGCCTGTTATCAGGATCATCAATTCATTCGAGCAAAGGCAAAGCAACACCGGAGCTTCAAGCTGTTCCTGGAGGAATGCTCTGCAGAGTATGGGGATCTCCTCCTCCACACCGAGGTCAGATGGCTAAGTCGGGGGAAGATACTACAGCGCTTTCTTTCCTTGCTGGGTGAAATCAAGGCATTCATGGAAATGAGGGAGGAGGACACCACCTTATTATCTGATGCAGAGTGGCTACTTGATTTTGCTTTCCTGACCGATGTAACTGAGAAAATTAACCACCTGAACCTATAGTTACAAGGCAAAGGTAAAAATATATGTGATATGATCAGTGCTGTCAAGGCATTCAGTGCAAAACTGTCATTGTACATTCAGCAAGTGAAAAACAAAAGATTTCAGCACTTCCCCTCTGTCTCAAAGATGCTGGACAGTCACACAGGTGCATTCAGCGATTTAAATGTGTCCAAGTATTGTGACCTCTTATCAAGGCTTGGACAGGAGTTTGCTGACAGATTCAGTGACTTTGAGAAACTTGAGCCCTGTGTGACATTTATGGCCAACCCTTTCATGGATGTGGACATAAGTGAGATTTCAGGACAGATGGCTGAACTTTTCTGTGTTGATCCTGTGGAAATGGAAATGGAGGTTATAAAAAATAATGTGCAGTTGAAGTCTCAGCAGCATTCACAGCATTTCTGGAGCTTGGTAGAGCCAGATAACTATGAAAATCTTCACCAATCACCTCTGAAAATTTCTGCTTTGTTTGGGTCTACATACCTCTGTGAGTCAGCTTTTTCTGACATGAATGTCCTGAAATCAAAGCTCAGAACAAGACTGACAGATGAACATTTAAATGACTCCATAAGAGTGAACTTAAGTGGATACACTCCAGCATACACCTCTCTTGTTGACTCCTTGCAGTGTCAGTCATCTCACTAGCTAACAAAGACTGAACTTCTGAACACATTCACACTCACACACACTGTGACGGCCCAGGCCTAGGTTTGGTGTAATGTTTTGTGGTGTAACTGTTGGTGTGTTTGTTTGTTTGCAGGCCTGATGCAGTGGTCATTAGGTTGACAGGGAGCACCTGGCCAGCGTTCCCAGTCAGCCCTATTTAACCCCGCCTTCCCAGACGCCAGGGCTCGTCTTTACTCCTCGCTTAGCACCATGCCAGCGTGCTGTTTTGCTTTCTTTGCGTTGTCTTATTTTACACTAACAGCATGCACCCCACATTGATCATCGCATTCATACATCACCTACACTACTGATACTGATTCTCACACTCCATCTGAGTATTTACTTTAATAAACTTTGGTTTACTTGTAATTGAGTTTGCACATCTCCTGTTTTGTTGTGGCCCACGAGCCGGTCGTAACAAATTGGGGGCTCGTCCGTCTCGAAGGTCGGTATATTTTTGGTGTGCTTTAGTGCCTGTTTCTTTGGGTAAATTTTGTTTGGAGCGCGTTTTGTTGGGTTGAGAGCACATGTCAGGCCGGGTTAGGTGGCTGTGCGTGAGGAAAGCCCTTCATTGAGAGATTGGGTTTTCGTGCGAAGGTGACGTCATGATGGGGATTCCCTGTTTGTCACCGGTAACGTAGATCGCCTTATATGGTGAGTTTTGATTGCGCTCATGGAGATGTACTTGTGGAGTTAAGTTAGTGCACCTGTGCAATTCATCCCGTCGGTGTTGATGAGGCGGGGTTTTGTCGTCGTTTTTTGTCTTAGATGGTGAATGTTGACGGAGGCATGAGAAGGTAAGTGTCGGGCCGCCTGTGTGTGTTTTGGTGTATTACCTGACGGAGTGGTTCCCCTTGTAGGTTTTAGCGGCGTCTCCCCTTTGGGTTTCGTCGTGGGGGGTTTGTAGTGTTGGGGTAGGGCGGTTAGAGCTTCCGGGGCTCGTTTCCCTAAGTCTGCTCGGGGGCACATCCGTGGTTTCGGTGGGGTACGCCAGTTTCTGGTTGCCTCTCTGTACCAGCGGGCTAGTAGTGCATAAATACCCGCCGCTACGCCTCATGAAGACTAGGGGGGAGTTATATAGATAGCTTCTGGCTAGGTAGTTCCGGTGAAGGCTGCGTCGGCCTGTCGGCACACTGGGTGAGTTCCGTCACGTTGCATTTTCTTGTGTTCGTTAACTTGTGATGGATGAAGTTGTTGAGGCATTTGTGCAGGCGCCAGCCGAAGCGTTGTTGGATGAGTGCACGAAGGATCAGTTGGTTAAAATAGCGAGTCATTACAATGTTGATGTGGGTGATAAACGGGTGAAAGAGACAGTGAAGGCGAATTTAAAATTCAAGTTATTAAAAATGAACGTGTTGGGTGCGGGAGAGGCTGCGTCCGTCTCCGCAGGTGCTGAGGGCGTGTCTCCGCCGTTAGTAGCGGATCCTGGTGCCGGGCTGTCTTTTGAGCAGCAGAAGGAGTTGTTATTGTTGCGGATGAAGTTAGAGACTGAGAAGCACGTCGCTGTAGAAAGGGTGCGACAGAGCATTGAGCTAGAGAAAGTGCTGTCTGTTGAGAGGGTGAGACAGGAAACAGAGCAGGCGAAGATTGATTTGGAGAGGCAGAAAATGGCCTTGTTTGGAGAGGGGAAAGTTGTGGTGGATGGTGTGTTTGCTCACGGTCCCTCCGGCTCAGGTGGCACCCCGGTAAGGTCTGACTTGAGTGATTTGAAGTTGGTCCCTAAATTCAGCGAAAGAGACCCGGAAACTTTTTTCTCCCTGTTTGAGCGGCTTGCTGGGGCTCGCGGTTGGTCTGAGTCGACTATGACGCTGATGTTGCAGTGTGTGTTAACCGGCAAAGCGCAAGAGGCGTATTCTTGTCTTAGTAGCAGTGACAGTGTCAAATATGATGTAGTAAAATCGGCTGTTCTTAAAGTATATGAGCTGGTTCCTGAAGCTCATCGCCAACGGTTTCGGGGTTGGAAAAGAGGCGATAAGTCGCATTTGGAGTTTGCTCGGGAGTTGTCCACTCAGTTTGATCGTTGGTGTACTGCAGCTGGGATTGAGTCATATGATGATCTGCGGGATCTCATGATTTTGGAGCAGTTCAAAAGTTCTGTGCTGGGGCGCATTGCAACGTATATCAGTGAGCGTAAGGTTAAGACGGCAGCTGAAGCCGCTGCCCTAGCCGATGACTATCTGTTGACTCATGGTGGGGATACTGGGTATCCGGGGGGCGCGCAGTGGTGGCGCATATAGGGAGAATTACGCAACTGTAGGTGCATGGTCTAGTCGTCCAGTGAGAAATGTTTGGAGAGATCAGAGAAATGAGCGGGGTTCTCGGGAGGTTGACAAACTTTGTAATTACTGTCACCAGCGAGGACACTGGAAAAGAGACTGTTACGTGTTGAAAGCCAAGAGTAAAACGGGAGCGAGTGTAAATCCCAAGCCGGCAATGTGTGTTGGACCGGTTTTTGACCGGGTGTTGGAGGTTCTGGGTGAGTCAAAACCGCAGATGGTTAGTCCAGATCTGCAGTCTTATTTGCCTTTCATCAGTGATGGGTGTGTTTCCTTGGTAGGCAGTGATGAAAAAGTGAAGATTAAGATATTGCGTGACACAGCGGCTTTTGATTCATTCATTGTAGAATCAGCTTTACCTTTTTCACAGGAGTCCTACACAGGTGCTTTTATACCGGTGCTTGGGATTGGGCTGCAGGTTATGCAGGTGCCTCAGCATAAAATGATGTTGTCCTGTGGTCTGTTTCAGGGTGAGGTGGCGGTCGCTGTGCGCCCAGCCCTGCCCGTGGATGGCGTGACGATGATTTTGGGTGATGATTTTGGGTAATGATATAGCGGGAAGTCGGGTGTGGCCCGATGTTCCACCTCCTGCTATCATTGCTTCAGCTCCTTTGGTCACCAGTGAGCCTGATTAAAAATGTAAGAGATTTTCCTGAGGTGTTCAGGGCGTGTGCTGTTACGCGCGCGATGAAACGTGCGCATTTGGTTGAGACTGATTTCACTGAAAAGGATGACATTTCACAACAGCATGATGATCTTTGTTGTAATGTCCCTTGGTCTGTTTCCTACAGTGAGTTGGTGTCGGAGCAGCGTGCTGACAGTTCTCTTAAGAGTTTGCTGGATATGGTGCGGCCTTATGGTGAAGTAAAAAGTAACTCTCAGTGTTATTTCATCCAGAATGAGGTCTTGATGAGGAAGTGGGTACCCCAGAGCGAACATTTTGTGGGTAACCCGATTTTTCAAGTTGTAGTGCCTTCTAGGTTTCGTAGTGTGGTGTTGCAGATTTCCCATGATGAGGCTGGTCACCTGGGCGTCAGGAAGACGTACGACCGCATCCTGAGGTATTTCTGTTGGCCGCGAATGAAGAGAGATGTTGCTGAATATATAAGATCATGTCATGTGTGTCAGCTAACTAGCAAACCTAATCAGACGTTGAAGCCGGTTCCATTGTGTCCGATACCAGCCATAAGTCAGCCTTTTGAACATCTTATTATTGACTGCGTAGGCCCCTTGCCTCCGTCTAAATCGGGTGCATCTTACCTGTTAACAGTGATGTGTCAGAGCACACGGTACCCGGCTGCGTACCCATTGCGCACAATAACTGCCAGGTCTGTGGTGCGTGCGTTGTCCCAGTTTTTCTCCATCTTCGGAGTTCCCCGAATCATTCAGTCTGATCAGGGATCAAATTTTTCGTCCCATTTGTTTGCACAAATCTTAAAGCAGCTGCGTATTAGTCACAATCAGGCATCTGCGTATCATGCGCAGAGCCAAGGGGCTTTGGAGCGGTTCCATCAAACGCTCAAGTCCATGTTGCGCGCATATTGCATTCAAATGGGCAGAGATTGGGAAGCTGGTTTGCCGTGGTTGTTGTTGTCCGCTAGAGAGGTGGTCCAGGAGAGTACTGGGTTTAGCCCTAATGACCTCGTGTTTGGCCATACTGTTAGGGGTCCCTTGGCGCTTTTGCAGGATAACTGGAAGGAGGTACAACCACCTCAAAACCTTATCGAATATGTAGACGGATTTAGATACAGGCTGTATAAAGCCCAGGAAGTGGCCAGGAGTAAGTTGACATCTGCGCAGGGCAAGATGAAAAAGTTATATGATCGGCAGGTAGAGAATCGTGTTTTCCTCCCTGGTGATCAGGTGTTGGCTCTTTTGCCTGTGGTTACCTCTCCATTTCAGGCAAAGTTTTCTGGCCCATATTCAGTAGTGAAGAAAGTGTCAGATCAGAACTATGTGGTAGCTACTCCCGATCGCAGGTCACCTACTCAGCTCTGTCATGTTAACTTGTTAAAGTCATACTATACCCGTGCATCGCAAGTAACGGAGCAAAAGGCACAAGTGTCTGGCGCTCACCCTGTTTGCATCTCAGTGTCGGTGTCTCCTCAGGCTGTGGCAGGGCATGAGGGAGATGATTTACCGAGTCCTGATGAAGCTGTACTGTGTGGTCGTCTGAGGAATTCTGAGTCTTTGCAGAATCTTGATGGTTTGTTGTCTCATTTGGATGTGTCAAGGCGTAGTCAATTAATTGACTTGATAAGGCGTTATCCAGGTCTTTTTGGTGACACACCTACTCGTACGCATTTGGTGGAACATGATATAGATGTTGGGGAGTGTAAACCTATTAAGCAGAGGTTTAATCGTGTCCATCCGGAGAAGCGGAAGTTCCTTGACGCGGAGGTGAAATATATGCTCGACAACGGCATTTCACAGCTGTCTTCCTCTAGTTGGGCGTCTCCTTGTCTGTTGGTGCCTAAGTCCGATAACACGCCGCGGTTTTGCTCAGACTTCCGTAAGGTTAACCAGGTGACAAAATCAGATTCTTTTCCGCTCCCTAGAATGGAGGATTGTATTGATCAGGTGGGGTCCGCTAAATATGTTAGCAAGTTTGACCTATTAAAAGGATACTGGCAGGTCCCGTTGTCAGAGAAGGCGAGGGAGAAATGCATGGTTTGCGAAATGCACCCGCGACCTTTCAACGGCTTATGAATATGGTAGTTGGAGATCTGGAAGGTTGCTCGGTGTATTTGGATGACGTTGTCATCTATTCAGACAGTTGGAAGGACCACCTTGACCGTGTTGAGAAGCTGTTCGATCGCTTGGCTCGCGCACAGTTAACAATAAACCTTGCGAAGTGTGAGTTCGCCAAGGCCACAGTGACTTACTTAGGGCGTGTAGTAGGGCAGGGCACAGTGTCTCCGGTGCGGGTAAAGGTGCAGGCTATTGACGACTATGCCCCGCCTCTAACTAAGAAGGCACTGATGCGTTTTCTGGGGCTAGTTGGATATTACCGGTGCTTCTGCAGGAATTTTTCTACTGTGGTGGCGCCCCTTACAAATCTGTTGAAATCCAAAGTAAAATATGTTTAATATGAGTGTCAGTCAGCTTTTCAAAATGTTAAGGCCTTGATCTGTAATGCTCCTGTTTTGGCTGCTCCACAGTGGGATAGAGCTTTCAAGTTGGAGGTGGATGCTAGTGCTGTGGGTGCAGGCGCAGTGCTATTGCAGGCTGATGACCTTGGAGTGGATAAACCAGTGTGTTTTTTTTTTTCCAGGAAGTTCAACAGACACCAACTGAACTATTCTGTGATTGAAAAGGAAACTTTGGCGTTGATTCTAGCTTTGCAACATTTCAGTGTGTATGTTAGCTCCTCTCCTGTGGTGGTCTTTACAGATCATAATCCTTTAACTTTCCTGAGCTCCTTGCAGTCTCCCAATCAGAGGTTGGTTCGTTGGGCTCTTTTCCTCCAGTCCTACAACCTCGACATTCGCCATATCAAGGGACGGGATAATGTAGTGGCAGATGCGTTGTCTCAGGCCCCTTGTTAATAATCGTGTATGACATATTTTTTTTTTTTTTTTTTTTGTTGTTCACTTTGTTCCCATCCTCTTTGGTCTCTCTCCTCATCTTAAATTTGCTTCAGGGATCCAGTTGCTGAGGTGGTGGGGGAACCAGAGTTTGGGGGACATAAACGGTGAGGTGTTCATTTCTATTAATATTATTTTAGAGTGAGTGCAGTTAAGTATAGAGATGACCATATAATAGTTAGTGTCTGGCAGTGTAGGAGCCAGGGTTCCCTTTGGGGACCCTGACTTTATGGGGGGGGGTGTGACGGCCCAGGCCTAGGTTTGGTGTAATGTTTTGTGTGCAGTGTACTGTTGGTGTGTTTGTTTGTTTGCAGGCCTGATGCAGTGGTCATTAGGTTGACAGGGAGCACCTGGCCAGCGTTCCCAGTCAGCCCTATTTAACCCCGCCTTCCCAGACGCCAGGGCTCGTCTTTACTCCTCGCTTAGCACCATGCCAGCGTGCTGTTTTGCTTTCTTTGCGTTGTCTTATTTTACACTAACAACATGCACCCCACATTGATCATCGCATTCATACATCACCTACACTACTGATACTGATTCTCACACTCCATCTGAGTATTTACTTTAATAAACTTTGGTTTACTTGTAATTGAGTTTGCACATCTCCTGTTTTGTTGCGGCCCACGAGCCGGTCGTAACACACACACGCACACACACCTTCTCTGCTTAATATTTAACTGAACTGAATGACTTTTATTGTGAATGCAATTTTTGTTCTTTATGTGGATTTCGCCATTTGGAATACACTGATATAACAGTTGATTTAAAATGTTGTGTTGGGTAAAGTTTTTGATTCTTGGTTTGTAGAATTTGTAAGTGATCCATAATAACATTTCATTTTCAGATGTCTTTGTGCATGTAAATAATTTTGTGAAGTGTGAAACAGTGACATGGACATATATAACAATGATAAGTGAATAAGTAGCAATATCTGTATTTGTAGTAATAACAATAACAATGATAATAATATTAATAATTCTGTGATGTTTTAATACAGAATGTGAGATGTGGACAGTAACATATTGTAAATGTTCAGGAAAAGAAAGCTTATTGAGTTTGTTTGTTCAAAATGAGCGATGAGAATAAATGTTACAAAACATGAGTAGCTCTTGGCCATTTTTATTTTGTAAAAGTAGCTCTCAGAGGAAAAAAGGTTGGAGACGCCTGAGTTACGGGTTAACAAATGTTCTTCCCATGTCGTTTATATTTGTTTTTCAGTCGAGTTCTATCAAACTACATATAAAATAAAACATTAAAATTGGACTCACGTCTCTTTGCTCTGGACTCTGTTCTTCTTTATGAGCTAAGTGACAGAAACAAAACATCTGGTCAGTTCATTGATCATTGTCTTTGGTAAACCAGGAGTTTAGCATTTTTCCAGCGTATTGACACAACTTTAAGAACATTTCCGCTCACAGCAGAAGCAAATGTAAGACAGACACAGTGTCTGACAAAGTACCTGTCTGAAGTTTCCTGATTTTAACAACCAGACCAATGATGACCATCAGAAGGAAAACAGTCAGACTCCCCAGGATCACATTCGTCAGCTTTGTTATTCCTTCAGACTCGTCTACAAGACAGATCATTAAGTTAGACTGTGTTTTCTCTTTAGAGACTCAAATTAAAATGGACCAAACTGAACTTAGCTGAACTGTTTCATGTTCAAACATTTGATAATCTGTACAATGAAAGAAATCTTTGGAGAATCTTACTTTTGCCGTCCACGTCATCATGTTGCTCAGCGTGTGTCTTCGTGACCGTATCTTTAACATTTAGATGTATTGCACTGAAAGTTGGACATCTACTTCCGTAAAATTCACAGACATACAGTCCAGAATCTGACACATCCACTTGTTTGATGTTGAGAAAGACAGTGGAGATGTTGGATTCCATTTTAAATTTTCCGCCTTGATATCCCTGGCAGTATTCAACGTCAGAATTGATCAGTCTAGAGATGTAGCTTAACTTGGTTCTGTTAACCAGTTTGAACCAGGATATCACAGATTGATATTTGGCCATGTTGCTAGTCAGGAGTGTCACATTTTCACCAGGCTGAACCTCCACAGTGTGAGAGTCAGAACATGAGAGAAAGATCCAGCCTGAAACAAAGATTTACTTTGAATTAAACACAAACAATACATTTTAAATCAGTGAATAGTTTCAGCTCTAGTGTGTTACAAAAGTTGAGAGTAAGTCACTGCCAGTACTCACTGAAGCTGCAGAGACTTAAAACTGTCTTCAGGTTCATGGTGCTTGTGGCTGTCGCTCTACAATGTCCCCAGCTGAACTGTGCTCTAGAAAGTTTGCAACGTAAAGAGGCGGGATGTTGTTTAGTTGCTTAGTGTTGGTGTTACTGATGACATCATGCGTTCAGGAAAAAAAACAAACACAGTTGATACAGAAGAAAAGCTTTTAAGTTATTATTCAGACTGCAATATTTGACAATACAATTACAACAGAAGTCATATGCATAATTACCAAAAACATTCCCCTCATAAAAAAGATAAAAATGACAAAACTAGGCAATCATCAGTCATCTCAGAGATTGTTTTCAAGTTTAATGCTTAAAATATTTTCTGGACTGCTGAAAAACAACTCTCTCTTATTATGTGAGGAACTAAAAGGGCGGCTGTGGCTCAGGAGGTATAGCAGGTCGTCCACTAATCAGGTGATTGGTGGTTTGATCCCCAGCTCCTCCAGTCTGCATGTCAAAGTGTCCTTGGGCAAGATACTGAACCCCAAATTGCTCCCTGTAACTCCCTTTGGATAAAAGCGTCAGCTAAATGTAATGTAATGAAACTTGTCCTCATGATGCCTACAGTTTCAGATGCTTTTAGAGGCAATAATTATTTATTCTCATGTGGTAATAACACAATATGTATATCTGAAGCATACCTATGGGTGTGGCAGACTCCTTGGAAGAAGAGGGAAGCGAAGTACCCAGCAGTGGCAACACACCATGAAGACAGGAACTGGAGACCACCAGTGCCCACCCACAGCTCACACATCAGCTTGAAGGGATGAGCGGAGCAGCAGTTGGGAGGGAAGGAAGAACCAGGAGAATGGACCTACGGCACTGGGAGGAACAGAACATTAGGCCAACGAGACAACAGGAAATCACCAAACCAGCCAGCAGAAGAGACGTCCAGAGTGTTATGATGCGACACAGAGGCAGTCGGTGTGTGAGGAGCTCTTCCTGTGGTGTGAGTACCCCTTGGAAATTGTGTAACGGCCACATTTCACCGGGCATGGATGCACTATGATCTGCGCCACCGCTGTTGGAGCTAGCTCAAAAGCATAATTTGCAAAGTCTGGCAGGCAAAATGCTCCACTTCTGAAATGCACCTGGTGGGTTCTGAAGTGGACATTTTATCCTTTCTGCACATTATATGATCAACCTTTTTGAGTTGTTTTAGTCAACAATTTAAATCCAATTTTATGGCCGGTTCATGACTGCTTCCTTGAAGTAGGGTACTTTTAATTTTAAATATTTGAGCCTGGAAGTAGTTTGATGACTTGTAACCTTTTGTAGAATTCAGAGTGGTCTCGTTTTCACCTGTCAACAGTGCTGTCAACTCTTTGGTTGCACACAACCAGAGAAGTGGTCTCCCACACTCGTGGTGACCTAATTAAATTCACTTCTTACTTCTCTGCACCTTAACTTGCCATTACTATGCTAGGATTTGAATGAGGGGGGCGATTCTGATGCTTTTGATGTCCTGGTGCTTACAATGTTTGGGACTGGCCAGGATAGGGCTGCAAACATATAATCCATCATTATGAACCACATCACTGATCTGTGTTTGGATGGAATATTGTGTTGTCCTCGTCCTTCTGACTGAAAAGAGAAAGTTGAGGGATTGGGAGGAATACATAGAGCATGATGTCACATGCTGTGGTTTTCATGTTTGGCAAATAAATATCCAGAGTACCAGCGTAGGCCCTCTTCCCTGGAATGCCATATCGGGTGGTGGTTAGGAGTGCTGGTGGGGAGCAGTATCATGTCTTGACTTCCCAAAAAATCTGCCTTCTGAAAACAGAGAAAGATGTATGTATGAATGTATGTCACAAAACTTTCATGAATGAAGGTGGGTGTAGTCTGTGAGACGTGGGAAAATAACTGGTTATTTTTGTCCATAGTGAAAAAGACCTTTTAGTAGACATTTTACCAATGCAGAAAAACCCCTATCAAGCTAGTCATACTAAATCAGTTGTCCCTGTCTCTGCCTGGTGTCAGGCCCAACAGATGTAGCTTCAGGCTTGTTGTGGAGAAAACTCCCAAAAACTTGATGAAAGAACAACACGGAGAACGGAGATATATGTGTGCTTGCAAATCCGAACTCTTTACTTAAAATCTTCACAGCTTTTTATAACCATTCTTATATCACTGTTACATAGTCAAATCACCAGATATGGACCCAGTCATCCTGACCCAGTCACTGAATGTTATGATCATGTAGTCAATGTTCTGAGCGTCACGCGAATGTAGTAATGTATGTGTGTTTCTCATGAGTGTGTATGGTGTGTGTGTGTGCTTGACTTCTCCATAATCTGGTCAAGGCGACCTGAACACTGACTGACTGAATGTTATCTGGCGGAACAGGAACATTTATTACTGGCAGTTATCCCAGCTGTGTTTCCTGAACATATTACCTCATCTGTGTGTCTGTATGTTTGTGTGTCTATGTGCATGCTTCTATTATATTACATTTAAATATATGTATATATATATATACAGTATATATATATATATATGTGTATCACTCAAGACACGACAGGCTCAACAGCCCTGTCTCCACATCCCCATCCCCTACCAATGAACCAGCCCTACTGCCACATGAAGAAGAAGGTGAGCTGCATTGTGTTGAATGACTTGTTGTTTGGAAATCATTTCAGGTGGGTGGTGAGGATTTTCATTTTCACTTTGAAAAGAAGAGAAATGATTTAATGATTTTTAATAATTAATAATAATTCAAACACTAATCATTTTTGCACCTAATGATCTTCATATGAAAGCTTGTGATGCTGACCAGTTTGAACTGTGTGTGTGTGTGTGTGTATGTGTGTGTAATACTGTGTTTTTAATTCACACTTTAATTCACGCATACCTTTTCACACAATCAAACCTCCACCTCTACACTACACGTCTATACAACTCTAGAGGCTTTGAATTTTCTTAGTCAGTATTTACTGCTTCCTTTGAGATCTTATTTTTAGAACGCTTTGAAGACTTCACGTCAGTTGTGCTCAGACCGCACTGTTTTTTTCTCCACCTTTCACACAAGTGATGTGTACCTCTCTCACTCGTCCACTACTGTAGACATCCATCTAAAACCTAAACCCCACTGCACATGTCTCTGACACGTGGTGTACGCGCTGCAGTTTTGGTCCGTCCTGCAAGCAACATCAAACCCCACCGGGAGCGTTTCAGAAGAGGAGTGTTTAGCCCGCCAGACTTTGTTTACTTTCTCAGATTTGGTCATTTTTCCGGTGTATGTTCTTCTAAATATGCTTCTACGTGTGTAAATATGCTATGTAGTTAATTAGTTTAGCTTTTGTCTGTTTTTACGACCGGCAGTTTTCACGAGGTATGATATAGTTTGGCCTGTTTGTTATCTTAATACTATGTGGTGCAAACGTAGGAGGAGAGACGCTAACTGATACAAGTTGGGTTCACATGATAGTTCACCATTCAAGTCGAGGTGTACAGCAGGTATTTTGGTTGAAAATAGGAGATTGAAGTAGATTTTTAGAAAAGGTGACCACAAAATGTCCTCCAGTTAAAGACTCTGTTATCTGGCCGTGCACGTATGAGGTTGCACATGGCATTTTTCTCTGCATGCAGGGTGCAGATGCATGAATGTGAAAGAGCGAAAATAGTTTAATAGCAAAGAGCTGAAGGCCAGTCTTCCTGTAGCTTTGTTCTGTTTTCACCACAGTGTTAAATGACAGGAGGGTGGGGGGTACAAGACTTGTGGCATGCCTTCATGTTCATGCAAACACAAAGCTAACCCTCTGTCTGTTTCATATACATATTCACTATGTCAGCATACAATAAAGAGAAGTATAAAATGCAAAAACGAACAGCACTTTGTCGTGAAAACATTTTCTACATTAGTGTGTTTTGTCATTTGATAGTCATCATTGTCTTCACAGGCTCCAGTATGTTCATGTGGATGTGGTCTCTGATGACAACAGATGTTGATGTAGCTTATGAAGGTGAAGTAGTTGAATAAGTTTGTGTAAAGTACACACTGACTCACACCAGTTGCTCTCAGAGCACACTGTGCTGTCTCTTCCTGTGAAGTGATGTGTATCTCACTCCTCCCTCCCCCTGACAGACCATTAGACTCTCTATGAGCACGCTTGGCATTCATCAGTGTGTGTTCTTTATTACACCAAATATGTCCTTGTTCCTCTCAGAGGAAGATTGAAGGCAGACAAAGTGAGAGAGACGGAAAGAAACACAAGAAAATGATAGAATGGATACAGGAACTTTATTAAAATAAAAAAATGCTGCCCATTCCACACATGTTGACATGTTGACATGTGGGTGGTGCCTGGCAACAGATTAACATTATAAAGTATCAGTTCCAGTTGGAGCTGCAGTTCCAGTTGCCTCCTGAGTCTATTTGGTGGCAGCATAAATCACACAAATCTTCTCTTGTCTCTCTGAAGCAGGTCTTCTGTTTCTAACTGTCTTTGGAAGAAACTTCAGCACTGCAGAGTTCAGGTTATCAGAGCCCAGATTCTGTAGATCAGAGTATTTAGGGTCATACACAGTATCTCACACACTTTAACTACACTTTTCAGGAACTCGTACATAATCTGTGCTGGTCTATGCTCCCTGGAGACAAAATTGTTAGAAAACAAAATATATATATATAGTATTTCAAGACTTTGAAGTAAGACGGATGAATCATGAAGTTGTTTCAGTCACATACTGTACACAAACACTGGTTTGCAAGGTTAAGGTTCATCATTAGTTAAGTTAAGGCAGGGGTCTCCAACGTGTCGCTCCAAGTAGGTCGCCAAAGGGCCAGTGAATCATACATAAATTTGAAAACTTAATTAGTCCCGAGGCAAATCTACTTAAATTCATGTCCAATCAAAATTCACAGTTGTCCCGCCCCCTTCCAACACAAAATGATTATTAGCCAATTAGCTGTCAATCAAAAAGTTGCGCTGCTGTCAAACTTGATGAATCAGTGGTGACGTGAGATGAGCGAGAGTTTACGATGGCGACCAGTGTCCAAAACAACAAGCGGGTTAAAACGTACCATTTTCACCAAGAGTGGGAGACACAATTTTGTTTTACAAACGCTAACGACAAGTGTGTGTGTCTGATCTGCGGTGCCAGCGTGTCGGTCGGTAAAAGGTGTAATGTGGAGCGCCATTTCACCAAAGTCCACGGCAACTTTTCGTGGGACTTTCCTGCTGGTAGAAGTCTACGAAGAGACAAGATAACGGAGCTGAAGACAACGCTTCAACGACAACAGTCTCTGTTCACCAAACCGGCGAAGAAGGCCAATTCAGCTACAGAGGCTTTGTTTAAAGTGGCGCACATTTTAACGAATAAAAAAAAAAACGGAAATTTTGTCTGCTATTGCCGATGTACGGCTTGGTGCCAATACCATGGCAAGGAGAGTGTCTGCGCTGTCTGCGGATGCGGTAAAACAGTTGGAATCGGACATGAACAGGTGCAAATGGTTCTCTATTCAGTGTGATGAGTCTGTGGATCGCAGTGATACAGCTCAGCTGGCTGTTTTCATTCGGATGGTGTTTGATGACTTTTCCACCAAAGAGGAGTTTTTGACCTTACTCCCATTGAAAGCTACAACCAGGGGAGTTGATGTTTATAATGCAGTAAAGGATTACTTTGTGGGGAAAAAAGATCCCTATTGAAAAGCTCGTGTCTGTAACAACTGATGGAGCACCTGCAATGACAGGTCGTCACTCCGGATTTATTGCGCACTGTAAAGCGGACCCGGACTTTCCAAAGTTTTTGAACTATCATTGCATCATTCACCAACAGGCTATATGCGCAAAAGTTATGGGATTTGACCATGTCATGACGCCTGTTATCAGGATCATCAATTCATTCGAGCAAAGGCAAAGCAACACCGGAGCTTCAAGCTGTTCCTGGAGGAATGCTCTGCAGAGTATGGGGATCTCCTCCTCCACACCGAGGTCAGATGGCTAAGTCGGGGGAAGATACTACAGCGCTTTCTTTCCTTGCTGGGTGAAATCAAGGCATTCATGGAAATGAGGGAGGAGGACACCACCTTATTATCTGATGCAGAGTGGCTACTTGATTTTGCTTTCCTGACCGATGTAACTGAGAAAATTAACCACCTGAACCTATAGTTACAAGGCAAAGGTAAAAATATATGTGATATGATCAGTGCTGTCAAGGCATTCAGTGCAAAACTGTCATTGTACATTCAGCAAGTGAAAAACAAAAGATTTCAGCACTTCCCCTCTGTCTCAAAGATGCTGGACAGTCACACAGGTGCATTCAGCGTTTTAAATGTGTCCAAGTATTGTGACCTCTTATCAAGGCTTGGACAGGAGTTTGCTGACAGATTCAGTGACTTTGAGAAACTTGAGCCCTGTGTGACATTTATGGCCAACCCTTTCATGGATGTGGACATAAGTGAGATTTCAGGACAGATGGCTGAACTTTTCTGTGTTGATCCTGTGGAAATGGAAATGGAGGTTATAAACCTTCAAAAATAATGTGCAGTTGAAGTCTCAGCAGCATTCACAGCATTTCTGGAGCTTGGTAGAGCCAGATAACTATGAAAATCTTCACCAATCACCTCTGAAAATTTCTGCTTTGTTTGGGTCTACATACCTCTGTGAGTCAGCTTTTTCTGACATGAATGTCCTGAAATCAAAGCTCAGAACAAGACTGACAGATGAACATTTAAATGACTCCATAAGAGTGAACTTAAGTGGATACACTCCAGCATACACCTCTCTTGTTGACTCCTTGCAGTGTCAGTCATCTCACTAGCTAACAAAGACTGAACTTCTGAACACATTCACACTCACACACACTGTGACGGCCCAGGCCTAGGTTTGGTGTAATGTTTTGTGTGCAGTGTACTGTTGGTGTGTTTGTTTGTTTGCAGGCCTGATGCAGTGGTCATTAGGTTGACAGGGAGAACCTGGCCAGCGTTCCCAGTCAGCCCTATTTAACCCCGCCTTCCCAGACGCCAGGGCTCGTCTTTACTCCTCGCTTAGCACCATGCCAGCGTGCTGTTTTGCTTTCTTTGCGTTGTCTTATTTTACACTAACAACATGCACCCCACATTGATCATCGCATTCATACATCACCTACACTACTGATACTGATTCTCACACTCCATCTGAGTATTTACTTTAATAAACTTTGGTTTACTTGTAATTGAGTTTGCACATCTCCTGTTTTGTTGTGGCCCACGAGCCGGTCGTAACAAATTGGGGGGCTCGTCCGTCTCGAAGGTCGGTATATTTTTGGTGTGCTTTAGTGCCTGTTTCTTTGGGTAAATTTTGTTTGGAGCGCGTTTTGTTGGGTTGAGAGCACATGTCAGGCCGGGTTAGGTGGCTGTGCGTGAGGAAAGCCCTTCATTGAGAGATTGGGTTTTCGTGCGAAGGTGACGTCATGATGGGGATTCCCTGTTTGTCACCGGTAACGTAGATCGCCTTATATGGTGAGTTTTGATTGCGCTCATGGAGATGTGCTTGTGGAGTTAAGTTAGTGCACCTGTGCAATTCATCCCGTCGGTGTTGATGAGGCAGGGTTTTGTCGTCGTTTTTTGTCTTAGATGGTGAATGTTGACGGAGGCATGAGAAGGTAAGTGTCGGGCCGCCTGTGTGTGTTTTGGTGTATTACCTGACGGAGTGGTTCCCCTTGTAGGTTTTAGCGGCGTCTCCCCTTTGGGTTTCGTCGTGGGGGGTTTGTAGTGTTGGGGTAGGCTCGTTTCCCTAAGTCTGCTCGGGGGCACATCCGTGGTTTCGGTGGGGTACGCCAGTTTCTGGTTGCCTCTCTGTACCAGCGGGCTAGTAGTGCATAAATACCCGCCGCTACGCCTCATGAAGACTAGGGGGGAGTTATATAGATAGCTTCTGGCTAGGTAGTTAGCGGGGAGGCTCCGGTGAAGGCTGCGTCGGCCTGTCGGCACACTGGGTGAGTTCCGTCACGTTGCATTTTCTTGTGTTCGTTAACTTGTGATGGATGAAGTTGTTGAGGCATTAGTGCACGAAGGATCAGTTGGTTAAAATAGCGAGTCATTACAATGTTGATGTGGGTGATAAACGGGTGAAAGAGACAGTGAAGGCGAATTTAAAATTCAAGTTATTAAAAATGAACGTGTTGGGTGCGGGAGAGGCTGCGTCCGTCTCCGCAGGTGCTGAGGGCGTGTCTCCGCCGTTAGTAGCGGATCCTGGTGCCGGGCTGTCTTTTGAGCAGCAGAAGGAGTTGTTATTGTTGCGGATGAAGTTAGAGACTGAGAAGCACGTCGCTGTAGAAAGGGTGCGACAGAGCATTGAGCTAGAGAAAGTGCTGTCTGTTGAGAGGGTGAGACAGGAAACAGAGCAGGCGAAGATTGATTTGGAGAGGCAGAAAATGGCCTTGTTTGGAGAGGGGAAAGTTGTGGTGGATGGTGTGTTTGCTCACGGTCCCTCCGGCTCAGGTGGCACCCCGGTAAGGTCTGACTTGAGTGATTTGAAGTTGGTCCCTAAATTCAGCGAAAGAGACCCGGAAACTTTTTCTCCCTGTTTGAGCGGCTTGCTGGGGCTCGCGGTTGGTCTGAGTCGACTATGACGCTGATGTTGCAGTGTGTGTTAACCGGCAAAGCGCAAGAGGCGTATTCTTGTCTTAGTAGCAGTGACAGTGTCAAATATGATGTAGTAAAATCGGCTGTTCTTAAAGTATATGAGCTGGTTCCTGAAGCTCATCGCCAACGGTTTCGGGGTTGGAAAAGAGGCGATAAGTCGCATTTGGAGTTTGCTCGGGAGTTGTCCACTCAGTTTGATCGTTGGTGTACTGCAGCTGGGATTGAGTCATATGATGATCTGCGGGATCTCATGATTTTGGAGCAGTTCAAAAGTTCTGTGCTGGGGCGCATTGCAACGTATATCAGTGAGCGTAAGGTTAAGACGGCAGCTGAAGCCGCTGCCCTAGCCGATGACTATCTGTTGACTCATGGTGGGGATACTGGGTATCCGGGGGCGCGCAGTGGTGGCGCATATAGGGAGAATTACGCAACTGTAGGTGCATGGTCTAGTCGTCCAGTGAGAAATGTTTGGAGAGATCAGAGAAATGAGCGGGGTTCTCGGGAGGTTGACAAACTTTGTAATTACTGTCACCAGCGAGGACACTGGAAAAGAGACTGTTACGTGTTGAAAGCCAAGAGTAAAACGGGAGCGAGTGTAAATCCCAAGCCGGCAATGTGTGTTGGACCGGTTTTTGACCGGGTGTTGGAGGTTCTGGGTGAGTCAAAACCGCAGATGGTTAGTCCAGATCTGCAGTCTTATTTGCCTTTCATCAGTGATGGGTGTGTTTCCTTGGTAGGCAGTGATGAAAAAGTGAAGATTAAGTCATGCGTGACACAGCGGCTTTTGATTCATTCATTGTAGAATCAGCTTTACCTTTTTCACAGGAGTCCTACACAGGTGCTTTTATACCGGTGCTTGGGATTGGGCTGCAGGTTATGCAGGTGCCTCAGCATAAAATGATGTTGTCCTGTGGTCTGTTTCAGGGTGAGGTGGCGGTCGCTGTGCGCCCAGCCCTGCCCGTGGATGGCGTGACGATGATTTTGGGTGATGATTTTGGGTAATGATATAGCGGGAAGTCGGGTGTGGCCCGATGTTCCACCTCCTGCTATCATTGCTTCAGCTCCTTTGGTCACCAGTGAGCCTGATTAAAAATGTAAGAGATTTTCCTGAGGTGTTCAGGGCGTGTGCTGTTACGCGCGCGATGAAACGTGCGCATTTGGTTGAGACTGATTTCACTGAAAAGGATGACATTTCACAACAGCATGATGATCTTTGTTGTAATGTCCCTTGGTCTGTTTCCTACAGTGAGTTGGTGTCGGAGCAGCGTGCTGACAGTTCTCTTAAGAGTTTGCTGGATATGGTGCGGCCTTATGGTGAAGTAAAAAGTAACTCTCAGTGTTATTTCATCCAGAATGAGGTCTTGATGAGGAAGTGGGTACCCCAGAGCGAACATTTTGTGGGTAACCCGATTTTTCAAGTTGTAGTGCCTTCTAGGTTTCGTAGTGTGGTGTTGCAGATTTCCCATGATGAGGCTGGTCACCTGGGCGTCAGGAAGACGTACGACCGCATCCTGAGGTATTTCTGTTGGCCGCGAATGAAGAGAGATGTTGCTGAATATATAAGATCATGTCATGTGTGTCAGCTAACTAGCAAACCTAATCAGACGTTGAAGCCGGTTCCATTGTGTCCGATACCAGCCATAAGTCAGCCTTTTGAACATCTTATTATTGACTGCGTAGGCCCCTTGCCTCCGTCTAAATCGGGTGCATCTTACCTGTTAACAGTGATGTGTCAGAGCACACGGTACCCGGCTGCGTACCCATTGCGCACAATAACTGCCAGGTCTGTGGTGCGTGCGTTGTCCCAGTTTTTCTCCATCTTCGGAGTTCCCCGAATCATTCAGTCTGATCAGGGATCAAATTTTTCATCCCATTTGTTTGCACAAATCTTAAAGCAGCTGCGTATTAGTCACAATCAGGCATCTGCGTATCATGCGCAGAGCCAAGGGGCTTTGGAGCGGTTCCATCAAACGCTCAAGTCCATGTTGCGCGCATATTGCATTCAAATGGGCAGAGATTGGGAAGCTGGTTTGCCGTGGTTGTTGTTGTCCGCTAGAGAGGTGGTCCAGGAGAGTACTGGGTTTAGCCCTAATGACCTCGTGTTTGGCCATACTGTTAGGGGTCCCTTGGCGCTTTTGCAGGATAACTGGAAGGAGGTACAACCACCTCAAAACCTTATCGAATATGTAGACGGATTTAGATACAGGCTGTATAAAGCCCAGGAAGTGGCCAGGAGTAAGTTGACATCTGCGCAGGGCAAGATGAAAAAGTTATATGATCGGCAGGTAGAGAATCGTGTTTTCCTCCCTGGTGATCAGGTGTTGGCTCTTTTGCCTGTGGTTACCTCTCCATTTCAGGCAAAGTTTTCTGGCCCATATTCAGTAGTGAAGAAAGTGTCAGATCAGAACTATGTGGTAGCTACTCCCGATCGCAGGTCACCTACTCAGCTCTGTCATGTTAACTTGTTAAAGTCATACTATACCCGTGCATCGCAAGTAACGGAGCAAAAGGCACAAGTGTCTGGCGCTCACCCTGTTTGCATCTCAGTGTCGGTGTCTCCTCAGGCTGTGGCAGGGCATGAGGGAGATGATTTACCGAGTCCTGATGAAGCTGTACTGTGTGGTCGTCTGAGGAATTCTGAGTCTTTGCAGAATCTTGATGGTTTGTTGTCTCATTTGGATGTGTCAAGGCGTAGTCAATTAATTGACTTGATAAGGCGTTATCCAGGTCTTTTTGGTGACACACCTACTCGTACGCATTTGGTGGAACATGATATAGATGTTGGGGAGTGTAAACCTATTAAGCAGAGGTTTAATCGTGTCCATCCGGAGAAGCGGAAGTTCCTTGACGCGGAGGTGAAATATATGCTCGACAACGGCATTTCACAGCTGTCTTCCTCTAGTTGGGCGTCTCCTTGTCTGTTGGTGCCTAAGTCCGATAACACGCCGCGGTTTTGCTCAGACTTCCGTAAGGTTAACCAGGTGACAAAATCAGATTCTTTTCCGCTCCCTAGAATGGAGGATTGTATTGATCAGGTGGGGTCCGCTAAATATGTTAGCAAGTTTGACCTATTAAAAGGATACTGGCAGGTCCCGTTGTCAGAGAAGGCGAGGGAGATTGCTGCGTTTATTACGCCCACTGGTTTGTATGCATATACGGTAATGCCTTTTGGTTTGCGAAATGCACCCGCGACCTTTCAACGGCTTATGAATATGGTAGTTGGAGATCTGGAAGGTTGCTCGGTGTATTTGGATGACGTTGTCATCTATTCAGACAGTTGGAAGGACCACCTTGACCGTGTTGAGAAGCTGTTCGATCGCTTGGCTCGCGCACAGTTAACAATAAACCTTGCGAAGTGTGAGTTCGCCAAGGCCACAGTGACTTACTTAGGGCGTGTAGTAGGGCAGGGCACAGTGTCTCCGGTGCGGGTAAAGGTGCAGGCTATTGACGACTATGCCCCACCTCTAACTAAGAAGGCACTGATGCGTTTTCTGGGGCTAGTTGGATATTACCGGTGCTTCTGCAGGAATTTTTCTACTGTGGTGGCGCCCCTTACAAATCTGTTGAAATCCAAAGTAAAATATGTTTGGTCTTCAGAGTGTCAGTCAGCTTTTCAAAATGTTAAGGCCTTGATCTGTAATGCTCCTGTTTTGGCTGCTCCACAGTGGGATAGAGCTTTCAAGTTGGAGGTGGATGCTAGTGCTGTGGGTGCAGGCGCAGTGCTATTGCAGGCTGATGACCTTGGAGTGGATAAACCAGTGTGTTTTTTTTTTTCCAGGAAGTTCAACAGACACCAACTGAACTATTCTGTGATTGAAAAGGAAACTTTGGCGTTGATTCTAGCTTTGCAACATTTCAGTGTGTATGTTAGCTCCTCTCCTGTGGTGGTCTTTACAGATCATAATCCTTTAACTTTCCTGAGCTCCTTGCAGTCTCCCAATCAGAGGTTGGTTCGTTGGGCTCTTTTCCTCCAGTCCTACAACCTCGACATTCGCCATATCAAGGGACGGGATAATGTAGTGGCAGATGCGTTGTCTCGGGCCCCTTGTTAATAATCGTGTATGACATATTTTTTTTTTTTTTTTTTGTTCACTTTGTTCCCATCCTCTTTGGTCTCTCTCCTCATCTTAAATTTGCTTCAGGGATCCAGTTGCTGAGGTGGTGGGGGAACCAGAGTTTGGGGGACATAAACGGTGAGGTGTTCATTTCTATTAATATTATTTTAGAGTGAGTGCAGTTAAGTATAGAGATGACCATATAATAGTTAGTGTCTGGCAGTGTAGGAGCCAGGGTTCCCTTTGGGGACCCTGACTTTATGGGGGGGGGGGTGTGACGGCCCAGGCCTAGGTTTGGTGTAATGTTTTGTGTGCAGTGTACTGTTGGTGTGTTTGTTTGTTTGCAGGCCTGATGCAGTGGTCATTAGGTTGACAGGGAGCACCTGGCCAGCGTTCCCAGTCAGCCCTATTTAACCCCGCCTTCCCAGACGCCAGGGCTCGTCTTTACTCCTCGCTTAGCACCATGCCAGCGTGCTGTTTTGCTTTCTTTGCGTTGTCTTATTTTACACTAACAACATGCACCCCACATTGATCATCGCATTCATACATCACCTACACTACTGATACTGATTCTCACACTCCATCTGAGTATTTACTTTAATAAACTTTGGTTTACTTGTAATTGAGTTTGCACATCTCCTGTTTTGTTGCGGCCCACGAGCCGGTCGTAACACACACACGCACACACACCTTCTCTGCTTAATATTTAACTGAACTGAATGACTTTTATTGTGAATGCAATTTTTGTTCTTTATGTGGATTTCGCCATTTAGAATACACTGATATAACAGTTGATTTAAAATGTTGTGTTGGGTAAAGTTTTTGATTCTTGGTTTGTAGAATTTGTAAGTGATCCATAATAACATTTCATTTTCAGATGTCTTTGTGCATGTAAATAATTTTGTGAAGTGTGAAACAGTGACATGGACATATATAACAATGATAAGTGAATAAGTAGCAATATCTGTATTTGTAGTAATAACAATAACAATGATAATAATATTAATAATTCTGTGATGTTTTAATACAGAATGTGAGATGTGGACAGTAACATATTGTAAATGTTCAGGAAAAGAAAGCTTATTGAGTTTGTTTGTTCAAAATGAGCGATGAGAATAAATGTTACAAAACATGAGTAGCTCTTGGCCATTTTTATTTTGTAAAAGTAGCTCTCAGAGGAAAAAAGGTTGGAGACGCCTGAGTTACGGGTTAACAAATGTTCTTCCCATGTCGTTTATATTTGTTTTTCAGTCGAGTTCTATCAAACTACATATAAAATAAAACATTAAAATTGGACTCACGTCTCTTTGCTCTGGACTCTGTTCTTCTTTATGAGCTAAGTGACAGAAACAAAACATCTGGTCAGTTCATTGATCATTGTCTTTGGTAAACCAGGAGTTTAGCATTTTTCCAGCGTATTGACACAACTTTAAGAACATTTCCGCTCACAGCAGAAGCAAATGTAAGACAGACACAGTGTCTGACAAAGTACCTGTCTGAAGTTTCCTGATTTTAACAACCAGACCAATGATGACCATCAGAAGGAAAACAGTCAGACTCCCCAGGATCACATTCGTCAGCTTTGTTATTCCTTCAGACTCGTCTACAAGACAGATCATTAAGTTAGACTGTGTTTTCTCTTTAGAGACTCAAATTAAAATGGACCAAACTGAACTTAGCTGAACTGTTTCATGTTCAAACATTTGATAATCTGTACAATGAAAGAAATCTTTGGAGAATCTTACTTTTGCCGTCCACGTCATCATGTTGCTCAGCGTGTGTCTTTGTGACCGTATCTTTAACATTTAGATGTATTGCACTGAAAGTTGGACATCCACTTCCGTAAAATTCACAGAAATACAGTCCAGAATCTGACACATCCACTTGTTTGATGTTGAGAAAGACGGTGGAGATGTTGGATTCCATTTTAAATTTTCCGCCTTGATATCCCTGGCAGTATTCAACGTCAGATTTGATCAGTCTAGAGATGAGGCTATACTTGGTTCGGTTGACCAGTCTGAACCAGGATGTCACAGATTGATATTTGGTCATGTTGTTAGTCAGGAGTGTCACACTTTCACCAGGCTGAACCTCCACAGTGTGAGAGTCAGCACATGAGAGAAAGATCCAGCCTGAAACAAAGATTTACTGTGAATTAAACAAAAAGAACACAAACAATACATTTTAAATCAGTGAATAGTTTCAGCTCTAGTGTGTTACAAAAGAGAGTAAGTCACTGCCAGTACTCACTGAAGCTGCAGAGACTTAAAACTGTCTTCAGGTTCATGGTGCTTGTGGCTGTCGCTCTACAATGTCCACAGCTAAACTGTGCTCTAGAAAGTTTGCAATGTAAAGAGGCGGGATGTTGTTTAGTTGCTTAGTGTTGGTGTTACTGATGACATCATGCTTTCAGGAAGAAAAAAACAAACACAGTTGATACAGGAGAAAATCTTTTAAGTTATTATTCAGACTGTAATATTTGACAATACAATTACAACAGAAGTCATATGCATAATTACCAAAAACATTCCCCTCATAAAAATGACAAAAATGACAAAAACTAGGCAATCATCAGTCATCTCAGAGATTGTTGTCAAGTTTAATGCTTAAAATATTTTCTGGACTGCTGAAAAACAACTCTCTCTTATTATGTGAGGAACTAAAAGGGTGGCTGTGGCTCAGGAGGTATAGCAGGTCGTCCACTAATCAGGTGATCGGCGGTTCAATCCCCAGCTCCTCCAGTCTGCATGTCAAAGTGTCCTTGGGCAAGATACTGAACCCCAAATTGCTCCCTGTAACTCCCTTTGGATAAAAGCGTCAGCTAAGTGTAACGTAATGAAACTTGTCCTCATGATGCCTACAGTTTCAGACACTTTTAGAGGCAATAATTCTTTATTCTCATGTGGTAATAACACAACATGTATATCTGAAGCATACCTATGGGTGTGGCAGACTCCTTGGAAGGAGAGGGAAGCGAAGTACCCAGCAGTGGCAACACACCATGAAGACAGGAACTGGGACCACCAGTGCCCACCCACAGCTCACACACCAGCTTGAAGGGATGAGCGGAGCAGCAGTTGAGAGGGAAGGAAGAACCAGGAGAACTACAGCACTGGGAGGAACAGAACATTAGGCCAACGAGACAACAGGAAATCGCCAAACCAGCCAGCAGAAGAGACGTCCAGAGTGTTATGATGTGACATCGAGGCAGTCGGTGTGTGAGGAGCTCTTCCTGTGGTGTGAGTACCCCTTGGAAATTGTGTAACGGCCACATTTCACCGGGCATGGATTCACCATGATCTGTGTGCGCCACCGCTGTTGGAGCTAGCTCAAAAGCATAATTTGCAAAGTCTGGCAGGCAAAATGCTCCACTTCTGAAATGCACCTGGTGGATTTTGAAGTGGACATTTTATCCTTTCTGCACATTGTATGATCAACCTTTTTGAGTTGTTTTAGTCAACAATTTAAATCCAATTTTATGGCCGGTTCATGACTGCTTCCTTGAAGTAGGGTACTTTTGATTTTAAATATTTGAGCCTGGAAGTAGTTTGATGACTTGTAACCTTTTGTAATATTCAGAGTGGTCTCGTTTTCACCTGCCAACAGTGCTGTCAACTCTTTGGTTGCACACAACCAGAGAAGTGGTCTCCCACACTTGTGGTGACCTAATTAAATTCACTTCTTACTTCTCTGCACCTTAACTTGCCATTACGATGCTAGGATTTGAATAAGGGGGGCGGTTCTGATGCTTTTGAAGTCCTGGTGCTTACAATGTTTGGGACTGGCCAGGATAGGGCTGCAAACATATAATCCATCATTATGAACCACATCACTGATCTGTGTTTGGATGGAATATTGTGTTGTCCTCGTCCTTTTCTTCTGACTGAAAAGAGAAATTTGAGGGATTGGGAGGAATACATGGAGCATGCTGTCACATGCTGTGGTTTTCATGTTTCATGTTGTGTGTGTGTGTGCTTGACTTCTCCATAATCTGGTCAAGACGACCTGAACACTGACTGACTGAATGTTATCTGGCGGAACAGGAACATTTATTACTGGCAGTTGTCCCAGCTGTGTTTCCTGAACATATTACCTCATCTGTGTGTCTGTATGTTTGTGTGTTTCTGTGTCTATAATGTAATATAATAGAAGCACGCACATAGACACATAAATATATATATATGTATCACTCAAAACACGACAGGCTCAGCAGCCCTGTCTCCACCTTACCATCCCCTACCAATGAACCAGCCCTACTGCCACATGAAGAAGAAGGTGAGCTGCATTGTGTTGAATGACTTGTTGTTTGAAATCATTTCAGGTGGGTGGTGGGGATTTTTATTTTCATTTTGAAAAGAAGAGAAATGATTCAATGATTTTTCATGATAATAATTCAAACACTAATCATTTTTGCACCTGATGATCTTCATATGAAAGCTTGTGATGCTGACCAGTTTGAACTGTGTGTGTGTGTGTGTGTTTGTGTATGTGTGTGTAATACTGTGTTTTTAATTCACACTTTAATTCACGCATACCTTTTCACACAATCAAACCTCCACCTCTACACTACACGTCTATACAACTCTAGAGGCTTTGAATTTTCTCAGTCAGTATTTACTGCTTCCTTTGAGATCTTATTTTTAGAAAGCTTTGAAGACTTCACGTCAGTTGTGCTCAGACCGCACTGTTTTTTTCTCCACCTTTCACACAAGTGATGTGTACCTCTCTCACTCGTCCACTACTGTAGACATCCATCTAAAACCTAAACCCCACTGCACATGTCTCTGACACGTGGTGTACGCGCTGCAGTTTTGGTCCGTCCTGCACGCAACATCAAACCCCACCGGGAGCGCTTCAGAAGCCGAGTGTTTAGCCCGCCAGACTTTGTTTACTTTCTCAGATTTGGTATTTTTTCCGGTGAGTTTGACCTATTTGTTATCTTAATACTATGTGGTGCAAACGTAGGAGGAGAGACGCTAACTGATACAAGTTGGGTTCACATGATAGTTCACCGTTCAAGTCGATGTGTACAGCAGGTATTTTGGTTGAAAATTGGAGATTGAAGTAGATTTTTAGAAAAGGTGACCACAAAATGTCCTCCAGTTAAAGACTCTGTAATCTGGCTGTGCACATGGCATTTTTTTTCTGCATGCAGGGTGCAGATGCATGAATGTGAAAGAGCGAAAATAGTTTAATAGCAAAGAGCTGAAGGCCAGTCTTCCTGTGGCTTTGTTCTGTTTTCACCACAGTGTTAAATGACAGGAGGGTGGGGGTACAAGACTTATTGCATGCCTTCATGTTCATGCAAACACAAAGCTAACCCTCTGTCTGTTTCATATACATATTCACTATGTCAGCATACAATAAAGAGAAATATAACATTAAAAAATGTAGTAGTTCAATAAGTTTGTGTAAAGTACAGACTGATACAGAATTCAACTCTCCGGAGCGGAAAGAGACACAGAACTTTCCGGCAAAACTAAAGGTGGAGGAATCTGTTTTTACATCAACAGTGGTTGGTGCAATGACGTGACAGTGATCCAGCAGCACTGTTCTCCTGATCTGGAATCCTTCATCATAAAGTGTAAGCCTTTTTATTCACCCCGTGTGTTTGCTTCATTCATTCTGGTCGGTGTTTACATCCCGCCGCAGGCCAACATGCAAGACGCACAGTGCATGCTCGCCGACCAGATACTGTGTGTGGAGTGGACCAACCCGGACTCTTTAGTTATTGTCCTTGGTGACTTTAACAAAGGAAATCTCACTCACGAGCTCCCTAAATACAGCTGTCGCCAGTGTTCACAGACAGTTCTGTAGATGATGCAGTCAACTTGGCCCTCCACTACATCCTCCAGCACCTGGACTCCGCAGGAACCTACACCAGGATCCTGTTTGTGGATTTCAGCTCTGCCTTTAACACCATCATCCCGGCTCTGCTTCAGGAGAAGCTCTCCCAGCTGAGCGTGCCTGACTCCACCTGCAGGTGGATCACTGACTTCCTGTCTGACAGGAAGCAGCATGTGAAGCTGGGAAAACATGTCTCCGACTCCCAGTCAATCAGCACCAGATCCCCCCAGGGCTGTGTTCTTTCTCCTCTGCTCTTCTCCCTGTACACGAACAGCTGCACCTCCAGTCACCAGTCCATCAAGCTTCTGAAGTTCGCGGATCACACCACCCTCATCAGACTCATCTCTGATGGTGATGAGTCCGCCTACAGGTGGGAGGTTGACCATCTGGTGACATGGTGCAGCCAAAACAACCTAGAGCTCATCGCTCTAAAGACAGTGGTGATGGTTGTGGACTTCAGGAAGAACTCAGCCTCACCTGCCCCCATCACCCTCTGCGACTCCGCAATTGACACTGTGGAGTCTTTCCGCTTCCTGGGAACTATCATCTCCCAGGTCCTCAAGTGGGAGCTGGACATCAGTTCCGTCATCAAGAAAGCCCAGCAGAGGATGTACTTCCTGCAGCAGCTGAAGAAATTCAACCTGCCAAGGACAATGATGGTGCACTTCTACTCCTCCATCATTGAGTCCATCCTCACC
Source organism: Argyrosomus regius (assembly GCA_946959425.1). Lineage (NCBI taxonomy): Eukaryota > Metazoa > Chordata > Actinopteri > Sciaenidae > Argyrosomus > Argyrosomus regius. Next base: position 107,402 of record CAMPSB010000028.1, read on the forward strand.
TCCTCCATCACCATCTGGTACGCTGCTGCCACCGCCAAGGACAAGGGCAGACTGCAGCGTGTCATTCGGTCTGCTGAGAAGGTGATTGGCTGCAATCTGCCGTCGCTCCAGGACCTGTACACCTCCAGGACTCTGAAGCGTGCAGGAAAGATTGTGGCTGATCCCTCCCACCCTGGTCACAAATTCTCTGACACTCCCCTCTGGCAGGAGGCTGCGGTCCATCAGGACCAGAACCTCACACCACAAGAACAGTTTTTTCCCATCTGCTACTAGCCTTATCAACAAGGCCCGGAGCCCCCCCTGACACTGACTCTCTGCCTCTCCCCATCCAGACCTACATGCTACATTAATGTAGCATCTTCAGACCTTCTGCGTTACATTAACGCACAGTCTCAATTTATTCGGGACCACTTCATCCTGTTGTATATCGGCACATTTATAGTGTTTATAGCATTCTGTGAATATAGTGTGAACTATACTGTCATATACTATACATATACTTGCACATCAGCTTGCACTACAGCTCCTTTGTTTTTAGAAGATACTGTATATATATTGATATTGTTTATATTTTAGTACTTTTATTTTTTATATTTTTCTTTTTACTTAATGTTTATTCTGCACCAATTACACCAATTCGGATTCCTTGTAAGTGCAAACCTACCTGGCAATAAACTTGATTCTGATTCTGACTCTGAATTTCTAATAGTAAGCATTACTCTTGGTCGTCTTTGAAAACAGCAGCTGGTTTGATGTTTGTGGTCATGGCTGAAGTCTTCCTGTGGTGCAGACTGTTTTTTTCATTGTTGTTTATTTTCTTTATTATTATCTCTAGCATCTATTTTTGTACAAACACAGAGGCTGATATTATTTAGTCAAAAGCAGGTACAGTAGGTCAGTTTTCTCTGTTTCTTTTTTATACTTTCTTTTTATATGTCTCTTGACCAAAAGTTGGTCTGTCTGTCTGTCTGTCTGTCTGTCTGTCTCTCTCTCTCTCTCTCTCTCAGTGAAACAGGTTTTTTATTAGTGTGGTCTGTAAAGAATGTGACAGAATACTATATCAGTACTAACCGAATTATAGTTAAGTGCATGTGTACATGTACAACAAAACTATCTTCATGTTTTAAGAGAAAACTTTGAAGCTTTTGTGTGAACGTAGTACAACTTGTGCTGCATGTGGTTTAATAGCAAAGAGCTGAAGGCCAGTCTTCCTGTAGCTTTGTTCTGTTTTCACCACAGTGTTAAATGACAGGAGGGTGGTGGTACAAGACTTGTGGCATGCCTTCATGTTCATGCAAACACAAGGCTAACCCTCTGTCTGTTTCATATACATATTCACTATGTCAGCATACAATAAAGAGAAGTATAACATGAAAAAATGAACAGCACAGTGTCGTGAAAACATTTTCTACATTAGTGTGTTTTGTCATTTGACAGTCATCAGTGTCTTCACAGGCTCCAGTATGTTCATGTGGATGTGGTCTCTGATGACAACAGATGTTGATGTAGCTTGTGAAGGTGAAGTAGTTGAATAAGTTTGTGTAAAGTACACACTGACTCACACCAGTTGCTCTCAGAGCACACTGTGCTGTCTCTTCCTGTGAAGTGATGTGTATCTCACTCCTCCCTCCCCCTGACAGACCATTAGACTCTCTATGAGCACGCTTGGCATTCATCAGCGTGTTTTTTATCACACATCAAATATGTCCTTGTTCCTCTCAGAGGAAGATGGAAGGTACACAAAGTGAGAGAGACAGAAAGAAACACAAGAAAATGATAGAATGGATACAGGAACTTTATTAAAATTAAAAAAATGCTGCCCATTCCACACATGTTTAAATGTTGACATGTTGACATGTGGGTGGTGCCTGGCAACAGATTAATATTATAAAGTATCATTTCCAGTTGCCTCCTGAGTCTATTTGGTGGCAGCATAAATCACACAAGTCTCCTCTTGTCTCTCTGAAGCAGGTCTTCTGTTTCTAACTGTCTTTGGAAGAAACTTCAGCGCTGCAGAGTTCAGGTTATCAGAGCCCAGATTCTGTAGATCAGAGTATTTAGGGTCATACACAGTATCTCACACACTTTAACTACACTTTTCAGGAACTCGCTCGCTCCCTGGAGGCAAAATTGTTAGAAAACAAAATATATATATAGTCTTCAAGACTTTGAAGTAAGAAGGATGAATCATGAAGTTGTTTCAGTCACATACTGTACACAAACACTGGTTTGCAAGGTTAAGGTTCATCATTAGTTAAGTTAAGGTTAACAAATGCTCTTCCCACGACTTCTTTAAATTTGTTCTTTCAAACATTGTGACAAAGAAATTTACTCTGTGGGACATTTTAAAAAATAAACTTGTTAGTGCTCTCTAATGGACAAACTAAAAAGGAGACACTGTTTGTAAAGCACCTCAAAAATAATCTGATAATTTGTAATAATTGATAATTATTGTTGTTACCAAACTGAATTTAGCTAAACTGTTTAAAGTTCAAACATTTGATAATCTGCACAATGAAAGAAATCTTATTTTACACTTGCTGTCCACGTCGTCATGTTGGTCATGATGGTTCATCATGTGGCTCATCGGTGCCTTTGAATGGAATGCAGATATTGTTCTTGATTTTGCTTTTACAGATTTTTGTCAAAATGAATAAAAAAAAACACTTTGTTGCTGTAAAATATTGTTTTCAGACAATTCAAAACCCATTTTGCAGTATGAGCAGAAACAACTTTATGTTAGACTTTAGAATGACCTTACCTTTAACGATTAAACGCGTTTCAGTGAAGGTTAGAATTCCACTTGTGTAAAATCCACAGGAATGCAATCCAGAGTCAGATACATCGACTTTTTTGATGTCAAGAAAGACAGTGGAGGTGTTTCCATGTCATGTTAAATCTTCCACCTTGATATCCATCACAGAATGTAACTGGGCTGGTGGAACTGGTCCTAACAGAGATGCAGCTGATCTTGGTTCTGTTGATCAGTCTGAACCAGAATGTGAAGAGAATGAAAGCTGTTATCAAAGTGAAGTTCATCATTGTGCGTATGACTGAAGCTCTGCGACGTCCAGATGTAGAGTGAGCCCCAGGAAGGCTGTGCTCAGTGTAAAGAGAGCTGTTTTTTGTTGCTCATCTTGTTCCTCAAACTGACACGCTGTCAGGAGAGTGAAGAGTGTTCATACAGACGTTTAGACTTTAGGAGTACGAGACAAACTTATTTTTCAGAAAATGCTATTTCATAATAATCTTCAAACTATCTGCCACACACTGTGACTGTGACTGAACAAGGAAGCTATAGAGCCCCAGTGTCATTCTTTATTAGTGGATGCTGCTCTCTATGAACACTGTGTTTCAGGAGAATGTAGTAACCTGAATGTTGTGGATGATTCTTTTTCTATGACAGTGACCATGACATTGTTGAAAGCAGCCTGCTTGTTTAGGGTCCATGATGAATAATCAATGTGGCCTGCTATGATGTATAGATGACTTTAATAGTCACAAGAGTTATCCTGTGAAGACACCTGCTGTTATAACCTAAACAAGCGAGAGACTGTACTACACATTTTATTTCTGTATTTCTTGTTGTTTTCTGTAGAAGTGTGAAAGCAGACGCTGACGGAATTTTTTGAGGTTTGTGTGAAGTGATCGGTGGAGTAGTGAAACAGTCAGCTCTGCGGTGGTGTGTGGGGGTGAGGCGGTCTAAGGTGGGCTGCTGGTGATGTGTGTATGTGTTGAACGTAACCGCTGTGAAACAATCAGGAAATAACTTTTTATTTCACTGATTAACCGGCTTTATCGAGGCCAATGCTCGTCCACTCTCATTGACTGTCTATGTCTCTCGACCAAATTTTGTCGGCCTCTCTCTCTGTCTCTCTCTCTCTCTGTCAGACTATTGCACACAGATTTTGAAGCCGGTTTTATGAAATAAACAAAGCCAGAACACAGCAGGTAGAGTATCAGAGTTTCCTCCATGAATCCACCTGGACAGCCTCAGCTTCAATGATATTTCAGGCTGACTGTGGAGGAGTTTGACCGATCTAAGCATCTGATCTGGCTGTGTTTTTTTACAAAACTTGGATCCAGCTCAACTTCTCTGCCGCAGGCCACTGAGTTTTTTGCCGAACACCCCTGTGGCTGACCTCCACTCAAATGAAGGGAAAAACCTGTGTTTACGTGACATGAGGCTCTTTTTGGTACTGTGCTTCCATTCAGCCTTTCACAGTCATATTATCATGACCGCTCCGTTTGACTTGTCTCTTGCAATATCAGCTTATTGAAGACTCAGCTGTGTGTGTTCAGAAACACTCTGTGTGGGAATCACCACATGGAAGAGAAGAAGCCTGAGCATTGTGTCCACACACTGATGGAAGGCTCTCATACAGTTATTTGAGAGCCTTGGTGTTGTAAGTTGTTTTGAATGAACTTTGTATTTTCTAAAAGTTGAGACCTACCACAACATGTCCTCCAGTTAAAGACTCTGTCATCTGTCTGTGCACGTGTGAGGTTGCACATGGCATTTTTTTCTGCATGCAGGGTGTAGATGCATGAGAGGGAAAGAGTGAAAAGAGTTTTAGGACATGTATTAGTGTGGTCTGTAAAGAAGGTGACAGAATACTACTGTACATCAGTACTGATTGAATTATAGCTAAGTGCATTTGTACGTGTACAACAAAACTATCTTCATGTTTTAAGAGAAAACTTTGAAGCTTTTGTGTGAACGTAGTACAACTTGTGCTGCATGTGGTTTAATAGCAAAGAGCTGAAGGCCAGTCTTCCTGTGGCTTTGTTCTGTTTTCACCACAGTGTTAAATGACAGGAGGGTGGGGGTACAAGACTTGTTGCATGTCTGCATGTTCATGCACAAAAAAGAGAAGTATAACATGAAAAAATGAACAGCAAGTTCAACATTTGCCATTCACATCATCATGTGGCTCATTGCTGACTATGAATAGAATGAAGATAAAATTCATTTTAATTTTGTTTTCGTAGATTTACGTCAATATTAATATATAAACAATATTGTAATTTGCAGTATGAGCAGAAACAACTTTATGTTAGACTTTAGACTTTAGTTAAACGTGTTTCAGTGAAGGTTAGAATTCCTTTTGTGTAAAATCCACAGAAATGCAATCCAGGGTCAGATCCATCGACGTTTTTGAAAAAAAAAAAAAAGGCACCCATCATTCACTTAAAAGAGCCGGCTCGTTCGCGACCGACACATCACTATTCTGAATGTCTAAAAAAAGAAGTTTAAGTGATCAGAACTCAGATTATTTATTTAGTGTTCAGTGTAATTCAGTATTTTCACACACTGCAACTAAGTAACTAATAAATAAATAATTCTAAAACAAAATGGAGAGTGTAAAGTGATGAGGAGTGGAGTGATTTAACAGTGTCAGAGAAAAGGTCTTCCTGTGGGGGAGAATTTATTTCTCACTCATACAGACAATGTTTGTCACCACAGGGTGCTGGTTTAGTCTATTAATTTATTTCTCTACTATTACTCTAAATAGAGCAGCTGGTTAAATTTTGTCATAATAAGCTAGTTTTGACTGCTTCCTTTCATGCTGTCCTCATAGCTCTGACATGTTACACCTCAGTCGACACTCTGCCCTCTTCCTGTCAAAGAGGCATTGATACCTCCCTCACTCCTCCCTCCACAGACCATTTCAGTCTTCCTATATGTTTGACAGTCCCCAGTGTCTTTTCTAACTCCTCCTAAAAAAAGAAAGAAAAAAAAGAAACATGAGCGAGAAACTACAGAGTCTTTCTTCAAAGTTTATTTTTTTTGAATTTTTACACCTACACACATAAACACATCAATAGATTAATATTATAAAGTATCAATTCCAGTTGTTTTCTGAGTCTATTTGGTGGCAACATAAATCACACAAGTCTCCTCTTGTCTCTCTGAAGCAGGTCTTCTGTTTCTAACTGTCTTTGGAAGAAACTTCAGCACTGCAGAGTTCAGGTTGTCAGAGCCCAGATTCTGTAAATCAGAGTATTTAGGGTCATACACAGTATCTCACACACTTTAACTATGTTTTTCAGGAACACATACATAATCTGTGCTGGTCTATGCTCCATGGCAAGAAAAGGGGATGGTAAACAAAATAGTTTTTCAAGACTTTGAAGTAAGAACGATGAATCATGAAGTTGTTTCAGTCAAACAGTTTGCAAGGTTAAGGGTTATCATAGTTTAGTGTTGTTTCATCAGTTCATCACTTCAATCCTGGATTAGAAAAAACTGCTTACTAAAGTTGAATATTAGTTCATATGACCATTAAATACAAGCCAGAGCAACCAATAATTCCTTCACCTCGTTTCTTTCAGGATACACTTTTTCCTCAGCCGCTGCATGACAAAAGACAAGTCTGATTAGTGATAGTGAAGAATCATCGACCAAATGCTTTGTCTGTAACAACCTGATGCAACAGGATGTGCAACAAATGACATGTCAGCATTACCTGTCTGAAGTTTCCTGTTTTTAACAGCCAGAACAATGACGGCCATCATGAAAAAAACCATCAGACTGCCCAGAGTTACAGTCATTAGGCTGCATTTCCTTATTCCATCCTCTACAAGGAAGATTAGATCAGATGTTCGTACCTTTATAAAATATTAATATTCCAAATAAAACTTAGAGAACTACATTTAACAAAAATCAGTAAAGAAAAGTCTTACTCTCAGTCTTGGCTTTATCATCCAATTCAACACCATCTTTAAAAAAGGTAAAGCAAAACAAAATTATTCATAAAGACAATGTTCGTATTCACAGTAGACCACATATCTGTTGTTGTTTGTTGTAACAAGACTGACAATAATTTTGACTTATATTGTTAATATGATAAGAAAAACTGATATGACATGACCATAATCTTACCATAAACATTTAAATGTGTTGCAGTGGCAATGACTGTGTGTCTCTCTATGTAAAATCCACAGAAATACAGTCCAGAGTCAGATAAATCCACTTGCTTGATTTTAAGAAAAAGAGTGGAGACGTTGGAGCTCATTTCAAATTTTTCATTTTGAAACCCATCACAGGATTCAGCTTCACCATCAGACCCGTACATAGAGGAGACGCAGAGGGGTTTAGTTCCGTAGACCATTCTAAACCAGTCTGCATGCGTTGGATATTTGGAAATGTTGGAGCACAGCAGTGTTACTTCTTGACCAGGCTGAACGTCCACAGTCTGTGATGCAAAGCCCGAGACAGAGATCCAGCCTCAAACAAACAGCAGAGACAACATACTGGTTTATCTCTGACAGCAATAAAGCTACAAAAACAATAAATTCACTTGTAATAATCAAAACTGGTCACATTATGTGGACCTGAGAATAATAAAGTGCCAGTACTTACTGAGGCTGCAGAGAATTAAAGCTGTCCTGAAGCTCCTCATTGTTTGTAGAATCGTGTTACTGCAAGAAGAGTTTGCATCACTGAGCTGCTAACAGAGGCGGGCTGTCCTTTTTTTCATGCTGCTGCTCACACTGATTTGCCAAACAAGGTAATGCCTTTACATATATTTAAGCCCGAGCTAATTCCCAACAACATAAACTGGAACATGACTTTACAGGTAGGTTCAGTGCTCTGTGATTCAGAATCTTAAGATATCACGTTACATCAGAGTCAGATGCGATAGAACAACTCAGCGACTCCTATAGTTTTAAACAGGCATAATTTAAAGCATCCTCACCTAAACAGTCTGGAATGACAGAAAATATGTCAAGAAAACAAATCTGGGGACCTGTGGCGACAGTCCATGATCACCTATCTTCTAATGGCTCCATATATTCATGTTCATACACTCAGTCAGTTTAGAAAAGAAAAGAAAAGAAAAGAAAAAAAAACAGCAGCTCTTGCTGAGACTCACATCCTGTCCTGTTTACGCCTGTTTGATCTTCTGTAACATTCTTCACCTCTTGTCAGGTGTTTTTCCATTTACAAGAAATCAGTTGTGGACATGTGAGTTTTGGTGACATGAACCTGTTTATGTAAAAACACGTTAGCAAACAGAAAGGGAGGAGCATGGTGTCTAAAAAATCTGTGATATTGCATTGCGTTATAACATTAATATGCTGCAAACAGCAACAATAAAAATGTTACTCAATCTGCGGGCTTTAGACATGGTTGAGCTTGAAATGAAAGGCTCTGCAGTGACTGCAGTGACACTTACTTTGAGTCAGATTCGATATGATGGGGGTGAAATAATTTGACATGTACTGGTTTCTTTTCTGTTATGTTATCTTCACAGCATTTAACATTTTTCTTTTCTGTGACAATACATCTGACAAATATGATGAGAAAACATAAGGCTTAACTACAATCTTACGTTGATCATTTTAATGTGTTGCAGTGGGAATGACTAGTGGGAATGTAGCCTAGTCTATTAGACATGCACATTGAGGAGAGGTTTACCAGTCTCAACCAGTCTACTTGAATTGGAAAGTTGACCATTATAGAGCACAGCGGTGTGACGTTTTCCCTACGGGGAACCTCCACAGTCTGAGGCTCAGAACAGAACGGGCAGAGATCCAGCCTGAAACAAACAGCCGTGACAACAAGAGGTTTACTCCTCAGCTGATAAAACAACAATAATTGTTGCTCAGAATAATTCAATACTAGTACTTAGGGTAAGATGAGGTAAAGCTGTTAAGGTGAAGCTCTTGTCCCAGCAAGAGCACTTGTGTCAGTGTAAAGGGGCTTTCACTGGAAAGCCAAATAACTGTATCTAGTGCTATTTGAAAAAATGCCTTAAAGAATTTCAGATGGTGATAAGTAACAGTTCCTCTGCCACTTTTTTCTTCAATCTCAGATCATCAACTGGGCCTACGCCTGCCACCTCATGTCATCCTGAAGTCCAGCAGAACATCTTTGTCATTAAACAAAGCTTCTGGGGCCTCATGTACAAAGGTTACGTACGCACAAAAACGTGGCGTACGTCCTTTTCCACGCTCATGTTCAGATGTATAAAACGTGAAATGACCGTGGAAATGTGCGGTGCCCCACGGCAACTTCATGGCTGGCATACGCACGTTTCTACAGCTATTGTTCCTTTGGCGACACTTAGAGGTGATGCTGGGAAACTGTTAATAATGTGAAAACAAGTAGTCATCAGAGTGATGTGCACATCAGAGACACACTTATGAACAATTAACACACCCACGTGTTTGCAATTATATGGGTGGATATAAAAGCATGCTCAATGTGATGAAGAAAATGGTATTAACAATGGCAGCGTTCGCGTTGTTAGAGGACCTTGCAAATGGTGCAATCCGACGTGAGCGAGTATTTAGGGAACGCGAGGATTTACTTGCAAACGATTGATATGACAACTAATTAATGTACTCAGTGATATAAGCAAATCAATAAATGCACTTGTGTACAAGTAAATTCTGTCCTTGCCTCTTTACATGCTTGAAATCACATTCTGCCGGGACTGTATGGCTTCCCGGGGTGGGTTGAAGTTGACAGGTCCGGCATCCAGTTCCTCCGGTAAGGGGATGTTCTGCTCTGGCAGTGGTATGCCATGGCGGTGTGCCACGTTGTGGAGGACGCCACAGGCCATCACAATGTGGCACACCTTCTCAGGTCGGTACAGCAGCACCCCCCCCGACCTGTCCAGGCAGCGCCACCGTCCCTTCAGCAGGCTGATTGCTCTCTCCACAACTGCTCGAGTGCGGGAATGGAGATCATTATATCTCCTCTCTTGGTCGGTGTTGGGGTCCGTAAGAGGGGTCATCAGCCACGTTCTTAGGGGGTCAGATGAAGGCAGAATACAATACACCACTTAAATGAACCACACAATTAATGAATGCAGAAGTGTGCCGCAGCTAACATTTCCAACTTTACGCCCGCTTTTACTGACATGAATACTAAACACAGGGAGACAATCAGGGGCTTGTTAGAAAGCTCTGTAGCTCTAATTTCACCAGCAAATGTGCATTGCGCTGGTTTACATACGGGACAATTAAAAGAATAAACTATTTACTCACCCAGAAGCTACCCATCGCGCACTGTGCCAGCCTCCAGCCTGTTCCCAACCATGCTGTTAGTCATAATGAATGAATCATGCGCTGAACCAGGCCACCTTGCCATGATGTTAGTTAGCTGCATTTGCGTATCACATATGATTTGAACATTGATGGAATGAAAATGTTTCCTATTAACATAAACAAATTCATCCTGTGATGGCGCTTTTATAGCAATGTGTGTGCAGTCAATATCTCCGATTACATTAGGGAAACCGGCTCTCGCTGCAAATTGCGCTTTAATGTTGGCCTGTTCAACAGCATTGTATGGGAATTTGATGTACCTGGATGACATTCGGATGATTCCATCCCACACAGCTGGCATGGCTCGGCTCAGGGTTGACTGGCACACTCCTGACCGATCGGCCAGCTCCCGCTGGAATGCCCCTGTTGCCAGGAACCCCAGCGTGGTCAGCACCTGTGTGGACACAGACAACCCCTGGCTCCTCGCCGTGTTGCGCTCTAGGACTGGCCACAGCTCTGCGCACAACTCCAGTAACACTGGCCTTGGTAACCGAAATCGGCTTATGAGCCAATTATCATTGTTTGCAAGTAAATCCTCGCGTTCCCTAAATACTCGCTCACGTCGGATTGCATCATTTGCAAGGTCTTCTAACAACGCTAACGCTGCCATTGTTAATACCATTTTCTTCATCACATTGCACATGCTTTTATATCCACTTATATAATTGCAAACACGTGGGTATGTTAATTGTTCATAAGTGTGTCTCTGATGTGCACATCACTCTGATGACTACTTGTTTTCACATTATTAACAGTTTCCCAGCATCACCTCTAAGTGTCGCCAAAGGAACAATTGCTGTAGAAACGTGCATACGCCAGCCATGAAGTTGGCGTGGGGCACCGCACATTTCCACGGTCATTTCACGTTTTATACATCTGAACGTGAGCGTGGAAAAGGACGTACGCCACGTTTTTGTGCGTCCGAAACCTTTGTACATGGGGCCCCAGTTCTCTTGCTTACCATCCCGGTCCTCATCACCCCTGGTTAGACTTCTCCCTGGGCTTCATTGCAGGGTTTTCCCTTTCAGATGGTCCTCACCATTCTCACAGTAGTGGACAGATTCTGCAAGAAGATATATTCTCTGCCTCTCCTCCTTGGTAAAGACATAGAGAGGCCAGTCTTGTTTTCTGCCACCATCAGCCTCTCCACCAGTTCCCATCCTCACATCCAGTGGCCAGACCAAGTAGTATAATCAGGAACTGGAAACCAATTCTGCCCTGTCTCAAGTCTCAAAACCTGGCCTTCTGAAGCAAGCACCTCATCTGGTCTTATTCATGTGGCTCGTCTCAAACCTGGTGTACAAATCTGTGTATTCCGTCAAATGCCTCCTGGTGGTTCATTAGCGTACATACCGTTACGTGAAGGGGGGTTGTAATGGGTCTAACAGTGGCTTTATTAAAGTATTGTAATAATTCACTGTGAAAGTCCCCATAATGCACTTTAGATGTGGTTTTCACGCGTTACCACTAAAACTTCTTCCACTGAGACCATGCCGGATGTTTACTGTCGCACAGCGCACAGCGACCCTCTTAGCAACCAATCAAATGTAACCACATTTTTAAGCTGTTTGCTCTTTTGCTCAAAAGTTTCAGTTCTTAGGACATCTGAGACGATGCACCTGTATATTATCCTCTGCGGAGCAGGTACGTCTCTTCATATGAAACATTTTCTGTCTGTGATTCTAATTAAGGCGAAAATTGAATGTTGACTTGTGTTTCTATAACACTGTGTTTTCTAGTTCATCTGTCAGCAGTAATCCAGTCGGCAGCAGTCGAACAGGACACTGAGGTTGTATCTGCCAGCGTTGGGGACAATGTGACTTTACATTGCTTCTATGACAGCCAAGTGTCAATGCACTTCTCCTGGTACCAACAAACCTTAGGAGGTAGACCTGAGCTCCTGTCGATTTTTTACAAGTACGATGAACCATCCAAAGTCTTCGACTGGATGGAGAAGAACCCTCGTTTCTCTGTGCAAAGGAAGGAAGGGATTAATCATTTACACATCACTGACGTCCGCTTCTCAGATTCAGCTATGTACTTCTGTGGAAGCTCACACTCCAACGTAGTGGAATTTGGCAATGGGGTCTTTCTAAGTGTCAAAGGTATTGTGCTTTTATTTCTGTGAAATGAACTGAAGTGTTCATTTGTTTCGAGTGTAAGCTTAAAATGTTGTTTAAACAATATATATGCACCAGAAATTATGTAATATGAACTCAGTCAACATCTATCAGTTTGAAACGTACTGTCCGTCAGGGTTGTTGTTTTCAGTTTATACATTTTAACAGACAAATGAGAAGCTATATATATATAAAAAAATACAAATTAAAGGCACTACACTTGAGGTCTCCAAGAATCAAGTCAAAAAAATCTTATATTAAATACAACAGTTTCTCTGCTTGTTTTCCCTGTGAATTTGTGAATTCTAGGAGCCAACCTAAAGGAAATAGTCCAGGGGCCGGTATCTGAGACCATCCAACCGGGAGGCTCTGTGAACTTCAACTGTACAGTACTAACTGGGACCTGTGATGGAAACCACAGTGTTTATTGGTTCAGACATGAGTCTCGCCAAGGCATTCTTCACTCCTTGGGGGCTCGTTGGAAACACGTCTCTGTGCCAGGGTCTCATTCACAGAGCTGTGTCTACCATTTGCAGAAGGTGAACCTGAGCTCCTCTGATTCTGGAACCTACTACTGCGCTGTGGCCTCCTGTGGGGAGATACTGTTCGGTAACGGAAGCAAGCTGCTCGTCAAAGGTGATGTTGAAGACCAAACGGCACAGATGAGAATCTTGGTGTGGCTCTCCATCATTAGAACCGGGATCCTCTTGTTCTTTGTAACAGTTTGTCTCTTGGTTTACATCAGTAAGAGCAAGTGAAGTCCTGAATGCAGAGTTTGATTTAAAATAGTCTTATACTGTCAGAAAAAAGTTCACAAATTACACAAAATGAACACATGTAATGTTGCTTGGTTGTTTTACACTCCTTAATAAAAGTCACTTTGTATTTACAAGATCTTTCAGAGTCATCATTTTGTAAAGGATGAATCATTAGATGGAGATATTTATGAACAACAATAAAACAATAAAAAAGAAACTGGTAAAACAGTGAGAACATTGTGCATCTGTTGTGTCACCAACCCACAGCAGCGTTGCATAACCTCTGTGAATTTTGTTCACAAGCCCTTTGTGGTTAAACACAGAAAAAACAACACTGTTGTAGAACATGAGTGAAACTTTGCTTTTAAACAGTCTGATCACCAGAATAGGCTCCTGAAAGTCTTTGGGGGTGAAGTCACGCAGGTTGCAACAAAATAAATAAAAATAAAAACAAATAAGGATATCCTGCTTGAAACCACCTTCATACGAACACAAAGAGAATCTTAAATAGGTACATTACCAAACTCTAGCAATGCATGAACGTTTCTCTTCTATACTGATGACCACAAGATTGCTATAAAAAGAAAACGAGTGAAAGGTGTGGTCTGTTTCTGCAATGAAGCTGAACTGTCAATGCAACATGAAAGAAAAACAACAATACCCACAGACACACAAGAACTTTCGATTTGGAGGAGACGCAGCTGCAAACATTGATAATATTGAAAAGTGTCTGTGACTGTTCATTAAAAATGTACATTATGACACACAACGAATGATAATTATCTGCTCTTTGTGTGAATGTGTCACTAATAAAGCAGTGATGCGTTATGCAATATGCTGCAGCACCTGAGTGGACACACAAGTAAGTAGAAGTAAGTAGAAATATACTGAGTTTGTCATGAATGATTTATGTAGAAAGTGTTTCATGTGCAGATACAGAAGAACATCACAGATAATCATCAACTAGTCATTAAATATGGATTATTTTTACTATAACATTAACCTTTTAGATATGACTTACTTAAAATTATAGGGGAACCATCCGAGCCCTCTAGGGGGGCTACGATATTCTAAAAAAAATATTTAAATAGTCATAAGTTCTTATCAGTTCATAATTCGGCAATTAACAGCTAGACAAAATGTTTCTGAGGAAATGAACAATTCAAACCTGCCTATTCACTTTGTATTGGAAAGTAAAGGGTTAAATAAACATCGCCCTATCATAATTTTGCCTTTGCGGTTGCTGGGATGAAGAAGCGCTGTGATTGGTGGCCCAGCTTTAGTAACTCAGTGGGACTAATTTCAAATGACGGGCAAATTGACCAATCATATCTTTCCCTCTAAATGGGCGGGCTCTGTTATCGGTAACTTTACGTCAGGTTCCCCTCACGCTGTGTCGGACACACACGAAGCACGAGTTGGCTTGAATGTTTAATTCAGAGAAGACTGAACAAAATAAAAAACATGCTCACGTGTGAAAAACATTAATATAAACATAAATCATACAGCTAGCTAGCCTGTTCATGTGCATGGTTGTTCAAGATGGACGTCATGGCCAGTGACGTTACCACCTGTGAGGAGGACGTGGGTGTTAATTAACCTTCAATGAGAAGTTGGAGTTAATTTACAGAGAAAGAAGGACGCCACAGCTCGTTTTGGTGCAGTAAACCAAGTCTTTAAAGAGGAATTTCAACTCCAGCATCTCTAAACTACACACTGGATGACAACCGGGGAACATGAGCGTCACTTCTGGGACTGTTTGCTGTTTGGCGTGGAGAGTCGGTCCTGGGCTCCAAGGTGGACTTTCTGATTGAAGAAATAGGAACACTTTTCCACAGAGGAGGAATAACTGATGAATTTAAAAGCACGATCAACCAGTTCATCCAGGACAGGGTGGACTTCAAGTAAAGCGATCATCAAATGGTAGGAGAAAGTTTATTTCTAATCTCACAGGCCGCCGTGCCAAATGGTTTCATTCTGGCCTCGGCTGCCACGTGTTTATTTTGGAAAACTGCCGATATGCAGAAATACCGATCAATCTGTGAATTTATCAGTGTGCACATTTACCGTGATTCTGCACAAGGGTTAGAAATGAACTTTTTCTTTCTTTGTATGAAATCTGCAGCCACGTTCAAACAGGCCGCTGTGCCACCATAATGTTTGATGATGTGGTTGATGGTTGTGCAACAGACCCTTTTCATTGTGTGTTGTCTACTGTCATGATCCTTGCTGTCATGATTTATGCTGTCATGACCCCTGCTGTCATGATTCGTGCTGTCATGATGTCTGTTTGAAAAATGTGTGCTGTCATGACCCCTGCTGTCATGAGGTGTGTTGTCAGGATCTGTGTTGTCATGTTTTATGCTGCCATGACCCGTGCTGTCACGGTGTGCTGTCATGACTCAAGCTGTCATGATGTCTGTTTTTATGATGTGTGCTGTCATGATTTATGCAGTCATGACCTGTGCTGTTATGATTCGCGCGCTGTGTACTGTCATTTTGTGTGATGTCATGATCCGTGCTGTCATGGTGTACTGTCACGGTGTGCGCTGTCATGATGTATCGGCCCACATGAGGTTTTGTTGATTTTGTGTGGTAGGAGGTTGCACACACGAGCTTGTGTAACGATGTATGAGGAGGATTTGCATTTTGCTTCAGAAGTTGTTTCTGCTTTTTGTTTTTGTGATAACTCTTCTCTTCTTTCCTCTCTGTACTGTTTGCCTGTTGCATCGCTGCACTAGCATCTTCATTTTTGTTTCAGACACTGTTGCAATGCTATAAAAGACACAGTCAGCTTGACTGGTAGTTTGTTTTTTTCCTGATCAGTGAAGAGGGTTCACAGGGCCATGTGTTGCATCTTTTCTCATTTGTCAGGCTGGACTACATGAAACCGGTTTTACTGACAATCATCATTTATAGCACCAGGCTTTTATTCTGCAGATACTGAATCATTTATTCCACATAAAACCACACGTGTTTAGTCATGCAAGGCTTGTCTTAGTCTTCTTTATTTTTATTTATTTCAATAGTACAACAAAGTACAACACTGAAATGTGAAGCTGAGAAGATAATCAACTATCTTATTTATCATATTAATAAATGGTCTGAATCACAAGGAGCTGTTCAGGTAAATAAGCTGAAGTCTAACACAACACAAATTCATTCAAACACAGATAACACAAACCATTATTATAATAATCTTATTAATACCGATGCTGTCAGACACTCACTGTTTTTGTCCAAAATGAGTCATTTGCTTTATGTAAGTCTTTTGTGAATTATCTCAAGTGATGATAAAAGTACAGCGTAATGCACAAGGAGAGAGATACATTTCAAAATAAAAGCATCTCTGTATAACCACATTTTTATTCAACAAGTAATTTCTGGAAAAAAAAAAAAAGAGTCCCATCCAGTAGTAACTCTTCTTCTGCACTCATTAGTCTGTCAGTCCTGTTGCTTGTACCTGACATCAGAATAAACTAACATGTCTGGACTGTATTTCACTGGAGCTGGTCTGCAGGAGGAAGCTCTGGGGCCAGGACGAGGCCTTGAATACACTGATGCATAGACGACGCCATCGCCAGTCTGAAAGACACGGACATGCAAATAGTTTGTACTTAATTCTGAATGTTTGGACTCGTGGAGATGACACGTGGACCTTATCAAGTTAGCATGTGGGACTGGGTACTGAATGACTGTATATTACACCACATGAGAACCTTTTTAAAAACTGTACAAAAACAAGCCAACAGCAAAAAAGGTAAAAGAAACAGATGGATTACTTGGTTGCCTTCAAGAGATTCATTGCTGGATCTTGATGCTGCTGAAAACACAGAGGAGTACCGTCAGTGTGAGTCACTGCACAATATAACACAACTTTATCATCAGAGAGACAGATATTTCATATGATCCATATTTTGACATACCTGTGGGATCTTTCTTTTGTTTCTTGCAAAGAGTCCATACGAGTAGAAGTGTCACCATCCCGAGAAGGATGTTTGACAGCATCAGTGCAATAAGAGCTGGACTCAGATCAGCTGATTTGGCCGAGTCGCCTTTCAACACACAAGAAATTTTGACAGCGCAACTTTTTTTATACAAACAGACTATAAACATCAACACTTCTATACTTATATGACATTAAAATATAATAATACAGCATGTTTTTCTTGTACTTTATCAGTCTTACTGTGAACATGAATCCTGGTCCCGTCTCCAAACAGTGTCTGTCCACATGAAGACACAGCACAGTAGTAGCTTCCAGCATCATCAGAGCTCAGGTTCTTCATGAGAAGGTTGTACACACAGGTAGTTTCTCCACTCTCACTCCTCGGACAGGTGTGGTTCTTGATTCCAGAGGAGTAAATCATTTGCGGGCCAGAATGATGAGAGCTTTTCAGCCACGTGACAGAAGTGTGTTCTGCCGCACAGCGGTCAATGCGAACAGAACAGTTGAGAGTCACAGAGCCTCCAGGCTGGACCGACTGAGACTCCGGCTGCTGGACGACAGAGTCACTGATCATGTTTGCACCTTGGGAAAGAAAGCAAATGAACTGTGACCATTAGCATCATGATCACATTCAGTTGAAATGATCATGAGATCAGTGAGAATCATAAACACCTTTTATCATCAGAAAGGTCCCTTGTCCGAACTGAAGATCGTTAAAGTTAGTCACTCCACAGTAGTATGTGCCAACGTCTTGCCACGTTGTTGCAGAAATGGTCAGATGATTGCTTGTTCTGTCAGACTGTACTGAGTAACGGTGTGATTGCTCTGGATATGTTGTCATATTAAAAAAAATATCTGTTAAAGCCAGCAGTTGGAGCCTCCTGTCAGGATTTAGTTTGCACCATACCCTCGTTCTTATGTCACGATTGATGCGACATGAAATAGTAACCGTGTGTCCTCGCTCCACTGCTTGGAAAGGAGCAGTCTGAGAGATTTCATTTAACTGTGCTTCACCTGAAACAAACAGAAAAACTCACTTTGATGTCTGTAAATCCACATCAAAAGATCTCACAAGTAGATTTTTTTTTTGTTTTGTTACTTACACACAGACCAGAGCAGGGAAATATTTAACAGGCACACCATCAGCTTCTCGGCTTGTGTCTCCATCCTCCGAGTTGACTTGCAAAAGTGACAATGACACTTGAAAACATGTCAAACTGTCAGGTACCTGATTGGTTCACCGTATTCATCCAGCCTCACCTGATTGGCTGCTTAGTAAATCAAATAAGTTTGATTGAAAAAACTAAGTAAGAAAAAAAGAATCGACACCACAGTAGCATTTCCACCAGACGTTGCTTCAAGTCACAAACATACAAGTCTTCACTGAACTGTTGTTATTTACTGCTGCTGTGTTAGTTTGGACCTTACAGATCACGTCGAGATGACCAAATGGTTCTCAGCAGACCTGGCACTTCAAGTATAGATGGTTAAAATAATAATAAAAAAACAAACAAAAGCAGATCTGTCGACTTTCACCACATTTAACACTTGAATGCTCTGATGTATTTAATCTTATCTTTGCGTCAGAACTACAGTTTCCAAACTGTTTGTGTACCTGTATTATGCGTAACAGGAAGTGGTTTCATGTAACCGCATCCTTTTCATACTTACATCTACAGTATGTACTACGTATCCATCATCTTTTGTGCAGTCTGCGTGAAAGGTCTGTTTCTGACAGAGGTCTTAGGGCAGTTTGCCCTGATCCACAGTATAGTTCACCTGAACAGATAGCAGGTAGCAGCATGACACACGATCATTTGTAGTTGTTTTCTTTATCATACTGATCCTGGAACAGACAGAATCTGGTCTGGCCTGCAGTCCACAGATGTAGAATGTAGATTTAATGTAGCAGATACTCTCCGTCATTATTAGCGTGCGTTCGGACAGGATCTGGCACTGTGGCGAGACGTAGCGTAAACAAAGCCAGAACACAACAGGTAGAGTATCAGAGTTTAGTCCATGAATCCACCGCCTCAGTTTCAGAGACATTTAAGGCTGACTGTAGAAGGTTCTGATTGTCTTTGGTCCTCCTTCAGTTTCAGTCACCTGTGTTTTAGCAGTGTTCAGAGCTAAATCCACAATGACAACAGAAGAAAATGGACTTTGGGTTGCAGTTATATTTGTAATTGGCTGACATGCCGCCTTAATTTTTAGGTTCGTCTCGGAGAAAAGTCCTCTTTTTCCGTTGAGCGTCCTAATGGTCGACGCGCCGTCTTGCCGTTTTCAACTTTTTCTCCTGGTCTGGCTCGCCAAAATGTTGCAGCCGGAAACACAGGCGGACGCTGGGTTGTAGTTCACTTGCATCCTATCATGTTACTACGTTACTACTGTCTAAATGAATACTGCAGCCTGAGAGAATCAACGACAAAATTAACCCGAAATAATTCTCAGTTAAATAAACTGAAACCAAAACACCAAAAATAACTAACAAAATAAAAAAAATAAAAATAACCCTAATAACATCTCATGACATAAACAATCAGTGAAACCATTAATCATCTGGATACCAGTGGACTTCTCACATGAGGACAAAACATTAGTTCCTAGTACATCTTTTTATTTGACACTGTATTAATTAACCCCTACTTTTTCAAAAATCATATCTAAAGTAGTCTTTAAAACTCTAGATGAAACTTTCTCTGCTTGGACCTAAGTAAAGGTTTTTAATACTTTTGTTGCTGCTTACTGATGTCAAAGATCTGCATAGATGTGGAGGCGATCTACTGTATAGGTCAGATGCAGAAAAGAACTGAGGCCCACTGCTGTAGAGACATCCTGCCTCAAACCACAGCGACACAGATACGACGGTGTCTGAGATCTCTTCACTTTACCGAGAAGTGTATAGAGTTTGTGGGAAACGTCTTTTGTTTTCTGGGTTTTTGGCGATGTGTACAATAAACAACCTACAAAGGAGAACATTCTGTCTTTGATTCTTTGTGATGACTTTGACCGTATGCCTGTTATTGTATATAAAATGGCAGTGGTGCAGGGTTTGTTAGGATTGTGGAAACTCAGAATAGCTAACCCCACCAGAGTTGTGGGTGGATTTCATACAAATGATCAGAAGATCACTTCAAAGAAAACCACTGAAACAAGAAAAGTTTTTTTTTTTAGTAGAAGAGCTCGGTTTATTGCAAGGCAAGACTTTACAAAGTAAAGCGACACGTCTAGCTCTACGGCTTTATACTGGAGTACAGGCATTCACTCTGGGTGTTGTCTCTTTGTCTCTTTCTCTCTCTTTTGTTGGCTTTGTGAACCCGCAAAGCAGCGTAATGAAGGTTCTCTTCAGCTTGACAGAACTGGTAACAAAATATAAAACTGTCAATCACTACTATAAAATATAAAGCACAAGAAATGTATGGAACCCGCCAACATTTGTCAACAAGTTGTCAATCTAACTTATTTTTAAGGGTTGTCAAAGATTACACATAGCACCGAACTACAGAGCCTACAAAGTAGGCATGGGCCGGTTACCGGCTTCAAGGTATACCACGGTATGAAAAAGTCACGGTTTCAAAACCACTAAAATTTTCCGTCATACCGTTCCTGCGGTATGAGCGTTTTTTTTTTTTTTTTATGTGACGTCTCGTCAGAGAGAAAGTAGAGGTCCCTCACGCCGCGTGCAGCTGCAGCGTAAAGTGCCCACCCCCCTGCGCACCTGCGGTTGCTGTGAGTGACAAACAGGCAGCTCTGCAGGCAGTATGATGGCTGAAGGAGGCGAGCCCCCCGAACTTTTCCCCCGTCTAAAAGGACCAAGTCGGCTGTATGGGAATACTTCGGCTACCGTAAAAAGCCAGACGGCCACGGCTTGGAGGAAGAAGGTCGCCCGACGTGCAAAACGTGCTTGAGGACAGTGGCAGCCCGAGGAGGCAATACATCAAATATGATAGCGCATCTACGGGAGCACCACCCATCGCTGTATGCTAAATTCAAAGTAAAGTTAATGTCTTGAAATGAACGAGCGTATTAGCATCTGGCATTAGTGAAATGAGCTTGTTACTGAGGCAGATGGTAGTTACCATATCTTATCTTTTCTATATCTCTATGAGAGTAACTTTTTTTTTTTTTTGGTAACTAGCATGCTAAGATAGGTCCATCTTAGCATGCTAGTTACCATATCTGCCTCAGTAAGAAAAAAAAAAGTTATCCATAACTTTTAATACCGTGAAACCGTGATATTTTTGCCTAAGGTTATCATACCGTCAGAATCTCATACCGGCCCATGCCTACTACAAAGTCCTATTAATGTGGCACAAACATCTGAGAATATAAATGAATTTTTTTCGACTTATGATTCCTGCTCGACATGAAGAAAAATAAAGATATTGCAGTGCTATTCCTTTTTTTTCAATAAAAAAACACTTACCACTGTATTCGCAGTAGAAGTTGCTGAGAATGTTCCAGTAGTCTCTGGTTGTAACACACAAAATGAAAGTCCCATTACTCAGATACAGTATACACTGAATACTTGCTGTTAGCTTCACAGAGTAACCGTTACCTGTACATTGGCAGTTTGTCTTCTTCATCTTGTACACTGAGAAAGTCAGCAAGACAACCAGGACGGTGGTGAATGTCAAAGCTCCACTCAAGAAATACACCAGAGAGTCCGCCTCATCTGTAGAGATCCAGAAACACGACGATATAACAGAGCTTCTGAGATTATTTCTTCTGTGTTAATCTTAATCTTGATTAAAGGATAGGTTTTGGTATTTTCAAGTCAATCCTAAAACAATACTAACATGCCCAGTTGTACGTTGAAGGAGTAATTGGTGGTTGTAATGTTTGGTTGTACTGACCACAAAGCAATTTCAGTGTAAGCAATGGGGAACAAAATCCACACTCTAAAGTTGAAGTGATATGAGGCTTCAACAGTCTTTTTTAGACAAATTAAGTGGGTATCTTTCAAGCACAATACTAGACAGATGAAAGACTTACAGCTCAACCACTTACAACACGACTGATGGGTTGGGTAAAAGATAAGGCACACAATCCTCTGTATGTCTTTCAGTACAAACTATCCCTTTGTGTTTGCATGGAAATTGTTTCATTGGTGAGTGGTAGCAAAAAAGACTGTAGGTACCAATATTCCTACATGTAACTAGCAGCACAAAGAGTGTTCCTTGATCTGGTTCAGCATGCGTCATACTAGCTTTGGCTAAACTTTGGAATACGCATGAAACAAGTGCAGATTTTCTGTCTGACAGTGACCAGTAATGGCTATTTGCATGTGAGTATTGTACTAAGAAAAAACCTCAGCTTGGAAGTTACTTACCTTCAAAGTCCAGCTTTGCCCCCTCTCCAAACAGTATGTGTCCACATGAGGCAACAGCACAGTCATAGGTCCCAGCATGAGAAAGATTCAGGCTCTTCATCGGTAAGTTGTAGACACAGGTGTGTGTTTGTGTGTTGGGTTTCCTCTCACACTGATCATTCCTGCCTCCATGGGTGTAAATGAGTCCTGGATGAGATTCTTCAGAGTCTTTGAACCAGTAAACACTGTGTTCTCCATCACAGGTCCCAGTGTGTACTGTACAGTTCAGAGTCACAGAGCCTCCTGGCTGGATGGTCTCCGATGCTGACTGATGGACCAAAGCTGGGATGTTCAGACCTGAACCCTTTACACTGATAGTCGTGCCCCTGCAAAATTCATATTTATGTGAATTGCTCCCTACGCAGTGATAAGTAGCTGAGTCTGAAATTTGCAAGTCTGAAATCTTCAAGTTATATTTTTGGTTTTCCGTATCCAGTGAGAAGCGTGGATTGTTCTGAAATTCATCGTTAAAAGTGCCACTGTTGTTATTATGCCTGTAGAAAGTGGACACCAGCTTTGGTTTCTGTCCCACATCTTGTTTGTACCAGTAAAACAGCTTCGCTGCATCATCTTGACAGGAGCACGGTAAGGTCACACTTTCCTCAACATTGACTGATTCAGAGTGTAATGATGCTTGTTTTAAAGTTGTCACCTGAGCTGAGGAGAAAATTAAGAAAAAATGGAAATAGTATTAGTATATTAAACATAAATAATTTTAGTATAGTCACTAACAAGTAGTAACGGAACACAACTTACCCATATTCACCACAAACAGACATGTGAAAAACAAAGCAACGTTTGGAGGCGTCATCGTGCTTCAAATGCTGTGTTGAATGTGTTGAATCTGAATGTGCGTTCACCACTCTTCACAGAGAAGACTGTCTTTGATTGACCAATCAGATTCAGTGTCCTATTTTGGATGTTCAGTGCCCACGACCAAGGAAAAATGAGTAGAACATACACACATATCTTCATACAGTAAAGCCTATGATCACTCGCAATGGGGGTTAAATATAATAAAAATTTTTTTTTTAACTTTCATGTATCATATTTTCACCACCAAAGGGGTGCCTGTGAGTTCACTGTTACATTTTCTCCACTAGAAAGACATCCTAAGGGACACCTTATCACATCTTCTTCAGTAGAAGAATGTCCTAGAGGTCACTTTATCACACTTTCTCCACTAGAAGGGCATTCTAGTGGTCACTTTAATATTTCCTTTACTAAAAGGGTGTCCTAGAGGGCGCTTTATCACATTTTCTCCACTAGGAGACTCTATAGGTCACTATCACCTTTTCTATATTAGAAGGACATCCTAGAGTTCAGTTATCCTCCATTGGAAGTGGTTTGACACCTCAAAGTGCATTTACATTGATGCACACCTATCTACAGTCAGAAGGAACTTATTTTTGTGACATGGTAACACAGACAGTGTACCAATTTACAAATAAAAAATAAAAACTGACTTGAAAATACACAAAATAAATATGAAAAAATCAAAGTTGTCATCAGTTATAAACTGGCAGCTGTATGTAAAGGTGCAATGACTTCCTCCTCTGAGACTTTGCTGATTGGTTGAAAGATGACAGTGAAGACTTGTATGACCTTGTATGTCCTTTCTCTGTGGGAACTGTAATGTAATGACGGAAATCTTAGTACTAGTTAACATAAGATGCTTAACATAAGTACCCTGCTTTCACGTTACATTGTTAACTATTCAATCCATTTCGACTGACGGCTTTGTGTACAGCACGTTATCTGCATTTGAGATGTAATGGCACACATTTCGTAAAGCTGCCAGCTGACTTCTCTCTGCTTTTGGCTGCTTCTCTGAGCTGCTGTACGCTGTGGCCTGGAGGCCACAGGCTAGTCTTCCTGTGTACAAGCTCGAGCTAGAAAGTTTCCACCAGCGGAAACCTGTACGCAGTAGTTCACACCTTATTTACCACAGGTGTCTAAGCAAACGTCAAATTCTCAGAGATGGCTAGTTTAAAGGTTGCATGCTTACGTTTCTGGTTAGAAGAAGAAGGTATTCATAGCTCAGAGGGGGTTTTTGAAGGTGTCTCCTGTGTTGTATATTGCAGCATGTGATGCCAAAGCTTGTTGTTGATTACTTTGTGATGCAAGTTTTGCCTTTTTAGTGTCCTCTGTGCAGCTTTCAGTGGAGGTGAATGGAAAGGGTACATTGCTGCTTTTTATACTCTCAACTCCAGAGAGCTTAAGGATAAACAAGCATGGGGCACATATCACTTTTAGCCAGTACCAGCCTACAGCTGGCACCAGTGCTTTGCAACAGTGGACTCGACGTAGCTGTCAAGTTGTGACTGCTGGACTTCTGATCTGGCCTCATATTGTATTCAGTGTCTGACCACAGACAAAATGACATGTCAAAGAAAAGCAGGTGAAAGAGAGGTGAGAATAATCGAACATGTTCTTTAAAAACGACAACATCAACATCTGAATCTATTTACATTTTTATTATTTTTATGTTACAGCGTATATCTAATAGTCTACTGACTAGCATATTCCCAAGCACCACAACAAGGTAAAAGCTACAGTATATCACATGGTACAGCATTTTAGACATGATTGTTCATATTTATCAAACATAAATAGCTCTTTGGTCATATTTGAAACTCGTTTTTGTATGAGATAAACATTTAGTTGTGGAAAGGCATTCCTGCTCCATCAGTCTTCATTCTTCCTGGTTTGTCCACCCTTTTCCAAGATGACCCTTCTGAGTTCTGTCAAGATCATTTGATATCAGAATAAATGACAGAGTTTTCTCTGTATTTCACCTTAGCTCGTCTGGGGTTGAGGCCTCTGGTTGGCAGACACACAGCCGCATAGATAACTTCACTAGTCTGTGACGAATGGAAATGAAAGTAATTGAGGCTTGTTCTGAAAGTTGGATATAGAAAAGACTCAAACAGAAAGGTCACGTACAACTGACATAATGAAACTGTGGTGCTGAGGCAAACTCTTACCTGATTGCTTTCAGAAGGTCCATCAGTTGCCCCTGAAGAAACAATCAAAGATGAGCACAGTCAGTTCCACATACTGACCACGTGTGGATCGACAACTAATCAACACATCATGTAGTTTTAAATACCTTTCCTCCGAATCTTGCAAAGTGTCCATATTAGAACAAGCATCACAATCCCAAGTAGGATGTTTGACAGCATCAAAGCAATAATGGTTGGACTCAGGTCAACTGGTTCAGTGTCTGTGTAAAAAAAGAAGAAATACAAATGATAACCATCAAACATGTATTTTTTTTATTTGGACGGAAATCTGATTGGACCAAACAGGCAATCCTGTTTAGACCACATACTAATGAGTAACATTCAGTATCTGATATTTAAAGTGTCATTTCAACCAAAGCACACACTCAAAAAACATTTTCCTGTCTTCCCACCTTCCTATATGTATGCCACCATCCAGCACAGCAGCCCACTGTTGTCAGAACTTGAACCCTAACCATGACCCAGTTAAGTGTTCTAGTTCGCCAACCTGCCTCCACAATCTTTCCATAACCTTATCTACACTGTAGTCTACACACAGAAATGTTGTCCAATGCAAAAACTTAAACGGTGGCTTTACTGCTGCAAATAATGAACATTTTTATTTGTATATGATAATCTGATGGTTATTCATTTGGTCTATAATATGTCAAACTACAATTCTGTTATTCCTAGAGTCGAGGCGTCAGATATTTTGGATTGTCATTGATCCAAAAGTCCAAAGATTATGATGATAATGATAATAATTATGATCATAATAATGATTATAATAATAATAATGTTGAGATATATATTTTTGCTTTAAAAAGTACTTATACAGCCTATCGATTAATAGTTTTGACAGACTTAATCTGCGGTTTTGCAGCACAGATGTTGTTGTCTGATGATAGGGTTGCATTCAATTGCTGTCAACACAAGACAACTGCTTTCTTAGAGTATTTTATTTTATAGGGACAGTTTTACAGTCTTACTGTGAACATGAATCCTGGTCCCGTTTCCAAACAGTGTCTGTCCACATGAAGACACAGCACAGTAGTAGCTTCCAGCATCATCAGAGCTCAGGTTCTTCATGAGAAGGTTGAACACACAGGTAGCTTCTCCACTCTCACTCCTCGAACAGGTGTGGTTCTTGATTCCAGAGGAGTAAATCATTTGCGGGGCCAGAATGATGAGAGCTTTTCAGCCACGTGACAGAAGTGTGTTCTGCCGCACAGCGGTCAATGCGAACAGAACAGTTGAGAGTCACAGAGCCTCCAGGCTGGACCGACTGAGACTCCGGCTGCTGGACGACAGAGTCACTGATCATGTTTGCACCTTGGGAAAGAAAACAAATGAACTGTGATCATTAGCATCATGTTCACATTCAGCTGAAATGATCATGAGATCAGTGAGAATCATAAACACCTTTTATCATCAGAAAAGTTCCTGATCCGAATTTAATTTCATTTAAGTACAAGACTCCACAGAAGTATGTTCCAACGATGTCCTGTGTTGCTGCAGATATTCTCAGATGACTTTTGATTCTGTCAAATTTTACTGAATAATGACGATGCAATTCATCTTCAAATACACTCCGATTGTAGCGAGTATTGAATGCCACCACAAGCTGTAGTCTCTTCCCTGTAGTCAGTTTGTACCACACTCTTTTATTCATTTCACTCTTTATGTGGCATTCAATAGTCGCTGAGTCTCCGAGCTTCACTGTTTGGAAAGGAACCGGCTGAAAGACTTCACCGAACTGTGCCGCACCTGAAATACACAGATGTTCTAAAATCAGCTTAGTGTGCGAAGACGCTCATGAAAAGATTCCACAAGTGGATTTTTGATACTCACAAAAATGCGAGAGCAGGAAAACATTCACAAAGTACCCCATCATCTCATCTGCGTCTTCTCTACGTCAGTTCTGATTTACTGAAACAACAACAGACTTAACAGACACATGCTTGTCCTATATTCAGCCACATCTATCAAGTTTGATTGGTTCACAGTGAAGGAAGTGATGAAACACTTCACCATGCCCTTTTTTGAAATCGGTGTCAGCGGAGATTAAAGAAAATTTGTTATTATACACGTTTTCTCTGTCTCTGGAGACAATAAGTCGCCAACCTCGATATTAAATGGCAACACACGGGAAAACCACAATGAGGTTGGCTAAATGGAAACTGCAATTTTCAGTTGCATACTTTCGATCAGATCGGAGAGACCTAGATTTCAGTTGAATTATCAAAAGGCATTGCACAGATGTCGTGAGTCACACACATCAGATACACATCTCAATAGATGGATATCTGCAGCAGATCTAAAAAAATATCTATGAGAGCAGCTGTACCATACTTCGCTGCGCTGACCTGAATGAGGTGAGCTGTGTAGGGACCTAAAACATTTAGAAAACCGCAATTGACCCGGTCACTCTGTATAATCCACAGAAGGACTAGTTCCTCAGTTCCTCTTTCCCCGCTCACCTGCTCCAGTTCTGGCACGACACTGGCTCCGCTCCCTATCAGCATTCTCCAGTGCCCTTTAAAAAAAAAAAAATCCTCTTTCTGTTGGTGCAAACACTAACACTCCACTGGCACTCGCAGTCTGGGCAGCCCGGCTTGCAAACAGAAGCGTTAGTTCACAGTAATTTACTGTTACTTTACTTTTTTTTTATTAAGGCCTTTTGGTAACAAGTATCCAATGGTCACCAAGTAAAGACTCTAGATCCTCATGTATTTTTGCTGCTTGTGTCACGACTTACATTATCCATACATTTCATCTAACACCCATGACTGGTAGCATCCCAGCAGTATGAGTGCATGAACAACTAAAAGGGCACTGACAGAGCACAGACCTCCACAAAGGTGTTCTGTTTGTGATGTGTATGTTTAGTCACAGCATGCCATTTACTTCACCACCAAATGCAGTGTGGTGCTATGTGCTTTTGTGCTTTATGTGTTGTTTTGTTTGCTTTTAGGTCTCTTGCAAAAGAGATCTTGAGCTCAATCAGCCTAGCTGATTAAATAAAGGTTACATTATGTGAGACCGCCCAAGTTTTTGTACTATAAAGCAGAAGTGGCCTCTTCCTCTCATATAGAAACCTCAGAGCCATTTTGTGTAGTTTGTACCATCCTGTCCTGTCGGTTCACATTGTTCTCACTGCACTAGCAGACAGCGTGTGGTTAGTGGGAGGATATACACATATTGAGTCAACAGCAGTTGATGCATGTCTACTGACTACTGAGGTGGCTTGTTTCACATGAGATAATATTATCAAAGCAAATTACCTTCAAGGTCAACAGCATGATTGAGCTAACTGTGTGTCTGATCCTAGAAAAGGTCACAAATAATGTATTGTGATCTAAAATAACATCTGTTGGTTCGTTTCTCTAAAGACATCCTGCTCAAAACCACAAACACACAATGACAGAAAGTGCAGGTTGTCTTATATATGTGTGCTTGTTCATGTGCTAGTGCCCATTTAGCTATTTAGCAAATCACTACAGGAGCTAACAGCACCAACAACACTACAATAAGTCTGCTGCAGCCTACACATATTGACAATCATCACACTTTTTGCATTATCTTTGGAAAAGCTCGGTTTAATGTGTTTATTGCAGGGTAAGACTTTACATTGATCATATTTAGGCTGTGAAAATGCCACAATGTTAGATACAGTGGTACATATCCTGTTCCACAGTGACAGACACATGTGACAGACACAGGTGTCGTCTCTCTGTCTTTTGACTGTATTGATCTTCCTTTGAACAGCACCATGGACATTGTCTTTAGCTTTGCAACCCTAGACATGAGAAACAGTGTGTCACAATATGGTACTGTATATGACATAAATAAGTTGTGATTATAATCAAAGTGTTCATCTCCATAGCTGATACCTCTGCACTGGTTGTGGAGGGAGCTGATAATCCTGCATGAGACTCTGAAAAATGAAGAAAAAAAAATGCTCAGTGAACACACATTATATATAGCAACAGTAGGAGTAACCTGTACAGTGGCAGCACACTAAGAAAGCCAGTAAAACTCCCAGGATGATGACTGCCAAAGCTCTGCTGACATGTCTTTTGAAATAAAACGCCATGTCATCTGCGTATACAGACATTAGGAGACATTACATTCATTTGTTATGTCCAAAGAAACAAAGAAAAGAACATTACAAAGCTGCTTGACTCTGTGCTTATGTTGAGTATGCTCACCCTCAAGTCCAACTTTGACCCATTTCCAAACAGCGTCTGTCCACATGAAGAAACAACACAGTACCAGGTTCCAGTACACACAGGTAGTTTCTCCACTCTCACTCATCTGACAGGTGTGGTTCTTGATTCCAGAGGAGTAAATCATTTGCGGGGCAGAATGATGAGTTTTTCAGCAACATGACAGAAGTGTGTTCTGCTGTCACTTCAGACAACAGACTTAACCAACTCCCGACTTGACCTACATTCAGCCACATCTGTCAGGTTTGATTGGTTCAAACCGTGCAGAACATGATTGGCTGCTGTGATAACCCCAACAATAAACTTTCAACAGTTTTCAGGACAAGCAGTAGAAACTAAAATATGTATAGTGAATGGACTCTCATTAGCATTGTCTTAATTGTTGGCTTAATGGACAGAAACAGAGATATTTTCTTTCTTTCTTTCTTTTCTTCTATTTTCTTGGGTCTTTCTCGTTTGGCTCTCAGTGGAGGCGGTCGCATTTCTCTCCCTCTCCTCTCCCTTATCTTCCCTGCTTCGCTCCTCTTGTCTCGTCTAGTCTACTGTCTCATTCTTGAGAGACTCTCTCTGCACTGCTCTCCGAACAAAAATCATGGATTTGATCAGCTGGTCTCTGAACGCAATTGACACCATCTTCTCGAGGAGAAGCCGGGGTTCGGGGGAACCTAACTGTTCTGATGGAACGTTTGCTGCTGGATACACGATGGACTCGTGGGAGAGGTGGAGGGTCGTGTGCCTGGCGGCTCTTTCTGTGGAGGACGTAGAAGACATCTACATATTCGGAACCATGATTGCAGGTCTTTTGCTGATTGGATTGGGCACTGGCCTGGTTTATCGAGAAATTCAGAAAATCGTAGCAGCTGTTCAAGGCCCCTTCAAGCTGCCTGCAATGATTGAGGCGATGGCCAGAGCTGCCAGCACTCAGACTGTGGCTACAAACCGCATTTTGGATGACATCAAGGAGAGGCTTGCGGCTTTGGAAAGGAAAATGAATCGTTTCGATGACCAGAATGGACATTGAGAGTAGCCGGGCATATTGGAATGCGGCTACTCGCCCTAAACCTAAACAACCCTAATCTTATCTGTTTCGGCCTCCTCAACCAGCACTGGCCTCGGCCAAGGCCGCTGCTGGAACAACAATTCCCCTGGAAGAGCGCTGCAGTGAGACGCTCTTGTGCTCCTTCACCTACTCCCACAGACACCTGCTGATTGTTGACTCTGTCTGGGACCTGATCAAGGCTGTCTCGGGACTGAGGCACCAAGATTGTGTTGCCGGGCAAAGCGACCTCTCCAGGCCCACACATACACGAACATTTATACTGATATGCAACCCCCTTAACACCATCCAACGCCTTCACCGCTTTGTACCCCTCAGAGTGACAAGCGGATCTGTGACGTGCGCGGACTGGAGTCATGCTGCCGGATCGGATGAGCCTGTCTACACTGGATACCTCCATCCCAACCCCCTCCCCTCCCCCAACCCCCAACCCCCTTGCCCTACCCCCCCCCCCCACCCTCCCCTCCCCTGTTGCAAGTTATGAGTTTTTATGTTGTAACGTGTTTACGTGCTTATGTTGCAGAGGTATTTTTTTCCAGCTCCCACACTGTGCTTCCCATAGGAGCAGAGTCTGGGGTTGCCTTTTTTCTCCTCCCCTCTCCCAACGTTGTACCATGCTGTATTTTACCAAAACAATTTCCCCTCGGGGATCAATAAAGTAATTCTGATTCTGATTCTGATTTGTTGTTTTTTTTTTTTTACCAAAAGGAAGGAAGGACCTTCTGGACCAACAGGCAAGCAATTCAAAAAACAAAATGCACGACAAGTTGATCTTCAGTTGATGCTTTAATATCAGTGCTGAGGAGACCACAGACAATCTCATTTAGCATAGAAAGATACAACCTTAATATGTGGGCCTCCATCCAGAGTTCTACCAGGACACGTTCATAGCATCTTAATACATGCATGCATCCTAACATACAGCATCACTGAACATGAGCTCCCTATATTAGTTTGATCACAAGAAGATCACAAAGAAATTTATTTGGACAAAAATATCAGTTGTTCTTCTTTAAAACCAGAACATTTCACATGCGTACATGACCAAACCTTACAAAACCATCATCATATTTTATCTCACCACTGCCCACCCCATGAAAACCTCTTGTATGGTCTGTTTCTGTAAAGACAATGATGAACACTAGACTTCATGAAAAAGTTAGACATGCTCTGGCAGTTTGTACATCGTCCACTGTGAACTGAGTTCATTTTATCACTTACATACTCTGACTATAGTGGCTAATGGGCACCAGACACAGACGTCAGTTACAGCATTGGCATTGCATGGCACGTTACGTCTTTAATGAGATTACCGCAAAGTGAGACTTTACTTGAATCACACCGAGATAAAATATTTATTAACATACAAAATATATTTTATATAATATAAAAAAATATACAAAACTGTTTCCTGTTTCAGGAAAAGCAAAACTGAGTTCAGCTCTACTGTTTTACATGAAAGTACACACACTCACTCCAGGTGTTGTCTCCCTCACTTCCCAATCTGTTGATCCCCCTTAAAGCAATGTAACAAAGGAGATCTCCATTTTGGGAACCCTAGACAAGACACATTTCACTTTACACTGTGATACATGACAGGAATAAAAGCAAATATTACTGTGCTATAAAAAAAATGTGGTTATAATGTATCTCGTAAAAAGATAATACCTTTGCATTGCTTTTGTATGAATCTGAAAGTCTTGCTTGAGACTCTAAAAAAACAAAGAAAACCTTTATTATCATGTACAGAGAATACATGCAGTTGATATAAAAAAGTACCACTGACCTGTCAAAAGGCTGCTGTTTCTCTTGTTCATCATGCAGACTGATGAAGCCAGTAAAACAACCAGGATGGTGGTAAACGCTGAAACTCCTGACAATAAATGCAACAAGAAAAGACAGTCCACCTCATCTGCAGAAAGACGGACATTGCAGAATTTTAGTTAGGGAGTATATAAGTATTAATGAGATAAGACGACCTCATCTAGAAAGTGACTTACCTTCAAAGTCCAGCTTGGTCCCGTTTCCAAACAGTATGTGTCCACATGAGGCAACAGCACAGTAGTAGGTCCCAGCATGAGAAAGATTCAGGCTCTTCATCGGCAAGTTGTAGACGCAGGTGTGTGTTTGTGTGTTGGGTTTCCTCTCACACTGATCATTCCTGCCTCCATGGGTGTAAATGAGTCCTGGATGAGATTCTTCAGAGTCTTTGAACCAGTAAACACTGTGTTCTCCATCACAGGTCCCAGTGTGTACTGTACAGTTCAGAGTCACAGAGCCTCCTGGCTGGATGGTCTCCGATGCTGACTGATGGACCAAAGCTGCAATGTTCAATCCTGGACCCTTTACACTGACAGTAATGCCCTCGGCAAATTCTGAAATAAATGTATAGCTACTTGCACAGTAGTAAGTAGCTGAGTCTGATATGCGTAAATCTGAAATCTTCAAGTGATAGTTACTCTTTCCAGTATCCAGTGTGAAGCGTGGATTGTTCTTGAACTCATTATAAAAAGAGCCGTTTCTTTCATACTTATAGAAGGTAGAGATGAGCCTTGGTTTCTCTCCCAGACTTTGTTTGTACCAGTAAAGTCTTGTAGCAATATCATCTCCATAGAAACATTGCAAAGCTAGGCTGTCACCAACATTAGCTGATACAAAACCTCTCTCCTGGCGAATAGATGAGGAGAATATCAGTTCACCTGTCACTGCTGAAGTGAAATGAGAGATAAATACAATTGGTTTCACATGGTTTCACACACAGAAAATGAAGGAAAAATAAAATAATAATTTAAAGAGTAAAAGGTTTTGTCCATAAAAACCCATAACTTACCTATTTTATCTAGGAACAGGCATGTCAGAAAAAAAATGAATATTGTTGGCTTCATCTCGTTCAAAAACTCAAAAAACCGTCTCCACTTCTAAGACGAGACTGTGTTTGACTGGCCAACCACACAAAATATCTAATGCCCTGTTGAGGAAACCTGATCACATTCTCTCAGCTCTGTGTCTTGAAAAAAATAAAGAACCACAGACATCCTCAGTTATGTAACATTTGTACTCATATTGAGTTCACACTTTTAATCCCTGAAACACAATGCAGTGCAAAGCGTACGCCTGACTATTGTCGCTTCACTCAACACCACACCTGCTCCGACACATGTCCTGTGTGACGTATGTGTGCATAAAGTGCAGCAGGGGTGGGGCACAGGTCATGAACTTCAACACTTCAACAACAATGTCCGAGTAATAGTTTAGTAATTCTTTTTACAGACTGGGTTAGCTACATGACTTGAAGGTATCAGCAGAGACTCTAAAATGTGTCACAGAGCTTTGTGTGCAAACGCTCAACCACCAAATAAGTTTTCATGTAACTAAACCCACAAACCACTTTTTTTCAGGTGAAAACCAGTGTACAAAACCAACTTCTTCCTGCTCCCTCTGACAGACACACGCACCAAAGATGTACCCCTCTCTGGGTTGCAATCTTAGCTAACGTGACAACACATTACCACACAGAAACAAAAGTTTCTGTGTGGTAAATGTGTTTGAGTCCTAACTGAGGGAGGCAGAACTAACCAGTCTGCTGTCAAATTGTCCAATGTTTGTTATGCACCAATAACACCAACAATTTACAATTCCTTGTAAATGAAAACATACTTGGCAATAAATCCGATTCTCATACTGAAACGGCTGTTAAGGTGCTTTGAGTGACTGGCCATTATACTGGAGTCACACACTACATAGCCATGAGGCAATGCTCCTTATATAAGTAAGGAATAAATAGTCCTAGGCAGTGTCCTTCTATAGTATCCTAGTGGTCTGAGGGTAGAAGCTCTTTCTGAGCCTCCCAGTGCTGGCCTGGCGTATCTGGAACCTTCCAGATTGTGGCAGGGAGAAAAGGCCGTTATTTTTGCAGCGTCTGGTATAGATGTCTTTTAGGCAGGTAGAGCACCACCTAGAACATACCAGATAGTGAAGTTGGCTTTCAGGATGCTCTCGATGGTGCATTTGAGAGGGCAGAATTTCTTAAAACGTCTGAGGTCTCTGCTTCGTCTTTCTCACCACAGAGTCCGTATGCAGCGTCCAGGTCAGCACTTCAGTGTGTGGACACCAAGGTACTTAAAGCTGTCCACCCTTTCCATCAAGGATGCGTGATATTAATTCTCTGTTTCTCCACAAAGTCCACGATCGTATCATTAGTCTTGCTGGCGTTCAGGAGGTGGTTGTTGTCCTCACACCAGCGGAGCTTTGTTGTTTTCAGGCTGTCTGTGGAGGTTTGACCGATCTGAGTGTCTGATTGGCGGCCGGGGCGTGAGGAAAGAGCTCCTCGCTGCCCGGCCTTCCGCCATGTTTGTCAATAATGCGTGTTGGGCTGCGAGTGTGTCGCGCACATATATACGTCATCAATGGGAATTTATCGTTTTTATCGTGGGATGACATATTCTTACTGTGGGGAATGTTTTTGACGATATATCGTAAACGATGACATATCGCACATTCCTACCTAGTAGTCTGTGAATATAATGGGTTAAATTGAAAGAAGAACTGCTATAAACAGGTTAATATAGGCCTTTTTATTCAGATATTTTCAAACCAAATATAGAAAGACATGTAAGGTGAAATAATATGTTTTGTACATTCATAAATGATAACAATTACCAAACTCATTTCAGACAAGCCCTGAATTTGTCAGACATATTCCATGCAGATAATAAATGACACATTAAAATGATGGTCCTTCTATCGTAGCTCAGTGACGAGGGGAACTCTTTTAATCACTTGAAGTTATGGCTGCCTAATTTCTCTAAACATGTTGTCATCCCACTTCAGAATTTTTGGAGGTTAATCTGTCTGCTATGATTTCTAACCCAGAGCGGATGTAACCCTTCCTTCTCTGATCTGAAGAAAATAGCTCCACTTCCTCCCACACCGGTCTTAAAATGATCTGAGGCTGTCTCGTACTTTGAAACCACAGAGCAGCTCAGATAAGTAGAATTATAAATGTCTCAGTGCTATATTATCTTGGTTTCACATGATGCCGTGTTTATGTATTCATGAATAAACCATTCTGGCTTGGCAATTTACATTTCCCTTACCGCATTAGTAGATGATATTAATGGTTTGTGGGTGCACACACACACACACACACACACACACACACACACACACACACACACACACACACACACACACACACAAATATGCACAGTACAAAAGCTTACGTAACCACAGAGAGATTTTATCGTTACATGGAAACGAGTTTGGGTTTGTGGCAAGAAATCAACAAAAGCACTGCAACTACTCAGAGGTGTTGTCTCCACATCTTAAAGTATGCTGTAGAATAAATGGTGGTCTGTTTATTTGCTGAGTCTCTGCTGCCGCACTAACAGGAGCATCAGATGAGTTGCAGTTGCATTTTACAAAGGCTGCAAACAGCATCACCTTTCACCTTTTTTGATGTCGTGTTGAGCTCAAAATGTTTTTGTTTTTTTTCGCGTGCATTTCCTGTCCTGACTGTGGAGCTGCCCTGCACATGCACCAAAGTGACTCTACAGATGAGCCCTGCAGGAGGACGATCTTGTCATAATTTGCCTCTCAGACGGTTTGGTGTCATCCATTCAGCATGATTAAAATCATGGATCACTGATAAGTCAGTAGAATGGAGTAACTACTAACAATAACAATCCACCGTCACAGAATTAGTGGAAATAATAGAACTTCATGTATTGTCATTAGAAGAGCTTCTTTAGGTAGTTTATACAAAATGAAGTTTGACAAAAAAGATTCTTAGAGGAAATATTGTTGAAAACAAACTGAAAACTATGACATGAGGTCATGTCCTGTTACACAACGATGAAACATATCTGGATTTATTGCTTTACACTGGAGTACACACATTCATCCTCTGCGACGGTCCTCTGTCTTCTTGCTCTGCCGGCCTTGTTAATCCTCAAAGCAGCATAATGGAGATTATCCTCATTTGTGTAACCCTAGCAATGAAATACAAATTAGAGAATCACAATATGTTACAGAACAGAAATGAAAATGAATCGACAGAAATCTATTTGAGACAGAAAATACCTCTGCGTTTGTCGTGGAGGATCTTGCTTCAGATTCTGAAAAAAACAGTGTATATCTGTGATTCTACAATGTCATGTTCAGTAATTCTGTCATGTCGATAGAAACAGTACCGTTTACCTCTATTGCTGTTTGTCGTAGTCTTAATGTACGGTAAGAACGCCAGTAAAACACTCAGGATGGTGATGAATGCCAACGCTCCACTCAAGAAATACACCAAGACAAAAGAGTCTTTATCATCTACAGAAAGACAGACAACAGGAGACATAACAGGAGATTTTCTTAATTTGTGTTAATCTCATGTTTATTTAGAACAGGGGTGTCCAAACTTCTTTTAAAGAGGGCCAGATTTGACACTGTGAAGATGCCTGGGGGCCAATACTGACATTTTAAAAATGAAAAAATTACCAATAAAAGTTCAAATGCAAAAAACAAATGCACTGTTCTCTAACAATTTTATTTTCATTGTCACAATTATCTTTTTTTAATGACAATGTAACAAAATCTAATCCAATCAGGCGTGAACAAATCTAAAAACCAGTTCTGCCTTTCTTTCACTTCTGGAGTCAGATAACAAAGAATAAATTGTATGGAACACGTTAAACTTGCATGAAGTTGATACAAATCTTAACCTCATGTTCATTTTAAACATGACTTATTATGAGTAATGCAAAGTCTGTTAACATTTAAGTTTAAAACGTAGCCCTCTCGCTCTTCTCTTTAAGAAGATCATTCAGAGAGTAATATTTTGTGTTACATCTACAGATATATAACACCAGCAGTTATGTCCTTAAAGGTTCAAATGCTTTGTTATGTCAACCAAAAAAAGCCAAATCTTCCAGCCATATAGTGTCTGACAATCCTAGCAGGCCATAAATCATATATTACAAAAATGAAGCTTCAGGTCGCATGAAATCTGACCGTGGGCTGTGACTGGCCCCCGGGCCGTACTTTGGACATCCCTGATTTAGGGACTATACAGCTATTAATCCAATGAGATGATCTGGTCTAGAAAGTTACTTACCTTCAAAGTCCAGCTTGGTCCCGTTTCCAAACAGTATGTGTCCACATGAGGCAACAGCACAGTAGTAGGTCCCAGCATGAGAAAGATTCAGGCTCTTCATCGGCAAGTTGTAGACGCAGGTGTGTGTTTGTGTGTTGGGTTTCCTCTCACACTGATCATTCCTGCCTCCATGGGTGTAAATGAGTCCTGGATGAGATTCTTCAGAGTCTTTGAACCAGTAAACACTGTGTTCTCCATCACAGGTCCCAGTGTGTACTGTACAGTTCAGAGTCACAGAGCCTCCTGGCTGGATGGTCTCAGATGCTGACTGATGGACCAAAGCTGCGATGTTCAAACCTGAACCCTTCACACTGACAGTAATTCCCTCGGCAAATTTGAAAATAAATGTATGGCTACTTGCGCAGTAGTAAGTCGCTGAGTCTGAAATGCGTAAATCTGAGATCTTCAAGTGATTTTTACCATTTCCAGTATCCAGTGTGAAGCGTGTATTGTTCTCGAATTCATTATGAAAAGTGCCTTTTGGGTTGAACTTATAGAAGATAGAGATGAGCCTTGGCTTCTGTCCTAGAGTTTGTTTGTACCAGTAAAGTCTTGTAGTCTCCTTATCTTCATAGAAACATTGCAAAGTTAGGCTGTCACCAACATTAGCTGATAGAAAACCCCCGACTTGACGAACTGATGAGGACAAATTCAGATTAGTTGGCTGACTTGAAGTCACTGTAGAGACAAAGAGAATGTACAGACATGAGAAACGATGAGAAGCAATGACACTAAAGTGACCATATACCAAATACTAAAAAATACAACCTACAGCCATAAAAACACAAAACTCACCTATTTTCTCCAAGAGCAAACAAGTCAGATAGAAAAGAAACTTTGGAGATGTCATCGTGTTCAAACTTCTCACTTGACTGAAAAGACAGTTGATCTTTTCTTCACTCTTCACAGACAAGACTACGTGTGATTGGCCAGTCTGAAGTGACACTGTACGTCCTATTCAGGAAGGAAGATCTCATGATCACTCCCTTGTTGTATTTCTGACAAAGTAGCTTCTTTACCACCAGTAACACCAGGTTTAAATCAACCAGGACTAAAATGTAAAGGATAATAACAACAGAATTATGAGAAATCAGCAACTGTTTCCATAAAAATGTACTGAAGCTAATCCAAACGTGCTTTTTACTCTTTAATGAAATGATTTGGTAAATGAACAAATTCTGTGTGAACCCACACACAAACACATTTACAAAAATTTAGGGATGCACCGATTATGAAATTCTGGGCCGATACCGATGTTTAAAATAACAACTTGGCCGATGGCCGATGCCGATGTTACATGCATCTATGCTCGGCTACGTGTTGAATACGTGTCTGTTCTATTTTTGACGCTTGATGCGAGCAGCACGTGTCAATCTACACAGAGCACCTCGAGCGGGCGGAAGTCAGACACAGAAAAAGCAAAGAGAATCCGGTGGATTTTCAAAATAAAATACCCCGTGCAAACTGCCGGTCGTAAAAACAGACAAAAGCTAAACCAATTAACTACGTAGCATATTTACACATGTAGAAGCATATTTAGAAGAACATACACTGGGAAAATGACCAAATCTGAGCAAGTAAACAAAGTCTGGCGGGCTAAACGCTCCGCTTCTGAAACACTCCCGGTCGCGTGCAGGACGGACCAAAACCGCGCAAAAATTACAGATAGTCATTAATCTATACAAGCACAAAGCACAGAAAGATATGGTCTGTTGACGTGTATTACCACCGTTTGGCAGTCATGATATTCAGGAAAAATCATATTTACAAAAGCCATATTACACTTTAAACAGTCAGTATGGAGTAATGTTCTGTTCCACAGAGACAAAGATGAAACATTTGCACCTCTACTGCTTTACTCTGAAGTACACACATTCAGTCAAGGTGTCGTCTCTCTGTCTTCCTCTTCTGTTGACCATGTTCTTTCTTAAAAGAGCATCACAGAGGTTATCTTCATTTTGGTAATCCTGGTAATGGGGAAGAGAAAAACACGAAGTGGTCCATAACAAAAATAAACCCCACAGAAATGTCAGTTCTATAAAAATGCTTGAACAGTAACACATAGGTCATCTAAACAGGAAATACCTCTGCTGTGGAGGAAGCTGAATAGCTTGCTTGAGACTCTGAAAAGCAAAATGAAAACCTTAAAGTCACGTTCAGTAAAGTCCACCATAAACTATAGATGCAAACAGGATAAATTACCTGTCCAACGGCAGCTGCTTCTCGTGTTTGTCTTGCACAAATAAGCCAATAAAACACTGATGGTGATGAATGCCAAAGTGCCACTCAAGAAATACACCAAGACAAGAGAGAAGACTACATTTAGACAGAATGAGATATCACAAAGCTGTCCGTTGTATCCACCTTGAGTTGAAATAAGTAATAATATTCTTAAAAAGATATGACAATCTCTGCTAGAAAGTTACTTACGCTCAATGTCCAGCTTGGTCTCATCTCCAAACAATGCATTCTTGTTAAGTGGCTGAGCTGAAGTGACTGGAGTGACAAAACACATATACAATTAATTTAACATGGTAGTAAATACAATATACTAAAGACATTAGAAACGTTGAGAAGCAATGACACTAAAATGACCATACACTGTAAAAAATACAACCTACAGCCTTAAAAACACAAAACTCACCTATCTTCCCCGAGAACAAACAAGTCAGATAGGAAAGAAACTTTGGAGATGTCATCGTGTTCAAACTTCTCACTTGAGTGAAAAGACAGTTCACTTCACTTTTCTTCACAGACAAGATTGCGTCTGATTGGCCAGCCTGAAGTGACACTGTATGTCCAAAATAAGGAAGGAAGGGGTCACATAATCACTGCCACCTATAGTGTCACTATCACATCCGAACACAACACAGTTAAAATGGCCTTTTAACAGAACAGGATAGAAACGTAAGGACAGCAAAAATGCTCCTTACACTATACACTAGTTGCTCTCCTGCTGTATTTCTGACAAAGTAGCTGCTTAGAGAGTGCTTAGAATTCTGGGATGTGTAGTATTAAACTGCACTTGCTTTACCACCACTAACCACAGGTGTCGCCAGATCAGCTAGGATTTTAAGAAAAGATGAGATAAGCCTTTACTCAGTCTTTTCTATTAGTGTTTTTCAGTCATCAAGTATTTAGGTCATAGTCACTGATGACTGCAAAAAAGGCAGAAGGCCATATCTGGAATCAGTGTCTGTTCTGGGCCACTGTAGAGACATGGTGGTTTAATATGGTGGACTGTGTGGAAGAGGACCCATGGCGTCTGTAGATATAATCATTCTAAAGTAACAAAAACATAATGTTTCTCGTTTTGAGGTGATTTTACACTAGTGAAAACAGTTAATAACAGTTGAATATTATTAATATATAAAATTTCTGCCATGTTCTGAAATTAAAGACTTTTTAATCTGATACACTGGACCTTTTTAAAGCCACTGAAAATGTGGTTTCAAATTTTACACGTTTCTTTATTAAATGTAACATTTAGAAGCAACAGTCGAAGTCAAAGCTCAAAACAAAATATCTGTAGGTTTTATTTATCAAGAGTTTAACTCTGCTTCATCAGGACTGCGTTGGTGTGGTTTGAACAGATTCGATTGACATCGACAGCAGCCATCAGGTTCTGATTCGATTTGCAGAATTCTGATTGGTGGACAGAGATGTCTGACAGACCCTTTTTTTTTTTTCAGTGTCCGCTTACTTTAAACTACTGAGAATAGAACAGACAGAAACAACGCGTTCATCTACGATCACATTTTCACAATAGTTATGTCAGTGGTGACAGTCTTAACAGTTGTTTAGCTAATAAGACGACATTACTGCTCTGATTTGCCTGGAAAGACCGAAAGATCAAGCTTCAAGTTAACAATAATTTGTCAGTAACAGCAATAAAGATACTTTATGTATGCCTGTCATATAGTTTTTCTCAGGGTCAGCCAGTGTGCACTTCTGAGATCTGTCTTGTAAACTTCCTCAGCTATCTGATTTGCAAAAGAAGTTACTTTGGTTGAGGACAAAACATTAAAAACTTTTTCCTTCACAAAATCAGAAATAATTGCAGCACTGGCTGCTTCAATTTGTAGTCACAAGAAAAAAACATACTGATAGTATGACTTCATTATCTTTTGTAAGCTTTTATTGGTATTTATTGGTGGTACACAGAAACAAATATAAAACACGTACAGTTCTAATGCTTCACACTTGAGTACACACATTCAGTATTGCCGTTGTTCCTTTGCCTTCTCGGTCTGTTGCTCTTGTGTTCCCTTAAAGCTGCGTAATGGATATTTTCCTCATTTTGGTCACCCTGATAATAAAATATAAAACAGTAAATCACAATATCGTAGAAGAAAGTCAGACTGAAAAATTTTGAATGTTAAACTAAAAAATACCTCTGCATTTGTTGTGGAAGGAGCTGAAAATCTCACATGAGAATCTGAAACCGAATGAAAAGTGCTCTTACTATCATACCACGATAAGTTAGTACACACTGTTAAACTGCAAACAACAGAAGATACAGTACCTGTACATTTGCACTTGTTTTTCTTGTTGATCACACACAATAAGACAGCCAGTAAAGCACTCAGGATGGTGGTAAATGCCAAAGAACCACTCAAGAAATACACCAAGACCAGAGTGTCCACCTCATCTGCAGAAAGACAGACACCAGGAGACATTACAAAGCTAAAGTTTTAATA
Source organism: Argyrosomus regius (assembly GCA_946959425.1). NCBI lineage: Eukaryota > Metazoa > Chordata > Actinopteri > Sciaenidae > Argyrosomus > Argyrosomus regius. Next base: position 149,794 of record CAMPSB010000028.1, read on the forward strand.
TAGTAGTAGTAGTAGTAGTATAGAGTATTACACCTGAAACAATTAAGACAACCCCCGCTAGTTACTTACCTTCAAAGTCCATTACAGAGGTTTAGTTAGGGAGTATATAAGTATTAATGAGATAAGACAACCTCATCTAGAAAGTTACTTACCTTCAAAGTCCAGCTTGGTCCCGTTTCCAAACAGTATGTGTCCACATGAGGCAACAGCACAGTAGTAGGTCCCAGCATGAGAAAGATTCAGGCTCTTCATCGGCAAGTTGTAGACACAGGTGTGTGTTTGTGTGTTGGGTTTCCTCTCACACTGATCATTCGTGCCTCCATGGGTGTAAATGAGTCCTGGATGAGATTCTTCAGAGTCTTTGAACCAGTAAACACTGTGTTCTCCATCACAGGTCCCAGTGTGTACTGTACAGTTCAGAGTCACAGAGCCTCCTGGCTGGATGGTCTCAGATGCTGACTGATGGACCAAAGGTTGGATGCTCAAACCTGAACCCTTCACACTGACAGTAATGCCCTCGGCAAATTTGAAAATAAATGTATGGCTACTTGCGCAGTAGTAAGTCGCCGAGTCTGAAATGCGTAAATCTGAGATCTTCAAGTGATTTTTACCATTTCCAGTATCCAGGGTGAAGCGTGGATTGTTCTTGAATTCGTTTTGAAAAGTTCCATTTCTATCATACTTATAGAGGATAGAGATGAGCCTTGGTTTCTCTCCCAAAGTTTGTTTGTACCAGTAAAATCTTGCTGTGGTATCGTCTCCATAGAAACATTGCAAAGTTACTCTCTCCCCAACATTAACTGATACAAAACCTCCGTCTTGATGATCCGATGAGGAGATTTTCAGATTAGTTGTCTGAGCTGAAGTGACTGGAGGGACAAAGCAAAATTCACTTCATGAACACACGAAAAAGAGAAAGAAGAAATGTCTGATGAAAAAGGAATGTCAGAAATAGTGTCATGAGAAGTGACTGTTCACTTTAAAAGATCCAAACTGCTGTAACAGAAATGCAAAACTCACCTATTTTCTCCAAGAACAAACAAGTCAGGTAGAAAAGAAACTTTGGAGATGTCATTGTGTTCAAACTTCTCACTTGAGTGAAAAGAAACTTGAACCTTTGTCTCCTTTTTACTTTCAAGATTGCGTCTGATTGGCCAGCCTGAAGTGACACTGTATGTCCTAACTAAGGAAGGAAGGAGGATCACATGATCGCTGTCACCTATAGTGTCACTATCACATTCAAACATAACACAGTTAAAATGTCCTTTTAACAGAACAGGATAGAAACGTAAGGACAACAAAAATACTCCTTACACTATACACTAGTTGCTCTCCTGCTGTATTTCTGACAAAGTAGCTGCTCAGAGATTGCTTAGAACTCTGGGATGTGTAGTATTAAGCTGCACTTGCTTTACCACCACTAACCACAGGTGTCGCCAGATCAGCTAGGATGAAAATGTGAAGGATTTTTAGAAAAGATAAGATAAGCCTTTGCTCAATCTTTTTTATGAGTGTTTACTTTAAAATATATATATATCTAAAAACTCAAATTTGTGATTTTATAATCAAATGTTTGTTTTTTTTAATTATGTTGATATTATGTTGATGCTTAACACATCAGGTATTTAGGTCATAGTCACTGGTAGGTGTTTGGGGTGGAGGGTTCACCTCTTCTTTCCTCATCACATACAGTCGATGACATCACCTCATGACACGGCTGAAGAATGAAGTAAGACTCACAGGCAGAAAGCTTTGTTCTTTCATCATCCAAAATTATTAGTACTGCACACAATTCTGTTATTACTATACACTTGAAGGACCAGTGACACGTAGTGGCATCTAGCGGCGTAGTCGTGGATTGCAACCCCCTCACTTTAACCTCTCCTTTCTATTGTGAAGGATAAACTATGGTGGATGCGGCCCTGTCTTAAACCAGTGTTTAGTTTGTCTGTTCTGGGCTACTGTAGAAACATGGCACTTCAACATGGTGGACTGAGGACCAATGGTGTGTGTCGATATATAAGGCACATTCTAAAGTAAAAAACAAACAAACATAATGATCATTACTTTCAGGTGATTTTACATTAGTGAATATTATATTCCATTTCTGCCATCTTCTGAAATTAAAGACCTTAAAGTCTGACACACTGGACCTTCAAAGCCACTGAAAATGTGGTTTCAAATTTTACACATTTCTTCATTAAATGTAACATTTAGAAGCAACAGTCGAAGTCAAAGCTCAAAAAATATCTGTAGGTTTTATTTATCGAGAGTTTAACATTCAGAAAGTCAGCTGGTTTGAACAGATTTGATTGACATCGACAGCAGCCATCAGGTTCTGATTCGAGTTGCAGAATTCTGATTGGTGGACAGAAATGTCTGACAGACCCTTTTTTTTTTTTCTTCTAATGCCCGCTCACTTTAAACTACTGAGAAGAGAACAGACAGAAACAACACGTTCATCCATGATCACATTTTTCACCCCATTTTTAGCTAATCAGACGACACTACTGCTCTGACCGCCTTAAAGACTGATCGATCAAGCGTTTAAGTTGCATATGAGATGACTGTCATGTTAGTTCTTTCTCGCTTTCTCTTCCTGTGTGTTTCCTCTCTCACTTTATCAAACACAATCTTAATCTCTTGTTTTTCTCTGTCCTCATTAAAGGAAGTCAAGAACAAATGTATTAACTATAACCAGCAACAAAGATACTTCATGCCTGTCACATAGTTTTGTTCGGGGTCAGCCAGTGTGCATTCATACCATTCTCCCTTACATGCACTTATTCTGAAGCCTGTCTTGTAAACTTTCTTAGCCATCTGATTTGCAAAATAAGTTACTTTGGTGGGGGACAGAACATTTAAAACTTTTTTTCTTTTTGAAAATTGTTAAAGCAGTCTAACTATAGCCACAACATATCTGTTTGAATCAGACAAAAGTGCAGCACCGGCTGCTTCAATTTGTAGTCACAAGAAAAGAACATACTGATAGTATGACTTCATTGTTTTTTGTAAGCTTTTATTGGTCTTGTTACACAGAAACAAATATAAAACACGTACAGTTCTAATGCTTCACACTTGAGTACACACATTCAGTATTGCCGTTGTTCCTTTGCCTTCTCGGTCTGTTGCTCTTGTGTTCCCTTAAAGCTGCGTAATGGATATTTTCCTCATTTTGGTCACCCTGATAATAAAATATAAAACAGTAAATCACAATATTGTAGAAGAAAGTCAGACTGAATAATTTTGAATGTTAAACTAAAAAATACCTCTGCATTTGTTGTGGAAGGAGCTGAGAATCTCACATGAGAATCTGAAACCGAATGAAAAGTGCTCTTACTATCATACCACGATAAGTTAGTACACACTGTTAAACTGCAAACAACAGCAGATGCAGTACCTGTACATTTGCACTTGTTTCTCTTGTTGATCACACACAATAAGACAGCCAGTAAAGCACTCAGGATGGTGGTAAATGCCAAAGCACCACTCAAGAAATACACCAAGACCGAGTCCACCTCATCTGCAGAAAGACAGACACCAGGAGACATTACAAAGCTTAAGTTTTAAGTATTATACCTAAAACAATTAAGACAACCCCTGCTAGAAAGTGACTTACCTTCAAAGTCCAGCTTGGTCCCGTTTCCAAACAGTATGTGTCCACATGAGGCAACAGCACAGTAGTAGGTCCCAGCATGAGAAAGATTCAGGCTCTTCATCGGTAAGTTGTAGACACAGGTGTGTGTTTGTGTGTTGGGTTTCCTCTCACACTGATCATTCCTGCCTCCATGGGTGTAAATGAGTCCTGGATGAGATTCTTCAGAGTCTTTGAACCAGTAAACACTGTGTTCTCCATCACAGGTCCCAGTGTGTACTGTACAGTTCAGAGTCACAGAGCCTCCTGGCTGGATGGTCTCAGATGCTGACTGATGGATCACAGGTAGAATGTTCAAACCTGGACCCTTTACACTGACAGTAATGCCCGCCGTGAATTCTAAGGTGTATGAAAAGCTACTTGCGCAGTAGTAAGTAGCTGAGTCTGAAATGTGCAGATCTGTCATGCTCAAGTGATTTTTACCTATTTCAGTATCCAGTGTGAAGCGTGGATTGTTGAATTCACCGTGAAAAGTTCCATTTTTTTTGTACTTGTAGTAAGTAGAGATGAGCCTTGGTTTCTCTCCCAGGGTTTGTTTGTACCAGTAAAACCTTGCTGCAAGATCACCTTCATAGAAACATCGCAAAGTTACGCTGTCACCAACATAAGCTGATACAAAACCAGTCTCTTGATGAACAGATGAGGAGAATTTCAGATTCGTCATCTGAGCTGAAGTGAGAAGAGGAGAGACGAAGCCAAATTCACTTCATGAAATGAAAAAAACCTAAATAAATGTCAGAAACAATGTCTATCCACTTTATACGATTCAAACTACAGTCACAAAACTTACCCATCTTTCCGAAGAACAAACATGTCAGATAGAAGACAAAGTGTGAAGATGTCATCGTGTTCAAAGAGTTGTGCTGAATGGAAAGAACCTCAGCCTTTTCTCAACTTTTCATAGACAAGACTAGACTAGACTGTGTTTCATTGGCTAACAAGAATGACACTGTATTTCCTATTTAGGAAACTTGATCACATGATCACTGCCACAGTGCTTAACATTGGTTTCATGGTCTGCTTAGTTGTAGTCTTAAGGAGACAAGATATTGACTGATAAATCATCGTGTGGTTTCATGATAAAGTTAGGAATGCCAAAAGTTTGACAATGATCATTATTAGACAGACAGGACATTTTACACTAAGAAAACAACAGATTTGTCTTTAATGAATATAATATCAATGTTATTTTGATAGCTGATCATTTATAAAGGGTTATGTAAAGGGTCAGAATTTGATAATAAATGCTCTGCTTTGAGAATGGCCTGTTCTGTGCTTCCCCCCCCCCACACACACACTTGACAAGGTAAAAAATTACGTCATTATGGTTAAAGCACGGTCTGCTCTGATTGGTCAGCTCCTACATGTCTGTACAGATTTTTGCAACTTACTCAGATCATCAGGGAAAAGGCAAGAAATATGTTTTAATAATATCTTGTAATTCATACATGCTGCATGGCCGGAGTCTTTCCCTCAAAGCATCACACTGACCCACACTGTACTTGGCCATCCAGTCAAGTTCTAATGCTCACATGCCACTTATTGCCGCTTTCGGCAGTGCACAGGGGTCAGCATGGGCACCCTGATTGGTCTGTAGCTGCATAGCCCCATACGAGACATTTCTGTCAGAACAACCATATACTTTTTCAGCAGTTTGAGCTACAGTAGCTCGTCTGTTGGATCAGGATGCATGGCTGCGTTCAGGAGATAGAGCGGGTCGTCCACTAATGATTGGCGGTTCGATCCCCAGATCCTCCAGTCTGCATGTCGAAGTGTCCTTGGGCAAGATACTGAACCCCAAATTGCTCCCGAAGGCTGCGCCAGGAGGGTTGACTCCTAAAAACTGATTGCACCTTGCATGGCAGCCAGTGCCATCAGTGTATGAATGTGTGTAAATGGGTGAATCATTGCTGAGCCGTGGCTACCCATAACCCTATTGCTGGCAGCTAAACCAAGACCAAATCAAGACTAGGACCAGAGTGTATCAAGACCGAGATAAGACAAAGACTTGGAGGGCAAGACCGAGTTGAGACCAAGACCAGACAGTATATAGCATACTTATGTAGCTAACATGTGGCTAATATTTGCTATATCTCTTTGTCCCTCTCTTGTCTCTTTCTCTTTCAGCCTTCTCCGTACGTGTATTGGAGGATTTACAGATAGCTCTTTGATGTTCAGGTGGTCAAATTTTGTTACAGGAGGTTTGGCTGGCAATCACTTTCTAGCAGTGTGTGTGAAGGAGGGCAGCGAAGCAAACAGCCCATAAAAGTGACAAAAAATTTTACATTTTTTGGTGTCATTTGAAGCAGGAAGTTTTACCCTTCATCTTGATTTCTTTTTTTTTAATGACCACCTTCATAAAATACTGAGTTTAATTTGTTGGAAGAACGTTGCAGCTGTTGGCTCGTGGTCTTGTGGTTAAACCTTGACCTGACCTCTCATGTCCTCTTTAGTTTTCTGTGCCACGCACGTGTTTGCTTTATAACTACAGACAGTGGAACGACTTTTTAAATTGTACAAGTATTTTGAGTTAATTATGAAACTGTGGCAGGACAAACTAGACATTATAAGTGAATAATATGGAAACCCTGGTGATATTCCTACAGCTGTGGTCTTTACTGGCCTTGAAATAAAATCCAGAGTCCTCTTTGTCCGAGACAGAGACAAGGCCGAGTAACAGTGCAGTCGATTCTGAAACGAGACTGAGACCTTCAAAAAGTGGTTTTGAGACCAGTCTCAAGACCACGACCAATCTTGAGTACTACAACACTGGTTTCCAGTTAAAAAATGTTCACTTGCCAATGAAATGTTATTACCTTCACCTGTCAGTGGTCTGAATGTTATTGGCTGATTGATGTATGTAAATAGTTTTTTTGACTAACCATACGATCTCTCTGAAGTGAGTTTGTGATCTATTGTCTAAAGATCTCTCTATCTACCTTTTTCTGTGGCTTAAAGTACTCCCTCACTGCAACAGACAACCACTACCTTCATGTGACCGGAGATGGTGAGGAAATAAGAATGGTGGCGAGCAAAGTAGATTCAGTGGGCGGGTTACAATATGATGTAATATTGTAACAGAAGAAACTTTGTGGTGTGTCAGGCAGTTCCTTTTACATGCAATAGAATGCCATATAACACACTCAAGGAAAGGGAAAACCCCCAAAAGCATAATAAGCGGAGTGCTACATGCTTCCACATGGTCAGATGGCACAGTCAGATGGGGAAGGACTTAACATGGATATTGATTGGCATTTACAATAGCCAGTGGCAAGTGTGTGCTGGCAGCAGTACAAGCTTGTGTCATTGTCTACCTTCCAGTAAACACAGCCAGACCCGGTATCGAACACAACCTCTGAAACCACAGTACAGTAGCTTACCACAGTGTTTTTTTCGCCAGGTTTGGTTCCTGTGCTGAGTCAGTTTGCTGAACTAACGACAGTTAGCAGTTCACTACTTCCTATCTTTCCATCATGAAAGTCTGTAAATCCACTCAATATGGTATGCTCTGCTGGTCTCAGAGGCTGTGCTTGAACCCGGTCTGGTTCAGCTTCTAAATGCAGTTCTGTTGTCTCCTAATGGCAGATTCAGTTAGCAATAGTTAGTTAGTTTAAGCTGAATAGCTGGAGGACAACAGAGGGAAAACAGCAAATGCATACCATATACTATAAAATACTATAAAATGTGATTGAAAATCATTGAATAAAGTTTCTTTTTGTACAGTAAACAGCGAGGCCTGGTCATAGATGCATGTAGCAGCTCTCAGAACTCACTCAGACTATATAAAACAAGAATAACTAGATAAATAAAAGTGTTTCATTGGATGCAAAACTAGTACACACCACAGAGCATGAGTCGTCAACAACCTTTTATTGTTTACCAGGAAATGACAAACTCTAAAATACTGTAAAGAATAAATTTAACATCACAGTAAATCACACAGACATCACAAGTAACATGAGTGAATGTGACATTCTAAATAAACTGGCTTCATCGAAAAGAAAAAAAAAAAAGTCTCGTCTTCGCTGCTAAAAATAATGCAAGGATTGGTTGCTTGGTTTCTTTGAAAGCAAACAAAGTCACAGTGAGAAGACATCCTGTTTGAAACTACACAGACAACAAACAGAACAAAAACAGTACAGGCTACTAATTATGCATATGGCCAATGTTAGAAAAGCTTAAATCTTGGCAAAGGTTAAATCTTATCTTTTGAAGATTAGAAAATATATTTTCAAATGAACATCATCCACCGTTCCTGTTTTAGTTCTTTACACTGGCGTACACACATTCATTGTTAGTTTTGTTTCGTGGTCTTCTTGATCTTTTGGCCCAGTTTTCCCTCAAGGCAGCATAATGAACGTCGTCTTGGTAACCCTGGTGACCAAATATAAATTACAATAGTGGACACGTAAAAAAAAAAAAAAAAAATGAGTGTTGTGATGAATTGTGTGAATGTGTTTTTTCACTAGTCCGATATATACTGTCCATACATATACATAACATACATACATACATACATATGACAGTGGGGTAGACAGGACAGGGAGACAGAGCAGGAGAAGAGAAGTATATCTTTCAATTGTGATTCAACAGTTCAAACTCACCTCTTCATCTGCAGAAAATCTTGCTTCAGGCTCTAGCCAAAGAACACAGGGAGAGGTCTTTAATTTATAAAATTATGCCTTCTAAATAACAGCTGTAAGATATAAACGGGCCGAGCCTACTTACCTGTAGATTGGCAGCATTTTTTCTTGTTCATCTTGTACACTGAGAACGCCAGTAAAACAACCAGGATGTTAGTGGATGCCAAAGTTCCACTCAAGAAATACACCCAGAAAAATGAGTCCTCCTCAACTGCAGAGACAGACATTACAGAACCTTCATCTTTTATTCATCTGTCCATCACAGTTGATCAGATAAGACAACCTTGTCTAGAAAGTGACTTACCTTCAAAGTCCATCTTGGTCCCGTTTCCAAACAGTATGTGTCCACATGAGGCAACAGCACAGTAGTAGGTCCCAGCATGAGAAAGATTCAGGCTCTTCATCGGCAAGTTGTAGACACAGGTGTGTGTTTGTGTGTTGGGTTTCCTCTCACACTGATCATTCCTGCCTCCATGGGTGTAAATGAGTCCTGGATGAGATTCTTCAGAGTCTTTGAACCAGTAAACACTGTGTTCTCCATCACAGGTCCCAGTGTGTATTGTACAGTTCAGAGTCACAGAGCCTCCTGGCTGGATGGTCTCCGATGCTGACTGATGGACCAAAGTTGGGATATTCAGACCTGAACCCTTTACACTGACAGTGATGCCCTCAGCAAAACCAAAAGCTGATTTATAGCTACTTGCACAGTAGTAAGTAGCTGAGTCTGAGACACGTAGATCTGAAATCTTCAAGTGATTTTTACCATTTCCAGTATCCAGTGTGAAGCGTGGATTGTTCTCGAGTTCATTACGTAAAGAGCCTTTTTTATCATACTTGGAGAAGGTAGAGATGAGCCTTGGCTTCTGTCCCAGAGTTTGTTTGTACCAGTAAAGCCATGCAGTATTACCGTCATAGAAACATTGCAAAGGTACATTTTCACCAACATTAGTTAATACAAATCCACTCTCATGGCGCACAGATGGGGAGAATTTCAGGTTAGTTGCCTGAGCTGAAATGATACGAGAGACATGCAGTATATTAAAATGTTTTAGAAAGAACACATAAAAATGATTTAATGCAAACATATAAATGTGAATCACAAAAAAAAAAAAACTAAACTCACCCAAGAACAGACACGTGAGATAGAACAGAAACACTGAAGCTGCCATCGTGTCAAACTGCCGTGTTGACTGAAAAACATCTGCATGCTGCCTCCCCTTCCTAAGAGACAAGGCTGCTTCGATTGGCTAATCAGATCTAACACTTTACACCATAAAGGAAACAAATGTGTTCACTTTCACTTACAGAGTCAATTTGTTCCTTGAATAGAATCACACAACGAGCGATGAAGAACATAGAGGTCCTCTACTTGGAATTATAACAGAAAACACTAAAAGATGACCGTCAGTAACAATTTTCAACAACATTATCAGACTGGACCATATCATGCATCATTTACTCGCTACCTGTCATTTTTGATTTTGAGCATTTAATTCAAATGTATTTGAACTGAGCAGCAGTATTGAAGCTGCTTTGGAAAGTTTAAGTGGCCTTTGTCTTGAAGAGCATCTGCGTGTGAGAGAAAACCACGAAGCACATTGCACCAAGACAACGTCAATTCGTGTCTAATGGTCACCTGAATTTTCCTCTAGCGCCATCAGCAGGTCAATTTTGCCGCCAGTGAAGAGATCAATGTGACATTATGTTGATATTTTTGCACTTGATTGTGATTTCTCACTGCAGCGGGTACCTGAGGAGACGCTGACTATAGTTGGAAAAATCTGAGCCCAGTGACTATCAAACTCCACCCCTATCAAACTCCAAGATTCAGGCTCTTCATCGGCAAGTTGTAGACACAGGTGTGTGTTTGTGTGTTGGGTTTCCTCTCACACTGATCATTCCTGCCTCCATGGGTGTAAATGAGTCCTGGATGAGATTCTTCAGAGTCTTTGAACCAGTAAACACTGTGTTCTCCATCACAGGTCCCAGTGTGTACTGTACAGTTCAGAGTCACAGAGCCTCCTGGCTGGATGGTCTCAGATGCTGACTGATGGACCAAAGCTGGGATGTTCAAACCTGGACCCTTTACACTATATATTTTAAATATGTCCTGCCATCCCAGCACTTTTACGGTATTTTGGTTTGAGTATTAGTTATAGAACTACTTTTGCAAGTGTCTCTTAAGGATCATTTTTTGTATAAGACTGCAAACACCCGTACATCCTGTACAAAAACCACAAAGCCTGCTTGCACTGAAGATAAACAAAGCAAAGCAAAAAGTATGCAGGTGTGTGTGTGTGTGTGTGTGTGTGTGTGTGTGTGTGTGTGTGTGCGTGTGTGTGCGTGTGCGCACGTGTGTGGGAGGGGTAGCGGTCAACGGGTCTCAGAGTAATTCGTGGAAGTGTTTGAATGTGATGATCTGAGACGACATGTCACATTTGTGTCTTTTTGAAGTCACCGTGACAAGTTTCTGAGTCTTAACTGACGCTCTGAAACTTGGACTTCTCTGAAACCTTGACTATAATATTAAGTAAAAACGTATATGCTTCACATCGGACCAAGTTCATATTCAGGGTAATTTACTCCAAATGTAACGGCTATATCGACTGTGCAATCATTCAATCACCAGTAGTCTGATGGTCTGTATACCAGTCGGAAACACCTCTGCCATCTATCTCATATGATGTCACTGTGACATGAGGAAACAATACAGATCAGGACAGGAGAGCAGGAAGAAGACAGACACACAGTGAGAGAGATATGTTTGAGAGTGATTCATTCGTCTGTGGTGAAGGTTTTGGGACTGGGCAGGTTTAGTTTTGAGTTCACTGATTTTTCCACACACTACAGAATATTTCATAATTCATTTAATATAACAGTTTAGATAGTGAGCTTTTTCTTTGTTGTTGTTTTTTTTTAACACCATCCGCGCCCCCTTTGCCCCCTTATTGTTTACCTCACCCCTTTTGTTTAATTAATCCAAAATTTCATCAGATAAATACCTTTGTTTACACCAAAACATCTGGTTTTATGTTACTTCCTTTTACCCCTTGAGCTGTGACGTTAAAATACACCGTAGTATTTTTACCTTAGTTAAAGACCTGAATACTTCTTCCACCGTTGTTCACATCATCTTTTGTTTTCCACTTAACTGAACCCAAAGACAAGTCATCCTAAGAGACTCTTAAAATGATCTTTTGAAAGTGTTTTTTGTACGTTTTCTCAGTGTTATTTCATGGTTTCATGCAAGATATCAGTTATAAAGAACCCCCCTATGATTTTCCTGATTGTTTTTTTTAAATGCATGAATGGCCCATCATATCCTGTCAGATCACATATTCTCTCACCACACTGGCAGAAAATGTTTGTGGTTGGTGTGTACACACACACACACACACACACACACACACACACACACACACACACACACACCAACACAACACATGCACACACACATTTGTGCATTAAGTGTCGCAGTGTTTCGTCATATAGCATCACTGAATTTGCATAAACTGTATCAACTTGATAAAGACACAAATAATTAATTAAACTCTTTAATGAAATGATTTGGTTACATAGTTGAACAAATTCTGTGTGAACCCACACACAAACACATTTACAAAAAATACAGATTGGCATTAAGGTATACAAGCACAAAAGCACAGAAAGATATGGTCTGTTGACGTGTATTACCACTGTTTGACCACAGAGTAAGAGGAAATCATTGCACTCACGTGTTGTCTTTATAAAAGCTTGTTTCATGGGTCTATTAGAAAGCAATGCAGTCATGATATTCAGGCAAAATCACATTTACAAAAGCCATATTACACTTTAAACAGTCAGTATAGAGTAATGTTCTGTTCCACAGAGACAAAGATGAAACATTTGCACCTCTACTGCTTTACTCTGAAGTACACACATTCAGTCCAGGTGTCGTCTCTCTGTCTTCCTCTTCTGTTGACCATGTTCTTTCTTAAAAGAGCGTCACAGAGGTTATCTTCATTTTGGTAATCCTGGTAATGAAGAAGAGAAAAACACGATCTGGTCCATGACAAAAATAAACACCACAGAAATGTCAGTTCTATAAAAATGCTTGAACAGTAGGGGTGTGCAAAAAAATCGATTCGCATTCGTATCGCGATTCAAGCTCTACCGATTCAAAATCGATTAATAGAATTCCAAAAATCGATTCATATTTTTTTCGTTTTGTAATGCCGTGTATACGAACAAGTTTAGCTCGCCATTCCCATAGATGGCGCTGTGTCGAATTCACACTGAAGCCTGGGCACTCTTGCCATAATCAATTTAGTCATTTAGTCTGTCGGCGGCTCAGTGCAAACAATGGCAAACCTCACAGAAATAATTATTTAACCTGCTCCATCCTCATTAAAGGCGAGAGTCTGGGCACATTTCGGCTTTTATAGCCTCGAGGGGAAGACGGAACTTGATAGGACTCATGCTATATGCAGGCTTTGCAAAGCGAAAGTTAAATATTTTGGTAACACCACAAACTTGAAAACTCACATGGTACGCCATCACCCAGAGATTAACATTAAAGACGTGGGCGAACAACAACCTAAAGTACCTAACGTGCCAGTCAACCAACGCACTCTCTTTCAATGCTCTAAACTCCCACCGAACTCTGAACGGGCAAAGAAAATAACTCAATCCATAGCCTATTGCATTTCAAAAGATTTGCGCCCCTACAGCATGGTAGACAATGAAGGCTTCCGATATATGATGCACATAACTGAGCCTAGGAGCCTACTATACCATCCCGTCGCCTTTTTACCGAAAAAGCGATACCTCAACTATATCAAGAGACAAAGGAACAGGTCACAGGGGACTTACAGAAAGCAATATGAGTTGCCTTGACCTGCGATGCCTGGACATCAAGAGCAGTTCAATCTTATGTCACCTTTACCGCTGAGTACAGCACTTTAAAGCTAAATATAAAAGCTCTTTTTATTGAAGTTTTATTTTAAACTTGAATTAAATGTATTTGAAAGCTGGCCAAAGCTTGGCAATTTGCAGTTTTTAGTTGCAAAAGTTTTTATTTTTGTATGAAGACATATAAAGTAATATCAAACTACATTTCATTTGTTGTGTTTCTTTTCTTTTAAATTACTGCAATCACATGGGAAAAGTAACTGCATTTACATACTGTGAATCGTTTCTTTAATCGAGAATCATTTTTGAATCGAAAATCGATTTTGAATCGAATCTTGAGCCTAAAAATCGATATTGAATCGAATCGTGACATTTTCTGAATCGTGCACCCCTATTGAACAGTAACACATTGGTCATCTAAACAGGAAATACCTCTGCTGTGGAGGAAGCTGAATATCTTGTTTGAGACTCTGAAAAGCAAAATGAAAACCTTTAAAATCACGTTCAGTCCACTATAAACTATAGATGCAAACAGGATAAATTACCTGTCCAACGGCAGCTGCTTCTCGTGTTTGTCTTGCACAAATAAGCCAATAAAACACTGATGGTGATGAATGCCAAAGTGCCACTTAAGAAATACACCAAGACAAGAGAGACTTTATCATCTGCAGAAAGACAGACAACAGGAGACATCTCATGTTTAGTTAGGGACTATAGAACTATTAATCTGGTCCAAAAAGTTACTTACCTTCAAAGTCCAGCTTGGTCCCGTTTCCAAACAGTATGTGTCCACATGAGGCAACAGCACAGTAGTAGGTCCCAGCATGAGAAAGATTCAGGCTCTTCATCGGCAAGTTGTAGACACAGGTGTCTGTTTGTGTGTTGGGTTTCCTCTCACACTGATCATTCCTGCCTCCATGGGTGTAAATGAGTCCTGGATGAGATTCTTCAGAGTCTTTGAACCAGTAAACACTGTGTTCTCCATCACAGGGCCCAGTGTGTACTGTACAGTTCAGAGTCACAGAGCCTCCTGGCTGGATGGTCTCAGATGCTGACTGATGGACCAAAGCTGCGATGTTCAAACCTGAACCCTTTACACTGACAGTAATTCCCTCGGCAAATTTTGAAAATAAATGTATGGCTACTTGCGCAGTAGTAAGTCGCTGAGTCTGAAATGCGTAAATCTGAGATCTTCAAGTGATTTTTACCATTTCCAGTATCCAGTGTGAAGCGTGTATTGTTCTCGAATTCATTATGAAAAGTGCCTTTTGGGTTGAACTTATAGAAGATAGAGATGAGCCTTGGCTTCTGTCCTAGAGTTTGTTTGTACCAGTAAAGTCTTGTAGTCTCCTTATCTTCATAGAAACATTGCAAAGTTAGGCTGTCACCAACATTAGCTGATAGAAAACCCCCGACTTGACGGACTGATGAGGACAAATTCAGATTAGTTGGCTGACTTGAAGTCACTGTAGAGACAAAGAGAATGTACAGACATGAGAAATGATGAGAAGCAATGACACTAAAGTGACCATATACTAAAAAATACAACCTACAGCCATAAAAACACAAAACTCACCTATTTTCTCCAAGAGCAAACAAGTCAGATAGAAAAGAAACTTTGGAGATGTCATCGTGTTCAAACTTCTCACTTGACTGAAAAGACAGTTGATCTTTTCTTCACTCTTCACAGACAAGACTACGTGTGATTGGCCAGTCTGAAGTGACACTGTACGTCCTATTCAGGAAGGAAGATCTCATGATCACTCCCTTGTTGTATTTCTGACAAAGTAGCTTCTTTACCACCAGTAACACCAGGTTTAAATCAACCAGGACTAAAATGTAAAGGATAATAACAACAGAATTATGAGAAATCAGCAACTGATTTCCTTAAAAATGTACTGAAGCTAATCCAAACGTGCTTTTTACTCTTTAATGAAATGATTTGGTAAATGAACAAATTCTGTGTGAACCCACACACAAACACATTTACAAAAATTTAGGGATGCACCGATTATGAAATTCTGGGCCGATACCGATGTTTAAAATAACAACTTGGCCGATTGCCGATGTTACATGCATCTATGCTCGGCTACGTGTTGAATACGTGTCTGTTCTATTTTTGACGCTTGACGCGAGCAGCACGTGTCAATCTACACAGAGCACCTCGAGCGGGCGGAAGTCAGACACAGAAAAAGCAAAGAGAATCCGGTGGATTTTCAAAATAAAATACCCCGTGCAAACTGCCGGTCGTAAAAACAGACAAAAGCTAAACCAATTAACTACGTAGCATATTTACACATGTAGAAGCATATTTAGAAGAACATACACTGGGAAAATGACCAAATCTGAGCAAGTAAACAAAGTCTGGCGGGCTAAACGCTCCGCTTCTGAAACACTCCCGGTCGCGTGCAGGACAGACCAAAACCGCGCAAAAATTACAGATAGTCATTAATCTATACAAGCACAAAGCACAGAAAGATATGGTCTGTTGACGTGTATTACCACCGTTTGGCAGTCATGATATTCAGGAAAAATCATATTTACAAAAGCCATATTACACTTTAAACAGTCAGTATGGAGTAATGTTCTGTTCCACAGAGACAAAGATGAAACATTTGCACCTCTACTGCTTTACTCTGAAGTACACACATTCAGTTAAGGTGTCGTCTCTCTGTCTTCCTCTTCTGTTGACCATGTTCTTTCTTAAAAGAGCATCACAGAGGTTATCTTCATTTTGGTAATCCTGGTAATGGGGAAGAGAAAAACACGAAGTGGTCCATAACAAAAATAAACCCCACAGAAATGTCAGTTCTATAAAAATGCTTGAACAGTAACACATAGGTCATCTAAACAGGAAATACCTCTGCTGTGGAGGAAGCTGAAATGCTAGAAAGTGACTTACCTTCAAAGTCCAGCTTGGTCCCGTTTCCAAACAGTATGTGTCCACATGAGGCAACAGCACAGTAGTAGGTCCCAGCATGAGAAAGATTCAGGCTCTTCATCGGCAAGTTGTAGACACAGGTGTGTGTTTGTGTGTTGGGTTTCCTCTCACACTGATCATTCCTGCCTCCATGGGTGTAAATGAGTCCTGGATGAGATTCTTCAGAGTCTTTGAACCAGTAAACACTGTGTTCTCCATCACAGGTCCCAGTGTGTACTGTACAGTTCAGAGTCACAGAGCCTCCTGGCTGGATGGTCTCAGATGCTGACTGATGGACCAAAGCTGGGATGTTCAAACCTGAACCCTTTACATTGACAGTAGTGATCACAGAAAATTCTAATGTGTATAAATAATTGACACAATAATAAGTAGCGGAGTCTGAAATACTTAGATCTGAGATCTTCAAGTGATTTTTACTATTTCCAGTATCCAGTGTGAAGCGTGGATTGTTTTTGAATTCATCATAGAAAGTGACATTTATGTCATACTTGTAGTAACTACAGATGAGCCTTGGTTTCTCTCCCAGAGTTTGTTTGTACCAGTAAAGCTTTATAGGAACATCACCATGAAAGCATTGCAAAATCAAGTTGTCCCCAGTTTCAGCTGACACAAAACGTGTCTCTTGAAGAACAGATGAGGACAATTTCAGATTAGTCGTCTGAGCTGAAATGAGAGACAAAGCAAATACAGTTACTCCTGTGTGATATAATTCATTATATTCAGTGTAGTAGATTATAAACATTAGCATGAGGAGTGATCGTGCACCAAAAGTCAAAACTGCAACTTACCCATTTCCCCGAAGAACAAACATGTGAGACAGAGCGCAAACAGTGGAGATGTCATTGTGCTCAAACTGCTGTGTCGAATGAAAGAACATTGATGGTTTCTCTACACTTCACAGACAAGGAAGTATTTGATTGGTCAGCCTGAGGTGACACTTTATGTTCTGTATAGGAAATATGGTCACATGTGCACTTCCACCTACAGTGTCAAGTTTAAAAATAACCTTTACACATGAACACACCAGTTACAAGACACAGTACATTTTTGCTCAAATTCGGTCATGGACCATCATTATTATGTTAAGAACAAAAAGATTTTGAGTAGTTCATCAATATTTGATCTTATACTGATATACTAAACTCTCTTTTCAAGGTGCAATAATTCTAACTTGCCAGTTGAACAAAGAAAAATGAATTGTCTATGTAAACTGACTAACTAAAAACTAGAGAAATCAAAGCATAATGTCATAATATTTATGACACTACTGAAACAGAAAGAAAGCATCTGCCGTGCTCATCCCACGGGGGTGGTGTCAATGTTTTCAACCCACATCTGGGCACACAGTCTCAAGCCTGGACCCCACCGAACACGTCTCTGCCATGTCCGCAGCTGTCTGCTGTTTTCTTAACTTGTTAAAATGTGGTCAGTTTTCTTTGGCTTATGTGTTTCTACCATGAGTAAACATGCTACATAGTTATATTGTTTCCCTTTTGGCTGTCTTTACATTTGGAAGTTTGCACAAGGTGTTTTATTTTGACAATCGACTGGATTCTCTGTGGCGTTATATAGACATTAGCAAAGCATAGAGCTATTTAATTTGTCTGCAGGCCACAAAGAGGCTATGAAAGCATATTAAGTTCAAACTTCACTCTAAATCTATGTGACACCTATGCGACACCTCACATAGATTATGTGACGTACCTTGAAAGATAATTATTTTATTCTTAACAGAAATGAAAAGTGTGTCCAGAAAACAGCTGGATGGTCAAGGATTCTGACTGATGGTCAAAGGTGGATGTTTAAATATGAGGGGCTGTCAGGGACATTATTCAGAATTACCATTCACACACACAACTGAAATGTTATGCTCTCACACACACTAGTGAAACGCTGTCATACACACATATGAAATGCTCTCACACACACAACTGAAATGTTATGCTCTCATACACACATGAAATGCTCTCACACACACAACTGAAATGTTATGCTCTCACACACACTACTGAAATTCTCTCACACACACTAGTGAAATGCTCTCATACACACAACTGAAATGCTCTCATACACACATATATGAAATACTCTCACACACACAACTGAAATGTTATGCTCTCACACACACTACTGAAATGCTCTCATACACACTACTGAAATGCTCTCATACACACAACTGAAATGTTATGCTCTCACACACACTACTGAAATGCTCTCATACACACTACTGAAATTATAGTGTAACAGGACAGCATTTCAATGTAACAGGAAGGCGTTTCAGTGTAACAGGAAGGTGGCTCGATAGAGGAAGTGTAGGCCATTTTTCTTCTTTGGAGCATTCTGAGGACACACATGCTGTCTTACATGGTGGATAATCGCTGGAGGGAAGTGACATGGTGAGTAGAGTTGAGCTGGATACTCGGCTGTTCATTGTTGCAAAACTTGTTCTGTAAATAGTTTGTTTGCTATCGTGATCAAAACCATTGATCTGAAGCTCAATGCTGATGCTGTCCTGTAAATAGTTTTCTAATCAGCAATAAATATAACAATTTCTGATCAACCCATATCAATTACATGCTTCAAATAACATACAGGTTAAAGCCCCGTCCATTTCAAGACAACCAGACCCACTTCCGGGTTAAATCTGCCCACGTCCGGGTTAGGCCCCGCCCACTCCGAGTACAGATACGGATACAGATAATTCATATGGCTAACAGATACAGATACAGATACAGATAATGCTGTACTCGCTCATCCCTAATGGTGAGTGACATGGTGAGTGATGTGAGTCACATCCCTATTCCAAGGATCATATCTGGACACCACCGCATGAAGAGCAGATATAGTTCTTCTATGGTCATCAAGCACTCTATAAAGCCTTTCCTGGTCAACATTATTGGGCTCATTTCTCTGAAGCGATTCAATACACTGCGAAGCGCTTGTAAAAAAAACTTATTACATCCTCTTCATTCCCTTTCACGTCATAAAATAAAGTTTGCACTAATAAACAAAAAACAAAGAGGAACAGATGAAGATTCATTTTAAGCACTGTCACTTCCCTCCAGCGATTATCCACCATGTAGACAGCATGTGTGTCCTCAGAATGCTCCAAAGAAGAAAAATAGCCTACGCTTCCTCTTTCGAGCCACCTTCACTGAAACGCCTTCCTGTTACATTGAAATGCTGTCCTATTACACTGAAATTTCAGTAGTGTGTATGAGAGCATTTCAGTAGTGTGTATGAGAGCATTGCATATGTGTCTATGAGAGCATTTCACTAGTGTGTGTGAGAGCATAACATTTCAGTTGCGTGTGTGAGAGCATTTCAGTAGTGTGTGTGAATGGTAATTCTGAATAATGTCCCTGACGGCCCCTCATATGTCATCGTGTTCAAACATCTTCATGCTCTCTCAACTTTTCACAGACAACACTGTGTGTGATTGGCCAGCCTGAAGTGGCCCCAAATAGGAAACATGATCACATATTCACTGCCTCAGTGGAGCAAAGATTATTAGCCCAATGTCATCACCGTTTAACAGAAAATTAACTCTATTTTTATGACATCACGAGTTGACAAAATAATGGACGTTTCTTCTGTGTTGTACTCAGAAGGAAAACTAATTTCACATCCAAACAGCTGAATACTTCCCTTTAATCGAATTTTGTTTGATTTTAGTTTTCGTAACATTTTGTAAGCTTTTGTAGTCGTCTGCTCTCTAATATTTCTGTTTAAAATATAGATTTTAAATATGTCCTGTAGGGCTGCCACGATTAGTCAATTAGTCACGATTATGTCGATGAACAAAATCGTCGACAACTAATTTAGTAGTGTAAAGTAGTAGTAGTGCAAATGTCGACGCATTGCAAACAATGCGTCGACATTTGCAAAGCTGAACTTGCTTATCATGGAAGCACAACGGCTATGCATGAGCATCTGAAGAGAAAGCATGTCCTTGTGGATGATTCTGAAGAGGGTCCGTCGTCTCGGTAAGCAAACCGGCTAGTTAGCTGCCAATATTAGGGTAAACAGTGAGCTTTCTTGCTACTTACTCATCGTTACGTTTCAGTGCTAAAAAAGTCCGGTCTTCTTCTCTGGACGGCTTTGTGACCAAGCCGACAAGGTGCACACCACACCAAGCCAATGTCCTGACCGAGTCAATACTAAACATGCTGGTCACGGACATGAGACCAATGTCCATGGTGGATGATGAAGGATTTAGAGAGATGATAAAGCAGTTCAACCCGGAATATCACGACAACTACCTACTAGGCAGATCCCATTTCACCTCATTGATGGAAAAGAAATACGATGCAACCTTTGAGAAGGTAAGTCTCTCTCTTTCTCTTAATTTCAATTAGTTTTATTGGCATTGATGTATTAAAACGATATTGCCAAAGCAACAATAACACATAGTAAAATGAATAAATGATTTAATAAACAAGCAACATTCAAAGACAAATAAGAATTAAAAGATCATCACTCACTTACTCAGTCACACACACAAAATTAATAATTTTACACATTTCATGATGAAATAATAAAGAGCTTGCTGACTGAGCAACCATTAAATTTATCTTGGTCAAAGCATGCAATGTAAAGTTTTTTTTATTATTATTTTTTATGTTGAATGTTTATTATTTAACCTATTTAAGCTACATAACTGTATCTGATAACTGAACTATTTAACTGGTAAATGAATTTAAAGCTTTATGCATAAACTGACCAATAATGTTAATAATGGATGGATCTATATATATATATATATATATATATATATATACACACTGTATATAATTTTCTTCTTATTGCTTACTACTCTTTTTTTAAATCATCTCATGTCTTTAAGGTAAAGGAGACCCTCAGAGGCGTAAAAAGTTCCTTGACTCTTACTGCTGATGTGTGGACGAGTCGTGCGACAGAGTCTTACCTTGGTGTGTCTTGCCATTTCCTGAGTGAGGATTGGAAGATGAAGACCTTCAACCTTGCCACCATGCCTCTTGAGGAGAGGCATACTGGTGCAAATATAATGACATGGATGGAAGAGGTTCTGACGAAGTTTGACATCTTGCCCACCAAAATAAAAGCAGTAGTTCATGACAGTGGTTCCAATATGGTGGCAGCAATGCGACTGCTTGAAGAAAAACATGGATGGGCCTCAATCCGCTGTGCTGGACACACACTCCAGCTCATAGTTAACACCGCTCTCAAAGAAACAACCATTAGGTGCTGCTAGGCAGCTAGTGGAGCACTTTAAGAGAAGCGAGCTGGCTAGTACAAAGCTAAAGACAAAACAGGAGCAAATGAATGTCAAGAAAAATGCGCTGATCCAGGACGTCAGTACAAGATGGAATAGTACATTCCACATGATAGAGAGACTCCTCGAACAGCGCTGGCCTCTCACTGCCACTCTCTCAGATCCTGAGGTAACTCCAAGGGGGAAACAATACTTCGACTTGAAGCCAGAGCAGTGGGAGCTTCTTGAGGAACTGAAGAAAGGGTTGGCACCTTTTGAGAGTGCTACTGTTTACCTAAGTGGAGAGCAGTACACAGCCATTTCTGGTCTTCCACAGGTCGTCAAAGGGCTGACACGGGCTGTACACGAAAGCCAATTTGAGACAAGCTCAGGAAAATCTTTCCTTGCCAGTGCAGAAAAAGGGATAACACAGAGATGGGGGAGTATTTACAATGTCTCAGGAGAGAAAGAAAATCCAGTTATTTTTGCAGCTGCCCTGGACCCCAGATATAGAAAGCTGAAGTTTTTGACTCCTGAAGATGGCATTAGAGTGCAGGGGACTGTTGAAGTGCTTGCTGTCAAAGAAGCCAAAAAGGCTGGGACACAGGATGCAAACGTGAAGAGGGCCAATGTTTCAGGTAGAACTGAAAGGAGTGCTATGGAAACCCTCCTTCAGTCTGACACAGACAGTCAGAGTAAGAATGAGGATGGAGAATCTGAGGAGGACCAAAAGATCCAAGTTGCAATAAGTGAAGTTCGACTGTACTTTGGAGAGGCCACACTCTCTAAAATGGATGATCCTCTCAAATGGTGGAGTGAAAATGAGGGGCGTTTCCCCACACTGTCAAAGATAGCTAAATCTTTTCTTTGCATCCCTGCAACCTCCACCCCATCGGAGCGGATTTTCTCTGCAGCAGGGAACATCTGCTCTCAAAAGAGAGCAAGCCTTTCTCCAAGCCATGTAGAAATGCTAACTTTCCTGGCCATGAACAAGAGCCTTGTGCAGATTGGGATTAAATAGTGTCAGAATGTAGCAAAATACAGTTGTGACTGAGCACTGAGCACAAAATGCACTTTTCTTATATTTGAGTGAGAAGAAATTTTTATTTTTGTGAATAATTCCTTCAGGTGCCTACCTCATTTTATTTAAATGTAGCTATGTTTGATATGTTTGATGCCAGAGCCATGACAGACACACCTAAAAACCTGAAGTATTTATTTTTGTGTTGTTTAGGCCAGTGCCTTGTCCTTATTTTACTCAGCTGTTTGCACTTTATGCTGCTCTGTTGAAGAATTGTTTGTTGATACAAGCTTCATATCTCATTAAAGGGTTAATGAGCTATCATCTTAATTGTTTTTATTTTCAGTTAGCACATACCTAAAACACTTCAAGCTGAAAGCTAATGATCTGATCAGCTGCATGCTGGTGTGATAAGCTGTATGTTTTACAGTCAATTTATGTATGATCCGATTAGTCGACTAATCGAAAAAATAATCGGTAATTAGTCGACTATCAAAATAATCGTTTGTGGCAGCCCTAATGTCCTGCCATCCCAGCACTTTTACAGTATTTTAGTTTGAGTATTAGTTACAGAACATACTTTTGCAAGTGTCATGTGTCTCTTAAGGATCATCTTTTGTAAGGAAAACACCCGTACATCCTGTACAAAAACCACAAAGCCTGCTTGCACTGAAGATATACAAAGCAAATAGTATGCAGGTGTATGTGTATGTGGGAGGTGAAGTGGTCAGCAGGTTCCAGAGTAAAGGGTTTGAAGGTGAGAATGTGATGATCTGAGACGACATGTCACATTTGTCTTAACTGGCGTCTTAACCTTGACTATAATATTAAGTAAAAACGTATATGCTTCACTTCGGACAAAGTTCATATTCAGGGTAATTTATTCCAAATGTAACGGCTATATCGACTGTGCAGTCATTCAATCACCAGTAGTCTGATGGTCACCTCTGCCATCTATCTCATATGACGTCACTGTGACTGGAAGAAGACAGTCACACAGTGAGACACAAGTTGTATTTTCTTTTGATCCATTACATTCACTACAGGCTGAGAAGACGCTTTATCCACCACCACTGAATTTTCAACTTTTTCACCATTGCTTGAAAGCAGCTCTTTATGACAGTCTTTGGGAAATGTGAGCTGTAAAAGCTCGGTGTAAAAACGACTTATTTAATTGGCAGCCCATGGGCCATGTCTGGGAGCAACCTAACAGAGGTCTATCTAGCCGATACAGCCGACAAATAAGTGAACTACAGATAAAGTGTATAGAAATAGCTAAGAAGTGAGCCATTTTGTTTTTTGTGCAGTAACGATTGGGCAGATGTTTACAGGTGTAGCACACAGGGAATCATAACTGATCTTTCACAACTGGTTCAACCATGCTGAGTAGCTTTCCAGTAAAGGACACAGGAAAGGGAAGTGTTGCGTTTCATTGGGTCTTCTGATCGGAGCCGCATTTCTCTGGTGTGGTCATGCATGGACTAAGATTGATCTACAGCAGCTTCCCTTTGTCTATGCTGGATCTTGGCAAAGAAGAAAAGGACATTCACATATTCAAAAACCATTAACTGCACTCTGGCCAATGTGGGTCATGATAAATGATGACAAAATTAAAACCAATGTGACATCTGAGTTTAAAAATTCTACCCCCCTTCTACCACTTGAGCTATTTTCTGTTGTAAGAACTAAAAAATAAGCATATACATACAGCACAATTGTCTATGTTATCTATGGCAGGAAGTAGGAATAGTTTGGCAGCAATTTGGTCTGCTGTTGCACCTCAGATGATGTCCTTACACTGCATTGTTCATCAGACGGTGTTAAAGCTTTAAACAACAATGAACAGTGCGATGGCTCCAACATCGCTTATTACGACAGCTACTCACAATCTGCTTTTGTATCGTGACATGAGGTGGCTGAGCAAATGTAAAGCACTAAGAACTTTCCCACACAGTAGCAAAAAAAGAAAATTAATGCCGTCATGGCCAAACTCTGCTTTCTGATCAGCATATACATAACACACGAACAACCTCAATTTTGGTCAACGGCAGAGACGAAACTGTCACTGACTGACTTCTCACGATTTTGAGTACATGGCAGGATACTGCATTTACCCAATCCAAAGCTCAGAGTTCACAAATTATTATAATTTACACTGTTGACAATGGATGTATGAGGTCAGTCACATACTTTACGGTGCCATGAGTGACAAAGCACGATATGCCACTATGAGGGGTTGACCTCACATTCACACACCTTGTCTCAAGGTCAAAGTCTTCCAGAAATAGATTTATTTGTCATCAATCATACAAAACGTACATAGAAATTCACAAACAGTTGGTTTGAAGACAAATAATTCAGTTTATCTATGTTGTGGTTCTCATACGCAAAGAGGAGCACATACAGTGAGCAATTAATCTATATTATCGATGTTATTCTATATGTATAATTACAAAAATGTTATGTATATCCATGTTTTTTTTTTTTTTTCTTGGAAAACCACCAGGGCAAAAACAACAAAGAATATGCAAGTTACTAAGCTTTAATATGGAACCTACAAACAGACTCTTCATCTAAAGATCAGCATCTAAACCTATGTTACATCTCCCAAGAGATTCTAAGAAACTTACACACCTTATTTACACAATGTAAATAGAAAATGTTCTTCTACTGCTTTACACTGGAGTACACACATTCATCCCTGCTGTTGTTCCTCTGTCTTCTTGATCTCTTGGGCACGTTGACATTCAAAGCAGCATAATGGAGGTTGTCTGCATCTTGGTAACCCTGATAACAAAATACATAAAGAGTCACAATTGTCCACAAGACGGTTAAGACTGTTGTATGTACACTGTGTTTAAAGTTCAAACTACATTCACCTCTGCATTTGCTGTGGAGGAAGCTGAACGTTTAACTTGAGACTCTGAAACGGAGAAAATGTTATTTTATTTAAAGGTCACGCTCAGTAAGCACAAGCTGCTAAATATGTAAAGTACAAGTTACCTGCATATCTCTTCTTCATCTTGTACATTGAGAAAGCCAGTAAAACAACCAGGATGAAGGCGAATACCAAAGCTCCACTCAAGAAATACACCAAGACAAAATAATCCATCTCATCTGTAGAGCAGAAACAGAGCTTTCAGTATGTAGTATTTTTTTTATGTTTGGTGAGAAAAAAATAATAACGAGAAGTCTGGACAACACACAACACCCTCTATAAGCAAAGATTCCGCAAAGAAAATCCCTTTAGTGGGTAAACTCCCATCACCTCTTTAAGACTAATCAGATGAAACAAGTAGTGCTAGAAAGTTACTTACCTTCAAAGTCCAGCTTGGTCCCGTTTCCAAACAGTATGTGTCCACATGAGGCAACAGCACAGTAGTAGGTCCCAGCATGAGAAAGATACAGGCTCTTCATCGGCAAGTTGTAGACACAGGTGTGTGTTTGTGTGTTGGGTTTCCTCTCACACTGATCATTCCTGCCTCCATGGGTGTAAATGAGTCCTGGATGAGATTCTTCAGAGTCTTTGAACCAGTAAACACTGTGTTCTCCATCACAGGTCCCAGTGTGTACTGTACAGTTCAGAGTCACAGAGCCTCCTGGCTGGATGGTCTCAGATGCTGACTGATGGACCAAAGCTGGGATGTTCAAACCTGAACCCTTTACACTGACAGTAGTGATCACAGAAAATTCTAATGTGTATAAATAATTGACACAATAATAAGTCGCTGAGTCTGAAATACTTAGATCTGAGATCTTCAAGTGATTTTTACTATTTCCAGTATCCAGTGTGAAGCGTGGATTGTTTTTGAATTCATCATAGAAAGTGATATTTATGTCATACTTGTAGTAACTACAGATGAGCCTTGGTTTCTCTCCCAGAGTTTGTTTATACCAGTAAAGCTTTGTAGGAACATCACCTTGAAAGCATTGCAAAATCAAGTTGTCCCCAGTTTCAGCTGACACAAAACGTGTCTCTTGAAGAACAGATGAGGACAATTTCAGATTAGTCTTGTGAGCTGAATTGAAATGAGAAACAAAGCAAATGTAGACTTAATTTTGTGTGACAGAATACAGTGTAAAAAGTCGAATAAAAACTAGTCTAGTCAGAAGTATTTATATGAGCATACACTTGCCACAAAACTGCAACTTACCCATTTCCTCGACGAACAAACATGTGAGACAGAGAGCAAACAGTGGAGATGTCATCGTGCTCATGCTGCTGTGTCGAATGAAAGAACATTGACGGTTTCTCTACTCTTCACAGAGAAGGAAGTTTGAATTTGATTGGCCAACCTGAAGTGACACTGTGTGTTCATGGAAACATGGTCACATGCTCACTTCCACCTACAGTGTCAGGTTAGGTGTAAAGTGTATATGGTTAGAGATATATGAAGAACACTACAGGTCGTTAAGGGCATTAGAGTTCAGATCATTGAAGAAAAACATCTTCAACATCAATATTTTCAGCAGTTCATCAATACTTAAAGTTATATACTGATATACTCAACTCTCTTTTTAAGCTGTCATACAGAAACAATAATCTGATCTAAAAATATCTGATGCTATTAATCTAGGATTGCGCAATAATAATCTTGATACATGTCTCTGTGTAATCTCATTTTCATCCGGCAAAGATTGTGCCGTTTGCTTTGCCTGGGAGATCCAGTGCATCAAAGCTAACATTCTTACTTTTTCCATAAGCTGCACCAACAAATGACAAGAGGAAAAAAAAATCACAAGCTTGCTAACACTGCTGACAAGCAAACTGCACAGGAAGAGAGGAGCGCGACATAAGATTTACTTCATTAACCCCCAATGGGTAAATTCTTCTTTCACACAGTTTTTACATCTGTAGGCTTACAGACAATAGCACTTGTGGAGGAGATGCTGGAGTGGAGAGGCGCCCTGGGCTCGGCAGTGCCCGGGTGGTGAATTGACACCTCACCAGCTACCAGCATAGACTGTATAAAACATAATTGTAGTCCCCGTCACATTATTCACAGATTTCCAAAGAGTCATTGTGAAGCTCAGAGTGTGGTGGCTCTGGCCATCACCATCTTGGCAGTCCAGGCGTGGAGCATGGGTGGAGCCAAGGCCTGCTGAATGAAGCACGGTTGCTCAAACAAGCCTCCTGTGTCGGTATCCATCTGTCAGTGTGGCCATAACTTCAGTAAAAGGTATATAAAAATTAATTTCATTCAATTATTTTTTTGCACCAGGCTGCCTCAAGTGGCCATTCAAGGCTAGTTTTTGTGCATTAGCCTCACTTCACAGCCACAGAGGTTAATAATAATAATAAGAACTTTATTTATATAGCACCTTTAAAAAACATTTTTAAAAAACGTTTTACAGAGTGCTTTACAGAGCAGTAGACCCAACAAATTGACAGAATCAAAGAAAATAAAAGAAATGATAAAAGGACAATTAATAAACATAGAAAATTAATAGATAAAAATTAAAAATTGAGTGAAGAGATAGAAAATAAAAATAAATAAATAAGAATAAATAAATAAAAATAGACAACATCACAAAAAGGCAAGTCTGTAAAAATGAGTTTTAAGAAGTGATTTAAAAGAATTCACTGATTCAGCGAGCCTTATCTCCTCGGGCAGGTCGTTCCAGAGTTTAGTGGCCCTAACTGAAAAGGCGTGATCACCTCTAGTTTTTAACTTCGACCCTGGAACAACCAGAAGTGACCCGCCCGAGGATCTAAGGCTGCGAGTTGGCTCATAGGGGGTTAGCATATCAGCCCTGTGGGCTTTAAAAGTGATCAGTAAAATCTTCAAATCAATCCTAAAACGCACAGGAAGCCAGTGGAGTGAAGCTAAAATTGGTGAGATGTGATGTCGTCTGTTAAAACCGGTTAGAAGCCTAGCTGCTACATTCTGGACAAGTTGGAGGTGTGAGAGAGATTTTTTATTGATACTGGAAAGGAGTGAATTACAGTAGTCCAGTTTTGAGAAAATGAAGGTATGGATTCTTTTTTTCTAGGTTGGATTGTGGGAGCATGGGTTTGACTCTGGTTGCCAGATGTCTGCCATTCCACACTCCATACTGTTGTCTGTGCTGGACTTGAACCGGCCACCCTTGTGGGCTCCCAAGCTGAGTAACTGCCACGTCCTACATGGATGTAAAATGACAATGACACTACCAAGCACCTACCATACTAAGATCACAGATTAGTACAACCAGTGATGCACCGATCTGGAATTTAAAGGCAGATAACAATAATCGATAGTTACCTGTTAGTTGTGGCTGATCTGAAGAACTACAGTCCTGGACGGTCCTAAAGGAGAGGGGCTGGTTCTTCTTAACCTCACAGTCCATAAGAATTTTACAGATTTTCTGATACGTAGCTAATCAGGCTCAACTGTTACCTGCAATTAGAATTTTTAGAAATCTTGATTTACCTTATTTTTAGTTCTGTTTATTTCTTATAATTTTACTAGCGGATATACAATATTGTGTACATCCAGCTGAAACATCACAAAAATGTCAAGACTTCTTACCTAACGTGAGCCAAAGATATTAACCTGACTGTGCCAGATGGTTTGTCAGTGTTCAAAACTGTTGGAAACACTCAGGTACTTTCAAAAACATACAGGCCTGGTGGTCTGAACTAACACGAGCAGCATCTACGCTAACCTCTTCAGCAGGCGCCATTGTTCTTTCCCGAGCAGTCACTTTTCACATGTATTCACACAAAGGAATTTACTTTTGTGGGACAATAATCATCTGAACTAAATGCACATGAATTTATCAAACATTGTGGGAGCAGTCAACTTTCATAATTTGACCGAGCCTCAGTCTTTTGGGACACAGGTTACATCAGGCTACAGGTGAGCTGTGTAGTACTTAAAGAGTAATCCTTTTAACCCAGTCAAAGGGTTATATTAGTCAACATTAGTCCAAGTAAAGTATCTAATTTGAATATCTACTTTCATTTGTCTGTTACAGCAGTTTACATTTATCATAAGTAATATTCCAACTAAACAGTATTCTGATTAGCACTCCACTTGTGATAATTAGTAGTTGCAGTATTGGTGCATGCTTTGGATGAAACGCCATGTCATGTGAGAGTGCCAACACCTTTACGCCTTACTGAGTGGAGTCCATCTTTTTTGTGGTTCAAAAACACCAACATAGTGATATGTGTGTCATGTATGTAGCGAGACAGTAGTGGAGTGCTGACCAACAGCTAATGCTAAAGGCAGTAGCATATTAACTTGTCTAAAGGTCTAAAGTCTTCCAGAGATAGATTTGTCATCAATCATGATGACCAGCTGACCAGCTACCAGCATAGACTGTATGAAACACAAACGTAGTCCCTGTCACATCATACACAGACTTCCAAAGAGTCATTGTGAAGCTCAGAGTGTGGTGGCTCTGGCTGTTGCCATCTTGGCAGGCGTGGAGCATGGGTGGAGCCCAGGCCTGCTGAATGAAGCCTGGTTGCTCAAACAAGCCTCCTGTGTCAGTATCCATTCGTCAATGTGGCCAATGTGGCATTTGATAGTAGTAGTCTGGAATTGTCAATTAAGCCGTCAAGCACATTGCATAATATGTTAATCACTTACATCATTTTGTGTGAGCTTTATGGCTAAGCAGCATCTTGTTTTGTAAGCTTATTTTAAGTACAACTGTAATGCCGAAGTCATCTACAGATGAACTTATATTGTAGCAGTACCATACTTGTAAGCCAATTTTGGCCTGAGCGCCATAAAAACATTCCAATGAAAAACCCTAGCTAGGTTCATAGTGGTAGGTATTGCGCTTTTGCACATAAACACCATATCAAATCATATCATATCAAATCCTTATCAATTGTGGCTTGGTGCTATATTTTCTACCTCCTGTCTTTGTGGTACGACACCATATATGTTACATAGAATATGTCTCCCAAGAATGTGCATTTAAACTTGCATGATTTTATTGTGCATGTTCAGTTTTGTTCCCATTCCCCATGTGGGACAATAATCAAGTTGAAGTAAAGGTCAGACGTACATGATGAAAATGATTCAGAAGAGTCACCAATGCACACACAGGCTAACTGCAACTCTCCAAACTATACTTGATGCATAGATGAAACTAACAGTAACTAGTACAACTTCATGTTTTTAGGTCAGTAAAAGAAAGGGTGGGTGAGGTCAACCACATACATGTGAAACCAGTCTTGTCTAAAAAATGTCTGAGTGACTTACAAATGGAACACATGCGCACATTTGGTTTGAAACACTCCAAATTTTGATTATTTTATTTGATTATTGCCAACATAAAATTCACACAGAAACACATACATCATTTTGTTAAAAGGATCAGAAAATATGAGACAATCTTGATGCTAAAAGTCCACAAGTCACAAAAATCAATGAATCTAAGCTGCTAAATATGCTGAGTAAGTTGCAAAAATAATTGTAACAAGGTTATATGGTGAAAATATTCTGCTTCAAACCACAAAAACAAGATCCAAAATATACACATTAGTCAACGTAGAGCAATTAAATTTACAAAGATAATAGAAAATGATATTTATTCCAAACTTAATCCAAAATCTAAGATATACTCAAAAAGAGGCACAAAGAATTCCTGTCTTATTGACAAATGTCAGACAAAAGTAAGTCAAGTTCTACTGCTTTGCACTGTAGTACACACACTCACTCCATGTTTGATCCCTCTGTGTTCTTGATCTCTTGGAGAGGTTGACACTTGAGGCAGCATAATACAGGTTGTCTACGTTTTGGTGACCCTGGTAACAAAATATACATCACATATAATTATTTTATTCCTCACAGAAATGAAAGTAATATCCAGAAAACAATCTACTGCATGACAAAATGTTTCGTAGCGGTAATTCAACAGTTAGTTTATTGTCAACAGTTTTTACTCACCTCTGCATTTGCTGTGGAGGGAGCTGAACATCTTGTTTGAGACTCTGGTTGTGAAACAGAAAAAAAGCTCTTCATTCAGAAGTCATGTTCAGTGAATACAAGCTGTAACATACAAACTAGCAGTTACCTGAAGATCGGCAGCTGTTTGTCTTGTTCATCATGTAGACTGAGAAAGCCAGTAAAACAACCAGGATGGTGGTGAATGCTGAAAATCCCCTCCAGAAATACGCCAAGTCAACCTCATCTGTACAAAAACAGACATCAGACACAGAGCTGTTAACATGTTTTCTCTTTTTTTTTTCTTAGAAAGTAACAATGAGTACTAATAAGATTCACCAACCTCATCTGGAAAGTGACTTACCTTCAAAGTCCAGCTTGGTCCCGTTTCCAAACAGTATGTGTCCACATGAGGCAACAGCACAGTAGTAGGTCCCAGCATGAGAAAGATTCAGGCTCTTCATCGGCAAGTTGTAGACACAGGTGTGTGTTTGTGTGTTGGGTTTCCTCTCACACTGATCATTCCTGCCTCCATGGGTGTAAATGAGTCCTGGATGAGATTCTTCAGAGTCTTTGAACCAGTAAACACTGTGTTCTCCATCACAGGTCCCAGTGTGTACTGTACAGTTCAGAGTCACAGAGCCTCCTGGCTGGATGGTCTCCGATGCTGACTGATGGACCACAGTCGGAATGTTGAAACCTGAATCCTTTACACTGACAGTAATACTCTCAGAAATTTCTAATGTGTATAAATAGCAACTCAAGCAGTAGTAAGTAGCTGAGTCTGAAATACTCAGATCTGTGATTGTCAAGTGATTTTTACCATTTCTAGTATCCACTGTAAAGCGTGGATTGTCCTTGAATTCATTATAAAAAGTGCTATTTTTGTCATACAGGTAGAAGGTAGAAATTATCTTTGGTTTCTGTCCCACTGTATGTTTATACCAGTAAAGCCTTGCAGCAATATCAACGTCATAGAAACATTGCAAAGTCAAGTTGTCCCCAGTGTTAAAAGATACAAAATGACTCTCTCGATTAACAGACATGGGGAATTTCAGAGCAGCAGTCTGAGCTGAAACAAAATGAGACAAAAATTAATGTAGTGTTAATTTAATGTAACAGTGTAATCACATACACGTTCATATACGAAAAACAAAACTCACCTATTTTCCCCACGAACAGACATGTGAGAAAGAGAGCAAACAGTGGAGATGTCATCGTGTTAAACTTCTGTGTCAAATGAAACGAACATTGATGGCTTCAGCACTCTTTATGCACAAGACTGTGTTTGACTGGGTAACCTAAATTACGCTGTTCTGTGTGGCCTACTTAGAAGGCGGCACGTGTTCACAAGCACGCAGTACAAAGTGTCAAGTTTTCTTTTCTTTTCAGAAAAGGCTCACATGTTGAGAGATATTTAAAAGTATATAACAGCTCCTCATCGCAGCATTAGATTTAAAATCAGTCAAAATAATTGATCTTCATATCCAATAAACAGTTCATAGTATATAAATCACAAGAACTGCCTTCTTTCACCTCAAGAACATTGCCCGACTCCGCCCATCACTCTCCTTCTCTGCTGCAACAGCATCCTCTACAGAACACCATCCAAAACTTTAAATAAACTACTTTACTAACCCTTTACCGAGTTTCCTTCATTGTCATCATAACCAGTTCTCTTTCGGCAGCAAAAAAAACAGCATTATAAATGCTCATCGTGATTCCTACATGCTCATACGCATTCTCATTTGAATGAACCAAACAGGCACCCAGTTGTAAAAACATTGCTCATAGCATTACTCATGGTTAAAAACTCCACTCTGTACCTTTTACATTTAAGTGCATCTATCATGTCAAACAAAAGACAGACAACTAAAACCCCTCTAAAACATACCCACTTTAGGGTTATAGGCTGTTGCTTTCTCCAGTTAATGAAGCAATGCCTGATTAAGCCCCCCTGATCTGCATCATCATTTTTCAAACAAGACACCCCACTAAGAACTAATCGATTTGGACTGTGAGCACAAGAAAGTCACTATCATATAAAGCAGTATTCTGGTTTGAGGAGGTGTGCAGAACTGCAGCTTCATAATGGTGTTTGCAAATCTAAAATGTCATAGGTGTCATTTCTACTTGATGATAAAGCCATCAACGCAGGCAGAGACCATCTCCATACAGCAAAGGGTACTTTGACCTGTGACCTAAGCCTCTGAAAACTTGGTCTGGCCTCGTTTAACCCAAACAGTAACTGTAAAACATATTTGACCTTTAATGACAACACATGCACGTACAGAGATGCCTTAAAAGCCATCGAGGGCATGAAGACATAATTGATACTTGAAGCTCATGTGTCACTTGTAGCGTTAGTGAAACCGACCGTCAAAATATCCTGCTCTAATCGGAAAGAGAATGTATTCAAAAGTAGCCAAATTAACCATAAACCTTATAACTTTAGACAATAAAGTAACAATAAGGAGGCAATAAGAAACCACAAAAAAGCAAAAAAGGGCCTTAAATGTGAACATAAACTAAAAATGACTAAATCTGTTGTTTGTACCGTTTTAACTGATGGAAAACTTGTCTCTTGATGAACAGATGAGTCGTCTGAGCTGAAATGAGAGACAAAGCAAACACACAGTTACTCCTGTTTGATATAATTCATTATAATCAGTGTAGTATATATTTTAGAAACATTAGTATGAGTGATCATACACAAAACTGCAATTTCCCCGAAGAACAAACGTGAGACAGAGAGCAAACAGTGGAGATGTCATCGTGCTCAAACGATGATACAAAAATAATACGATATAAAAAGAATTTGAGCACTTCATCAATGCTTGATAATATACTGATATACTAAGCTCTCTTTTCAAGGTGAAACATTACATTGGAGGTAAATTAGCTCACTTTGGGGAAATAGGGTAATAGGCCAATCTGGTCTTAATATTATTAAGCAGAATTTGAGTACTCATCCACTGAATCTCAGAGTGAACATGGTGTCAATGGTGTCAATGTTCAACCCACATCTGGGCATGCAGTCCCAAGCCTGGACCCCACTGGCTGAGATGCTGTTTTGTCTGTTCTTCACACGGCTTAATACACAGAACTGGAGTGTTTTGCCTACTTTGTTAACTTGTTCTAGTTTGGTACATTTTTAGTAATGATATAGATAGATAGATAGATAGATAGATGGATAGATGGATAGATAGATAGATAGATAGATAGATAGATGGATAGATAGATAGATAGATAGATAGATAGATAGAAAGAAAAATAAATAAATAAAAAAAAAAAAAAAAATTTTTTTATTCCAAAGGAAATTAAGTTTTGTATTTTTTTTTGGCTCATGTGTGTTTCTATCATGACTAAATATGCTATGTGGTTATATTTTTTTCCAGGAATTTCGCACAAGGTGTTTTAATGTTAAAAAATCGACCATATTCTCTATGTTGTTTGTGTGTCTGACTTCTGACCAGCTCAATCTACTCCATGCAGAATGATTGAGTGAGTGGCTGTGCAGTTACGGATCAAGGCGTGTAGTTCAGACATTCCCATCCTCGACCCTGTTGATCAAACTGTGCTCCGTAGTTTGGTCAGAGTGTCCCAAAATGTCTTGGCACTAATTTACAGCTGTCTCTGTGCTCTGCTCAGAAATAACCTACAATAGATAGATAGATAGATAGATAGATAGATAGATAGATAGATAGATAGATAGATAGATAGATAGAGTACTTTATTTATCCCTGAAGGGAAATTCTTTCGTTGCAGCAGCATTATAAAATATACATAAGAAAAATATACATTTGGACTCGTGCATAACTTGTGCAAAATATGTCCATCAGCTCAACTGTTCCAGAATGAGTCTCCTCTCTCTGCACAGAGGGAGTCATTATACAGAGTTATGGCAGTTGGAAGGAATGACCTCCTGTAGCGGTCTTTCTTACAGTGGAGAGAGTCTCCAACTGAAACTGCTCTGTTGTTTAAGCAGGAGGTCAATATGTAATGTATGTAAAATGTATGATGTTTTGACCATCATAATCAGCATTAGCCTGTCTTGGTTCAATGCTGGCAATTCCAACAAGTCAATTCAATTTTTATTGGAAGTCAAATCAAATTTTATTTATCCTGCCCAAAATCACAATTTGCCTTGAATATGCTTTATAATCAGTGTACAATCCTTCCTCTGTCCTTGACCCTTGATTCAGGAAAGGAAAAACTCCTGCAAAACAAACAAAAAAAGGTAGAAACCTCAGGAATAGCCATCAGATGTTGCATATAGAGCAGGCCTCCAAAATCACATTGCATACAAATTTTAATGACAACATTTCTGATGCACATAGATTAGAACATGTATGTAAGGACTGTGGATCCAGGAGGACATGAAACAAATTCAGGTGTCGCCAAGTGAGACCTGGACTTTATGACCTCCTCTCCACCATGGAGACTTGAAAGAAGACAGGCCAAACAAGGAAAGATAAAACGACATAGAAAGAGAGTGGAAGAGAAACTTGAAGCTTGGAGGCATGAGGGAACATGAAGAAATACAAAGGTTTAGAAAAATGCAGCAGTATTAGGAGGTCTACAGTTTTATTCTTGTTTGCAGGACAAACATGGACTACAAGTTCCAAGGTTAAGAGATTAATTTAGACTGACCCACAGAAAGGATAGTGGTATCAGGTGTGAGGCCTGAACTAATCTGAGAATAAGCACTAACTTACAGTTAAGGTGAACAAATGAGTTGTAAATTTGGATTTAAAGGGCTCAACAGAGTCAAATAGCCTGATGTCAGTAGGGACGATATTCTCTGAGCAAGGGGTCATAATGTGATACTGTTTCATAGAGCTCAGCTGGTGGACATTTTAATGGTATTGTTTATTTCCCCCATGGACGAAGCAGTGAAGGCGTTAGAGCAGAGTTCCTTGATCCCATCAGCCATCACACTTTATAACTCACCAAAATCAGTGAATACTGTTGAAAGTTTTGCTTTTGTACAGTAATCAGTGTGTGAAACAGGAATCAATGGACTCCAGCGGCATCATATGTGAGGAAGTGTTTTGTTGGATGCAAAATTGGTATACACCTTGAGGGCAGGATGAGTTATCAAAAACTTTTTATTGTTTAGTAGACAATGACAAACTCAAAAATCCCATGAAGAATACCTGAAAATACTTGAAAATTGACTTTTTTGTCATTGTTCGGCCACATACTGGAGTATAGGAGATACATAGTGCTAGAAATTTGTGATTAAAAAAACTTTAAACATGA
Source organism: Argyrosomus regius (assembly GCA_946959425.1). Lineage (NCBI taxonomy): Eukaryota > Metazoa > Chordata > Actinopteri > Sciaenidae > Argyrosomus > Argyrosomus regius. The sequence continues at coordinate 186,330 of CAMPSB010000028.1, forward strand.
ATTTTGACTTTATTAGAGAGTATACCTGATATATAGTGACTGACAAATGTGATTACGAAGAAACTTGAACATGAATTTTGACTTTATGGGGACTTCAACTTCTAGTACTCATCAGGCAGCAGTACAAACACTACTGCTGCAGGAACTATTCTGTGTTGTTCTCTGTTGTGTTGTGTGTTTGGTATAATATGCTGACACTAAGGCTCTCAGTTTTTATTCGATATTCGTACATGGGTTCGAACGAGGGGTGAAAAGTTCGTATTCGAATTATAATTACTCATTCGAAACGTAGGCTTTAATCTCCTTAAGCGCATCAGACCATTTGAAGTAGTTTGCATTGTATTCCGGTAGAGGGCGCTACTGTCATATTGACCTATTATAGGGGCCCCTCTTTCTTAACCGTGCTCTTGACCTGCAGCCTCTCAGCGGTAAAGGAACGTTAAGCTAACTTGCTATTTGCTAAATGGATGATAATAATGAGGAAAGCTTTGGGAGGACAATGCCAACACGCCGAGAAGAAAAATGTACTGGATGATAAAGTCACGGACAAAAATACGGCTGTTTGTCAATTTTGGGGACGACGCCAACCTTGCACTTGTACTGCAGGTTGGTCCTCTGTAGTATTGTATCCTGTTTATTGCTGTATTTTTTCCTTCTGTTTGTGTGGTATGACACCACATATATTGTGACTTGTAAGCGTTGGCTATGTTTGCACTGTGACTGTAAATGTGTTTACTGTGTATGCTTGAGTCATTAAAATAACAGTTTCACCACTCACTCACATATTGGGGTGGGTGAGGTCAACCACAAGCGGTGCTCATGTATAAAGAAGCCTGAATTTCTTCTGAATTGAACACACACAAGTCCTCCAAATTTTGATAATATTTATTTGATCATTAAGAATGTAAAATTCACAAACAGAAACACATGATTTAGTTAAAAACCATCAATAAACACAATATTATCAGACAATCTTGATGTACAAGAACCAGTATTTCAGATACATGGTTCATATGCCACAAATGAGACAAAGTCAAACTAAAACACTATCCTAAATATACACATTAGCAAAGCACAGAGGTATTTAATTTTGTCTGCAGGCCACAAGCAATAAAAACATATTGAGTTCAAAACTCTAAATCTATGTGACACCTCAAAAGAGGAACAAAGAAAATCCTGTTCTACTGTCCAGTTCTACTGCTTTGCACTGTAGTACACACACTCACTCCAGGTTTGATCCCTCTGTGTTCTTGATCTCTTGGAGAGGTTGACACTTAAGGCAGCATAAAACAGGTTGTCTACGTTTTGGTGATCCTAGTAACAAAATATTTATCACATATAATTGTATTTTTCATAAAAATGAAAACTATATCCAGAAAACAATCAAAATAATGTCTGAGTGGTAATTCAGCGGTTAGTTTACTGTCAACAGTTTTTACTCACCTCTGCATTTGCTGTGGAGGGAGCTGAACATCTTGTTTGAGACTCTGGTTGTGAAACAGAAAAAAAGCTCTTCATTCAGAAGTCATGTTCAGTGAATACAAGCTGTAACATACAAACTAGCAGTTACCTGAAGATCGACAGCTGTTTGTCTTGTTCATCATGCAGACTGAGAAAGCCAGTAAAACAACCAGAATGGTGGTGAATGCTGAAAATCCCCTCCAGAAATACACCAAGAAAAGAGAGTCCACCTCATCTGTACAAAAACAGACATCAGACACAGAGCTGTTAACACGTTTTCTGTTTTTTTTCTTAGAAAGTAACAATGAGTACTAATAAGATTCACCAACTTCGTCTAGAAAGTGACTTACCTTCAAAGTCCAGCTTGGTCCCGTTTCCAAACAGTATGTGTCCACATGAGGCAACAGCACAGTAGTAGGTCCCAGCATGAGAAAGATTCAGGCTCTTCATGGGCAAGTTGTAGACACAGGTGTGTGTTTGTGTGTTGGGTTTCCTCTCACACTGATCATTCCTGCCTCCATGGGTGTAAATGAGTCCTGGATGAGATTCTTCAGAGTCTTTGAACCAGTAAACACTGTGTTCTCCATCACAGGTCCCAGTGTGTACTGTACAGTTCAGAGTCACAGAGCCTCCTGGCTGGATGGTCTCAGATGCTGACTGATGGACCAAAGCTGGGACGTTCAAACCTGAACCCTTTACACTGACAGTAATGCTTTCTGCAATTTCAAATGTATTTAAATAGCAATGTATACAGTTGTAAGTCGCCGAGTCTGAAATGTGTACATTTGTGATTATCAAGTGATTTTTACTATTTCCAGTATCCAGTGTGAAGCGTGGATTGTTTTTGAATTCATCATAAAAAGTAACATTTATGTCATACTTGTAGTAACTACAGACGAGACTTGGTTTCTCTCCCAGAGTTTGTTTATACCAGTAAAGTCTTGCATGATCATTACCTTCACTTAAACATTGCAAAGTCAATTTGTCTCCTGTTTTAACTGATAGAAAACGTGTCTCTTGACGAACAGATGAGGACAATTTCAGATTAGTCGTCTGAGCTGAAATGAAATGAGAGATAACACAAATACACAATTACTCATATAATTCATTATATTCAGTGTAGTAGATATATTAGAAACATTAGCATGAGGAGTGATCATACACTAGAAGTCACAAAAATGGAACTTACCCATTTCACCGAAGAACAAACATGCGAGACAGAGAGCAAACAGTGGAGATGCCATCGTGCTCAAACTGCTGTGTCGAATGAAAGAACACTGATGGTTTCTCTACACTTCACACAAAAGGAAGTTTGAATTTGATTGGCCAACTTGAAGTGACACTGTATGTTCTGTATAGGAAACGTGGTCACATGTTCACTTCCACCTACAGTGTCAAGTTTAAAAATAACACACGTTTACATCCAACATGAACACACCAGTTTCAAGGCAGTGCACTTATGCTCATCACCATTATGTTTAACACAAAAAGATTTTGAGCACTTCATCAGTGTTTGATATTATACTGATATACTAAACTCTCTTTTCAAGGTGAAACATTACATTGAAGGTAAATTAGCTCAGATTAGCAAAATAGGCTAATCGGCCAATTTCGTCTAAAATATTATGAAGCAGAACTTTGATGACTGAACATTGCAACACTAAGAAATAATTCTAACTTGCTAGCTGAACAAAGAAAATGTTTCGCCTATGTAAACTAACCGTCGACAATGTACAGAAATCAAAGCATAATGTCATAACATTTAGGACACTACAGAAACCGAAAGAAAGGATCTGACAAATCAGTGGATGCGCTCATCCCAGGGGGATGGTGTCAATGGTCAATGGTCATCTGGGAATGCAGTCGAAAGCCTGGACCCCACTGGACACGTCTCTGTAATGTCATGGCTGAGACTCTGTTTTGGTCAGTTCTCCATGTGGCGTCATACACCACCATCAGAAGTGGACTGTTTTTCCTGCCAGACTTTGTTAACTTGGTCACATTTTGTCATTTTTCTTTGGCTTATATGCTGAAGTATTTATTTGATCATTAACAATGTGAAATTCACAAAGAAACACATGACTTAGTTAAAAACCATCAATAAACACAAAAAGTATGAGACAACCTTAATCCTAAAAGCACACATGAATCAAAGCTTGTAAATATATTGGTTAAGTTGCAAAATCGATCAGATTCTCTCTGGCGTTTGTGTGTCGGACTTCTGACAAGCTTGACCTGCTCTGTGTTGAGCAGCTGGTGGTAGCTGATGCAGCTGGTTGCAGCATCTATCAAAAATAGAACAGCCGTGTATTCTCGCTGGAGCAGAGCGTAGATGTGCTTCTGATACACTTCTGAAACGCACCATAATTTTTGGTGGGGTCACAAACATTGTCGAGGACGAATGATCAGCTCGGGCATCCATGGTGCACCCAGAATGCATTGCAGCTGTACCAAGTAATAGCTCAAATGGGCATTGAGATATTAACATCTGATTCTTGCGTGCATACAACTTAAGTAAAAATGATGGCAAGTTAATAATAAATATAATACAATAGTAATATGTAATTTGATCTATGACCTAAGCCGGACTTGTCCTTTAATGACAACACATGCACATACAGAGATGCATTAAAAACCACTGAAGGCAAAACAAAAAGTTCAAGACATAATCGATCCTCAAAACTCATGTGTCACTTGTAGCATCAGTGAATCCAACCATCAAAATGTACTGCTTTGATCAGAAAGAGAATGTATATAAAAGTAACCAAATTAAACAAGAGTTTTGATAACTGGCTTTTTCCTAAGACAATGAAGTCACAGTTAGGAGGTAATGATTAACCACAAAGACAAACGCAAGAGAGCAGAAGGCCTTTAATGTGAACATTACTAAAACCTACCGAATCTTAGAAATATTGTCTTTTGACAGTTGACCAAAAGGAAGATAGAAAATATCTCAAGATCTACATCTAAATCTACACTACACTTTGAACGAATATAAAAAAAAAATCCAGTCTCACTAAAAATACGGCAATCATGTCAAGAGTTCTAGTCCTTTACACTGGAGTACACACATTCATCCCTGGTGTTGTTCCTCTGTCTTCTTGATCTGTTGGGCAGGTTGACATTTAAAGCAGCATAATGGAGGTTGTCTGTATCTCCATTATATCCCTGAAAATAATAAAAATAATGTCCAAAAAAGAACAATTCAATGTTGTACAATAAAAAGGTCTTTGAATGTAAATTCACCAAATAATTTAAAGATAAAATTCTTACCTCAAGATTGACTGCGGAGGGAGCTGAAAATCTTGCTTGAGACTCTGGTTGTGAAACACAAATAACGTTCTTCATTCAAAAGATATTCAGTTAACAAAACCAGAAACAAAAAGAGTTCATTACTGTACCTGGGGTTTGGAAACTGATTCTTTTCTTCATCTTGTACATTGAGAAAGCCAATAAAACCAACAGGGTAGTGGTGAAGATCAAAGCTCCACTCAGGAAATACACCAAGACAAAAGAGTGCACCTCATCTGTAGAGTCAAACATCAGAAACAGCTTTCAGTATGTTTTTAATCTAAGTTTGATGGTAGATTAAGATTGGCTATTTTTCAGATAAAACATCATCAGAAGTAACAATGAGTACTAATACACGAACCTCATCTGGAAAGTGACTTACCTTCAAAGTCCAGCTTGGTCCCGTTTCCAAACAGTATGTGTCCACATGAGGCAACAGCACAGTAGTAGGTCCCAGCATGGGAAAGATTCAGGCTCTTCATGGGCAAGTTGTAGACACAGGTGTGTGTTTGTGTGTCGGGTTTCCTCTCACACTGATCATTCCTGCCTCCATGGGTGTAAATGAGTCCTGGATGAGATTCTTCAGAGTCTTTGAACCAGTAAACACTGTGTTCTCCATCACAGGTCCCAGTGTGTACTGTACAGTTCAGAGTCACAGAGCCTCCTGGCTGGATGGTCTCAGATGCTGACTGATGGACCAAAGCTGGGATGTTCAAACCTGAATCCTTTACACTGACAGTAATGCTTTCTGCAATTTCAAATGTATTTAAATAGCAATGTATACAGTTGTAAGTCGCCGAGTCTGAAATGCGTAAATCTGTGATTGTCAAGTGATTTTTACTATTTCCAGTATCCAGTGTGAAGCGTGGATTGTTTTTGAATTCATCATAAAAAGTAACATTTATGTCATACTTGTGGTAACTACAGACGAGCTTCATTTTCTCTCCCAGAGTTTGTTTATACCAGTAAAGTCTTGCATGAACATCACCTTCTTTGAAGCATTGCAAAATCAATTTGTCTCCTGTTTTAACTGATCGAAAACGTGTCTCTTGACGAACAGATGAGGACAATTTCAGATTAGTCGTCTGAGCTGAAATGAAATGAGAGACAACATAAATACACAATTACTCATATGTGATATAATTCATTATATTCAGTGTTGTAGATTATAAACATTAGCATGAGGAGTGATCATACACTAAAAGTCACAAAAATGCAACTTACCCATTTCCCCGAAGAACAAACATGTGAGACAGAGAGCAAACAGTGGAGATGTCATCGTGCTCAAACTGCTGTGTCGAATGAAAGAACACTGATGGTTTCTCTACACTTCACACAGAAGGAAGTTTGAATTTGATTGGCCAACTTGAAGTGACACTGTATGTCCTGTATAGGAAACATGGTCACATGTTGGCTTCCACCTACAGTGTCAAGTTTAAAAATAACACACAGATAGTAGATTTATTCAAAGGTTGAACTGATCATCATCATGTTTAACATAAAAATATTTTGAGCACCTCATCATATTTGATAATATACTGATATACTAAACTCTCTTTTCAAGGTGAAACATTACATTGGAGGTTAAGTAGCTCACTTTGGTGAAATAGGGTAACAGACCAATCTGATCTTAATATTATTAAGCAGAATTTGAGTACTCATCCACTGAATCTCAGAGTGAACACTAAGGAATAATTCAAACTTGCCAGTTGAACAAAGAAGAATGAATTGTGTACAGAAAACAAAGCACAATGACATAATATTCATGACACTACAGAAATAGAAAGAAAGCATCTGACCAGTAAGTGGATGTGCTCATCCTGGATGGGTGGTCTTGATGTTTTCAACCCACATCTGGGCATGCAGTCCCAAGCCTACATACACAGAACCGGAGTGTTTTGCCTGCTTTGTTAACTTGTTCAGATTTGGTCATTTTTCTTCGGGTTATGTGTTTCTATCATGACTAAATATGCTATGTAGATATATTGTTCCTAGGGAGTAGGGTTTCTAGGGAATGGCGATACTCGATATACAGTATATCGATATTTTTTCCGTGGCCGGATAATTCGCACTCCCACCACTCATACTACAAATCCCACAATGCACTGCAACAGCTGACACACAGGTCAAGACCTGTGCACCACCTCTAACCCCGCTGCTTTGGTTGTTTATTGACACACTAATCAGTGGTCCAGTGTTGACAACTTAGCGACTTTGTCGCTATATTTAGCGACTTTTCAGATCCTCTAGCGATTTGTTTTTTTCCCAAAAAGAGACTAGCGACAAATGTAGCGACTTTTTCTGGAGTTATTGGAGACTCTGACGTGACGACGTCAACGAGCAGCAGGAGACCTGGACATAGGGAGAGGAGAAATAAAAGCGAACTGGCGGCTCAAGGGAAGAAATGTATAGTCATTTTAACGCAAAATAAACTATATTGATATAAACGATATGGTCTCGTGCTATATCGTGTTTGAAAATATATCGATATTAATTAAAATATCGATATATCGCCCAGCCCTAATTGTTTCCCATTTGGCTGTTTTTATAGTCGGAATTTCGTACAAGGTGTTTTAATTTAAAAAGCACCTTGTGGAGATGGATAATACAGGTCCCAGTGTGTAACACAACATATTCTCTATGTTGTTTGTGTGTCTGACTTCTGACCAGCTCAATCTACTCCATGCAGAATGATTGAGTGAGTGGCTGTGCAGTTACGGATCAAGGCGTGTAGTTCAGACATTCCCATCCTCGACCCTGTTGATCAAACTGTGCTCCGTAGTTTGGTCAGAGTGTCCCAAAATGTCTTGGCACTAATTTACAGCTGTCTCTGTGCTCTGCTCAGAAATAACCTACAATAGATAGATAGATAGATAGATAGATAGAGTACTTTATTTATCCCTGAAGGGAAATTCTTTCGTTGCAGCAGCATTATAAAATATACATAAGAAAAATATACATTTGGACTCGTGCAATAACTTGTGCAAAATATGTCCATCAGCTCAACTGTTCCAGAATGAGTCTCCTCTCTCTGCACAGAGGGAGTCATTATACAGAGTTATGGCAGTTGGAAGGAATGACCTCCTGTAGCGGTCTTTCTTACAGTGGAGAGAGTCTCCGACTGAAACTGCTCTGTTGTTTAAGCAGGAGGTCAATATGTAATGTATGTAAAATGTATGATGTTTTGACCATCATAATCAGCATTAGCCTGTCTTGGTTCAATGCTGGCAATTCCAACAAGTCAATTCAATTTTTATTGGAAGTCAAATCAAATTTTATTTATCCTGCCCAAAATCACAATTTGCCTTGAATATGCTTTATAATCAGTGTACAATCCTTCCTCTGTCCTTGACCCTTGATTCAGGAAAGGAAAAACTCCTGCAAAACAAACAAACAAACAAACAAAAAAAGGTAGAAACCTCAGGAATAGCCATCAGATGTTGCATATAGAGCAGGCCTCCAAAATCACATTGCATACAAATTTTAATGACAACATTTCTGATGCACATAGATTAGAACATGTATGTAAGGACTGTGGATCCAGGAGGACATGAAACAAATTCAGGTGTCGCCAAGTGAGACCTGGACTCTATGACCTCTCCACCATGGAGACTTGAAAGAAGACAGGCCAAACAAGGAAAGATAAAACGACATAGAAAGAGAGTGGAAGAGAAACATGAAGCTTGGAGGCATGAGGGAACATGAAGAAATACAAAGGTTTAGAAAAATGCAGCAGTATTAGGAGGTCTACAGTTTTATTCTTGTTTGCAGGACAAACATGGACTACAAGTTCCAAGGTTAAGAGATTAATTTAGACTGACCCACAGAAAGGATAGTGGTATCAGGTGTGAGGCCTGAACTAATCTGAGAATAAGCACTAACTTACAGTTAAGGTGAACAAATGAGTTGTAAATTTGGATTTAAAGGGCTTAACAGAGTCAAATAGCCTGATGTCAGCAGGGACGATATTCTTGAGCAAGGGGTCATAATGTGATACTGTTTCATAGAGCTCAGCTGGTGGACATTTTAATGGTATTGTTTATTTCCCTATTGTTTAATTCCTTGATCCCATCAGCCATCACACTTTATAACTCACTAAAATCAGTGAATACTGTTAAAAGTTTTGCTTTTGTACAGTAATCAGTGTGTCAAACAGGAATCACTGGACTCCAGCGGCATCATAAGTGAGGAAGTGTTTCGTTGGATACAAAATTGGTATACACCTTGAGGGCAGGATGAGTTATCGAAAACTTTTTATTGTTTAGTAGACAATGACAAACTCAAAAATCCCATGAAAAATACCTGAAAGTACTTGAAAATTTTTTTGTCATTGTTGGGCCACATACTGGAGTATGGTGATACATAGTGCTAGAAATCTGTGATTAAAAAAACTTTAAACATGAATTTTGACTTTATTAGAGAGTATACCTGATATATAGTGACTGACAAATGTGATTACGAAGAAACTTGAACATGAATTTTGACTTTATGGGGACTTCAACTTCTAGTACTCATCAGGCAGCAGTACAAACACGAGTGCTGCAGGAACTATTCTGTGTTGTTCTCTGTTGTATTGTGTGTTTGGTATAATATGCTGACACCAGTTTCAATATCACATCCTTGCACTTGTACTGCAGGTTGGTCCTCTGTAGTATTGTATCCTGTTTATTGCTGTATTTTTTCCTTCTGTTTGTGTGGTATGACACCATATATATTGTGACTTGTAAGCGTTGGCTATGTTTGCACTGTGACTGTAAATGTGTTTACTGTGTATGTTTTTATTGTCTATGTATGTTCAGTCGTGTCCTGACTGCAAACCAGTCTCACTCTGGGATAATAATCAAGTTGCAGTAAAGGTCAAAGTTGTATCATCAAAATGCTTCAGATGAATGTAAAACATCAGATGTATAATTTCTAGTTGTTTTCCTTCCAGTTGAATTAGAAAGTCACCATTGTAGGCACAGGCTAACCACAACAACTCCAAACAGTACTTCATGTATAAGCAATCTAAAGGTGTTCATATTTCATATGTTTGAATCATTAAAATAACCTTCCAACTTACTTTGGCTTTAAACAGTTTCACTACTCACTCACATATTGGGGTGGGTGAGGTCAACCACAAGCAGTGCCAGCAGTTGTTCGTGTATAAAGAAGCCTGAATTTCTTCTGAATTGAACACACACAAGTCCTCCAGGTTTTGATAATATTTATTTAATCATGTTCAAATTAGGTCGCAAATTCATCATCATTTTGTTTAACACAAAAAGATTTTGAGCACTTCATCAATGTTTGATATTATACTGATATACTAAACTCTCTTTTCAAGGTGCAACATTACATTGGAGGGGAAATTAGCTCAGATTAGCAAAATAGGCTAATCGGCCAATCTCGTCTTTAATATTATGAAGCAGAACTTTGATGCCTGAACATTAAAACACTAAGAAATGATTCTTACAAAGAAAATGATTCGCCTATGTAAACTAACCGTCTACAATGTACAGAAATCAAAGCATAATGTCATAACATTCAGGACACTACAGAAACAGAAAGAAAGCATCTAAACAATCAGTGGATGCGCTCATCCCAGGGGGATGGTGTCAATGGTCAACCCTTATCTGGGCATGCAGTCCCAAGCCTGGACCCCACTGGACACATCTCTGTAATGTCGTGGCTGAGACGCTGTTTTGGTCAGTTCTCCATGTGGCGTCATACACCACCATCAGCGTTTCAGAAGTGGACTGTTTTTCCTGCCAGACTTTGTTAACTTGATCACATTTTGTCATTGTTCTTTGCCTTATATGCTGAAGTATGAGTACCAAGATTTATTTGATCATTAACAATGTGAAATTCACCATGAAACACATGACTTAGTTAAGAACCATCAATAAACACAAAATGTATGAGAGAATCTTGATCCTAAAAGCACACATGAATCAAAGCTTGTAAATATATTGGTTAAGTTGCAAAATCGACCGGATTCAATCATAGTTAGGAGGTAATGATTAACCACAAAGACAAACACAAGAGAGCAGAAGGCCTTTAATGTGAACATTACTAAAACCTACTGAATCTTAGAAATATTGTCTTTTGACAGTTGACCAAAAGGAAGATAATAAATATCTCAAGATCTAAATCTACACTACACTTTGAAAGAATATATAAAAAAATCCAGTCTCACTAAAAATACGGCAATCATGTCAATCATGTCAAGAGTTCTAGTCCTTTACACTGGAGTACACACATTCATCCCTGCTGGTGTTCCTCTGTCTTCTTGATCTGTTGGGCAGGTTGACATTTAAAGCAGCATAATGGAGGTTGTCTGTATCTCCATTATATCCCTGAAAATAATAAAAACAATGTCCAAAAAAAAACAATTAAATGTTGTACAATAAAACGGTTAAATAATTTAAAGATAAAATTCTTACCTCAAGATTGACTGCGGAGGGAGCTGAAAATCTTGCTTGAGACTCTGGTTGTGAAACACAAATAACGTTCTTCATTCAAAAGATATTCAGTTAACAAAACCAGAAACAAAAAGAGTTCATTACTGTACCTGGGGTTTGGAAACTGATTCTTTTCTTCATCTTGTACATTGAGAAAGCCAATAAAACCAACATGATAGTGGTGAAGATCAAAGCTCCACTCAGGAAATACACCAAGACAAAAGAGTGCACCTCATCTGTAGAGTCAAACATCAGAAACAGCTTTCAGTATGATTTTAATCTAAGTTTGATGGTAGATTAAGATTGGCTATTTTTCAGATAAAACATCATCGGAAGTAACAATGAGTACTAATACACGAACCTCATCTGGAAAGTGACTTACGTTCAACGTCCAGCTTGGTCCCGTTTCCAAACAGTATGTGTCCACATGAGGCAACAGCACAGTAGTAGGTCCCAGCATGAGAAAGATTCAGGCTCTTCATCGGCAAGTTGTAGACACAGGTGTGTGTTTGTGTGTCGGGTTTCCTCTCACACTGATCATTCCTGCCTCCATGGGTGTAAATGAGTCCTGGATGAGATTCTTCAGAGTCTTTGAACCAGTAAACACTGTGTTCTCCATCACAGGTCCCAGTGTGTACTGTACAGTTCAGAGTCACAGAGCCTCCTGGCTGGATGGTCTCAGATGCTGACTGATGGACCAAAGCTGGGATGTTCAAACCTGAATCCTTTACAATGACAGTAATGCTTTCTGCAATTTCAAACGTATTGAAATAGCAATGTATACAGTTGTAAGTCGCCGAGTCTGAAATGTGTACATTTGTTATTATCAAGTGATTTTTACTATTTCCAGTATCCAGTGTGAAGCGTGGATTGTTTTTGAATTCATCATAGAAAGTGACATTTATGTCATACTTGTGGTAACTACAGACGAGCTTCATTTTCTCTCTCAGAGTTTGTTTATACCAGTAAAGTCTTGCATGATCATTACCTTCACTTAAACATTGCAAAATCAATTTGTCTCCTGTTTTAACTGATCGAAAACTTGTCTCTTGACGAACAGATGAGGACAATTTGAGATTAGTCGTCTGAGCTGAAATGAGAGACAAAGCAAATACACAATTACTCATATGTGATATAATTCATTATATTCAGTGTAGTAGATCTATTAGAAACATTAGTACGAGGAGTGATCGTACACCAAAAGTCAAAACTGCAACTTACCCATTTCCCCGAAGAACAAACATGTGAGACAGAGAGCAAACAGTGGAGATGTCATCGTGCTCAAACTGCTGTGTCGAATGAAAGAACATTGATGGTTTCTCTACACTTCACAGACAAGGAAGTATTTGATTGGTCAGCCTGAGGTGACACTGTGTTCTGTATAGGAAACATGGTCACATGTTCACTTCCACCTACAGTGTCAAGTTTAAAAATAACACACCTTTACACATGAACACACCAGTTACAAGACACAGTACATTTTTGCTCAAATTTGGTCATGGACCATCATTATTATGTTAAGAACAAAAAGATATTGAGTAGTTCATCAATATTTGATGTTATACTGATATACTAAACTCTCTTTTCAAGGTGCAATAATTGCAACTAACTTGCCAGTTGTACAAAGAAAAATGAATTGTCTATGTAAACTGACTAACTAAAAACTAGAGAAAACAAAGCATAATGTCATAATGTTTATGACACTACTGAAACAGAAAGAAAGCATCTGGCCAATCAGTTGACGTGCTCATCCCAGGGGGGTGGTGTCAATGTTTTCAACCCACATCTGGGCACACAGTCTCAAGCCTGGACCCCACCGAACACGTCTCTGCCATATCCGCAGCTGTCTGCTGTTTTCTTAACTTGTTAAAATGTGGTCAATTTTCTTTGGCTTATGTGTTTCTACCATGAGTAAACATGCTACATAGTTATATTGTTTCCCTTTTGGCTGTCTTTACATTTGGAAGTTTGCACAAGGTGTTTTATTTTGAAAATCGACCGGATTCTCTGTGGCGTTGTATACACATTAGCAAAGCATAGAGCTATTTAATTTGTCTGCAGGCCACAAAGAGGCTATGAAAGCATATTAAGTTCAAACTTCACTCTAAATCTATGTGACACCTATGCGACACCTCACATAGATTATGTGACATACCTTCACAGATAATTATTTTATTCTTAACAGAAATGAAAAGTGTGTCCAGAAAACAGCTGGATGGTCAAAGATTCTGACTGATGGTCAAAGGTGGATGTTTAAACCTGAACCCTTTACACTGGCTGTAATGAGCTTGGTGAATCTGAATTTCAGTTGCAAGCTATAAACGCAGTAGTAGTGAGCGCAGTCAGAGACGCGTAAATCTGAGATCATCAAGTGAATCTTCAAGAAAAACCTCAATAAACACTGCACTGACAGAATCATGAAACACGGGACATGATGGTAAATTGTCCGTTGTGCCAATGGGCGGTATGCACATGAGGTTTGCCTTGGTGTTGAGAGTGGCGTGAGAGCTGTATCTGAGATGTAAATTTCAGGACACATCATCAGTAGTGTACCTTTGAATCAGGTGGTGTTTTGGCCTTTCAACACTAGACACCCTCATCAAAGGTGGCCAGCTACAGGGTGATCAAGCCTGAGCTTGTGTCCCATGCCCAATCATAAGAATTGCCTGGTTGTTTAAATGGTGCAGCCCACGGGACTATGCAAGGCAGGGGGCGTCCTCTTCCCTGAGTCAAGCCTAGAGCTGTTACAATAAAAGTTACAATTAAACATTAAGTATTTAGTTACTGCATGTGCGCGCACACACACACACACACATACTTACTTATGTCCTCTTTGGGGGCGCACATTTCAACACCACTTTCTGAATGGCTTAGAGAGATGCTGGCAAGTGGAATATATTACTGGGAGTCTCCAGATTATGAAAATCACTTGAGATTTTAGTTTTAAACATCTTTTGTCCAAAAATTATTTTTACCTTGAGATTGGGGACAAATAATTTTAATGTCCAACTTGGGGTCTTCAGCTATACACAAATACACAGACTGATAAATGTCACTTTCGGGTGCCTCACTTTCCTTTGGGGACAAGACTCATTAAATGTCATTATCTGCATGCACATTCAGCTATGTTCAGTAAGGAGAGCATGTCATAATGAAATATGAAATTCAATCTTTGATCGAGTAATACTGGTCTCCAGTAGCTTCTGAGATATCTAAAGAAAACGCCTTAAACTGAGGAAATTTGGGGTTTACTTTGATTGAAACCCCAAATTACCTCACACTGAAGGAAGAAGTAGTAATTAAATCTATAATGCTGTTTTTTTCTGGTGACTGGGACAAAGTGCCAATGGTTAAAGTTAGAGTTATCCTCCTCCTCTTCTGATTGCACTGGCTGCCTCAATCTACAACAACAAATTGGCTAATGTCGGCCAATCAGAAAAGAGCACTCACCCAAACCATGGAATAATGCAGATTAAGAGGTAGACTGAATATGTCATAGTAGCACCACAATGAAAATCTGCATGAAATAACAAAAAACCAAACAGACTTGCGTTTGCTGTTAACTTGTATTTTAGTAACAAAATGCATGGACATAATGTACAAGTGCCACACAGCTCAAATGGAATGTCCTTGAAAATTACAGGTCGCCATAAACTTGGCTAGCTTTCAAATGAATGCATCTGGACAGCAGTCAGTTAACATACTTGACTAGAGAATGTTCAGAGAAACAATTTCTTGGGCTCGCTAGCAACAACAAGAACTTTGGCTATATAAAAAGAAAGAAGGGCTTTGGGAACAAACAAATTTAACATTAGCCTCTAAAATAAGATAACAGTTATACTTCACACAGGTATACTTCAACAAATAGCTATCGTGAGTCCTAAGAACAAGCCTGTCTCTTTAAGGCAGTGATCCGATTTCTGACATAATTTTTCACTCCAGTCCAGTTTCGGTCTTTGAGTGCATAGGGTTCTGCATTGATACACCGAATGCAGTCCATCTCTTGAGGTACCTTGCATGTGTGGATGAAGTGCATCATGTTTCTTTCAACTGCACGCACCTCACTGTCTTCCCACTTAGGTTTGGAGTTACCTCTGTTGTCTGTGAAGAAAAGATAGAGGTGTCAATATCTCATTACTAAAAGCATTTTTTGCAGTCCATCCAAAAATGCATTCACAACCTCTGCTTTCTTTTAGTACTACTGTTCAGAGTATGAATGCTAGATATTGCTACAAAGGTTTTTAATTATTTAAACACAATCCCAAATAGACATCACAGTTAAATTTGTAAAAAAAAAAAAAAAAAAAAAAAATGCAGGCTCCCTGCTCCACCGACATAAGCTGAAGAAAGTACTGCCTTTCTGATAATATTAATATTACTCCTGGGCTCTCTATCTTACTTTTGGGGTCATTTCAAACCCACACATACACACGCTAACCATAGCTAATTGGGGACATTCATCTATGTATATTGTTAAGACACCAGTATGTAAGTCTATCAGTACTTTAGGAGATGTTCCAAACACAGATCATTGTCCTTACAGTCCATTACTACTTGGGCTGTCATAAGAGAAACACTGGATAATAAAACATACTCTGAAACCCACTAAGCACTACACTGAGAACAAATACCTTACAATCTCTAAGAGATTAAGTAGTATTTTATGAACTGGCCCCTACCTGAGGTCTGTCAGTTTCCTCCACAATCAGCTGGCTAAAGTCAGGTGCCAATTGCTGCTGGAAAAGAAAAAAACAATGTTATTTACTATTTTTATTACTTTTGGGGTCATTTCAAACACACACATACACACGCTAACCATAGCTAATTGGGGACATTCATCTATGTATATTGTTCTTCTGGGCTCTCTCTCTTACTTTTGGGATCATTTCAAACACACACATACACACGCTAACCATAGCTAATTGGGGACATTCATCTATGTATATTGTTAAGACACCAGTATGTAACTCTATCAGTACTTTAGGAGATGTTCCAAACACAGATCATTGTCCTTACAGTCCATTACTACTTGGGCTGTCATAAGAGAAAACACTGGATAATAAAACATACTCTGAAACCCACTGAGTACTACACTGAGAACAAATACCTTACAATCTCTAAGAGATTAAGTAGCATTTTATAAACTGGCCCCTACCTGAGGTCTGTCAGTTTCCTCCACAATCAGCTGGCTAACATCAGGTGCCAATTGCTGCTGGAAAAGAAAAAAACAATGTTATTTACTATTTTTATTACTTTTGGGGTCATTTCAAACACACACATACACACGCTAACCATAGCTAATTGGGGACATTCATATATGTATATTGTTAAGACACCAGTATGTAAGTCTATCAGTACTTTAGGAGATGTTCCAAACACAGATCATTGTCCTTACAATCCATTACTACTTGGGCTGTCATAAGAGAAACACTGGATAATAAAACATACTCTGAAACCCACTGAGCACTACACTGAGAACAAATACCTTACAATCTCTAAGAGATTAAGTAGCATTTTATAAACTGGCCCCTACCTGAGGTCTGTCAGTTTCCTCCACAATCAGCTGGCTAATGTCAGGTGCCAATTGCAGCTGGAAAAGAAAAAAACAATGTTATTTACTATTTTTATTACTTTTGGGGTCATTTCAAACACACACATACACACGCTAACCATAGCTAATTGGGGACATTCATCTTTGTATATTGTTCTTCTGGGCTCTCTCTCTTACTTTTGGGGTCATTTCAAACACACACATACACACGCTAACCATAGCTAATTGAGGACATTCATCTATGTAAATCATACCCTGAAACCCACTGCTCGCTCACTTCAGGTGTCAGCTGCTTGCTCACTTCAGGTATCAGCAAGGTAAAAGACTTTAACTAAATATAACCAAAATTGCTCTAAAAAGTTGTCCAACACAGCTTTAAAATGTAAATAGCCAATCCACACTGGCAGTGCAAAGTAGCCTTGTGTAAATGAGATACGCATAGGAAGCAATGATGAATTTTGAATTTGCATAGTGTAATGCAACATTATTATTAATAGGATGTGTATAACTGACACTAACACTACTTGCAAAATGTAAGAACTTACCTTTGTATGGGTTGATAAAATGCTCTGTGAGACCAGCCTTGTCAGTTTTAAGTTTAATGTGTTGTTCAGCATCCTGTTGAGGACGGACCCGTCTTCTCCTTACAGATCTCTCCATTATGGCTTCATTGCCAGCCATATCATCTGTTTGACAGAATATTTCATGTATAATTAACATATGTGAGCCACCCAGTTAAGCTAACATACCTTCATTGGTTTCCTTTATACCAGGATATAATTTTTATGTTGATAGCTTAGTCACAAACTAATGCAGGCTTTTTACCCTCATAATCAAATCTCTTAAGTAGCAAATGCAGTGGATTTACCTGGAGGACACCTGTTGTGATCCTCAGTGTGTAGCTCAAGGTATCTATCCTTCTCTCACACACACTCAGTATTTTATTATGCACACAAGAATATATCTATATATATATAGTAAATCATATTCCTAACATCAAAATACTGAGTGAAGTTAAGAAAGAATTTAGAACACAGACGTCAGTCAGTATTTGTCAGATTTTAAGATACTGGCACAATAAGCTAAACAGTTAAACGACCTGGGACAGAGCAGATTGAAATATCGCTTTCTACATATTTACATGTTTATGCTCGTTGAACAGGTATATTGATAACGCACTGGCATTTTTCAACATTAAAAAAGTACAGATAAAAGAACCTATCATGTCAGAGCTTATCAATACTACTGTCTTTAATAATTTAGTCCAGGTGACCGGTGCCCATCCTACCACTCCCTGCTAACTAATCTCACACCAAGCAATTCCTGAAAGTTGGCAACCCTGCTAATATTACCTTGAAATGTGGCTTGCTTATTCTGATGTTTAATAAGGCTATCCATCACCAGAACAACTTGCTAAAGCTTGTTTTCTACCCAGCATACTTAGAAAGTGTGTAACAAGCTAGCTAGCGTTAGCTAGTTTTGTGGATAAATATAAATTTATTGTTACCAACTCGACAGAAAATGGTCAGTTTCACATTTTTCACTGTCATAACATGACTGGATGAACCACATGGCATAAAAACCTGATACATTTTCAAGAGAAACGTCAAGTTTGCTTACCTTAAAGGCTGCTCCTCTTCATGCCATCTCCCTGCTGTCAGTCTCACGCACCTCATGGGGGGGTCTATCGATCTATCGATCTATCTATCTATCTGGCAAAATACAGGCTACCTATTAGCTCTCTATTTGCCAATTCACATCATCAAAGTAGTTAGCATGTTGCGTTAGCATGTAGCGCTAGCATGCTAATGCTAGCTAACTCATTTTAACACATTGCTAATGCTCTGCTATGGAAATGTTAATTTTAGAGCCAGACTATATTTTGCTAGGCTATCATAATCTGTTTAAGCTGCTCAGAGAGTTTTTGGCTATCTATCTATCTATCTATCTATCTATCTATCTATCTATCTATCTATCTATCTATCTATCTATCTATCTATCTAATCAGGCAAAATGCAGGCTACCTGTAGCTCTTCTTTATTATCAGGCAGAATGCGGACCGCCTATGGGGTCCTAGACAATTCCACACACTTCCACAAGGGGCAATGTAGAGGGATACACAGATTGAGTGGGGGGTGGAGGGGAGGGCACACACAGATACACAAAAAGTCTGAAATAAGTCACTTTTAGGGACATCTGAGATTTTAAGAAAAAAACACATTCTGGAGCGTGCTGAATACAATTCAATTGAAATCTAATTGGGGACGGTGGTTTTGGTCCCCAAAGGCAAAGGCGTCCCCAAACAACTGGTGTGTGTGCTGATGAAAGTCCCCAATCTAGGCTTAAGTAAGTGTGCGCGCGCGCACACACACACACACACACACACACACACACACACACACACACACACACACACACACACACACACACACACTAGGGATCGACCGATATGGATTTTTCAGGGCCGATACCGATACCGATTATTAATAACCAAGCGAAACCGATAGCCGATATGTAGAACCGATATTTATTTGCAGTAATAAATGTGAAAAATGGCCTTAACACCAGAGTTTTTCACTTATAGTTCCTTATGTATTATTATATTTATTTATTTAGAGAAATTAAGTCATATTCGGAATCTCAGAACATTAAATGTACACTCTTGTGCTTAGAACTGTATGTCATATTACATAAATAAGAATAAGGCACTTGGCAATTGTAAATGCAAACAATAAAGGCTACTTTACACACGTGAGTTGTAGACGCGACGGTAAATTTATTGATTGAAAAAAACTCGACGTGTGCTCGCTGCTTGACTCATTGAAATGGCCCACCATTTCCCTGGACTTTGCGAGTGACCGGCAAACAGACGAATATTTAACATCTATTCTGTGTGATCATAGTGTAGTGAGAGCATGAGCGCTGAGGGAGAGGCAACAAACAAGGACACTTTAGCGTGTGGTGTTAAACTTATAGGCTATAATCACCTCGGGTGTTGTTTATTGATAAACCGGGAGCCGCCCCACGGGCTGAGACACGTTAGGAGATTAATTATTCCCACAAAGTAATGATAACCGTAAGGGTCTCCTATTATTATTGTGCGTCTGGCCCCAGCTTTAAAGCGGTCGCGGCAATTATAATGTAGCGGTGGGCCATCATTAAATAGCCTACCCCGTGTTGAAGTTGTGAAAAGTTTAATCTCAAGAGCCAAACTGCAGGTTTTCCTCCCTTATACTTGCTACAGTCTACCTATGTCATATTTTTATTTTATTAAGCAAGGGACTTCAGGTCATCTTCACTTACATCTTTTTTTTTTTTTGTCGTGAGTGATGCTAGTCCTATATTGCAAAGTCGTATGCTTGATGTGATTAGACAAGTAGGTTGGTGAAATGTCCACTCTGGGCCTGCATGTTATCACTGAATTGATCATAAGGTTGTGGTATTTTTTAAAACTTCATCCTAAAGGGCTTTGAAACTTCGACTGACACTGCCTTTTCTGCTGGCTCACCGGAGCAGTCCTCTTTTTCTCCTCCGTCTGTGGCACTGCATGTAGAAGCTTCTGTGTTGATTGATTGGCTACTTGGCACAAGTGAGACAGCCAATCAGTGAGGTCTGTGGGCGGGACATTGTTACACAGCCAAGAGAATGGTGACTTCAGGCAGAGACGGCTGCATCAGAGCCAAAGGAGCGCGTTTTAAAATACATTAATTAATTTTATCAGTTATCGGTGAAAAAAACGGCCGATGCCGATGATCGCAAAAATGCAGAATATCGGCCGATATTATCGGCCAGGCCGATAATTGGTCGATCCCTAACACACACACACACACACACACACACGTGAAGACAATCATTATTATAAAGTTTCCTCCTCAGAGTCTCTGACTTTTTGAGGTCATGGCAAATAGTCCAACAGTTTAAGAACAATGTTTCTCAATGCACAATATGAGGAATTTATGGATTTCATCACCTTCAATCTATAATATCATTAAAAGATCTCTGCACAATAGTGGCAAGGCTGAAAACCAACATTGTTTGCCTATAACCTTGGACCCCTCAGGCAGCACTGCATTAAAAACTGACGTGATTATATACTACAGCTACATGGGCTCAGGAACACTTCAGAAAACTAAACTCAATTCTAAACAGAGTTTGTTGTTGCATCTGCAAATGAAAGTTGAGGCCCTTCCATAAAAAGAGAAAGACAGATCAAAAACAAAGGTAATTTGAGATTGACTAAGAGAAAGTGTCTGTCCACATTTTTAGATTTTTATTTTTTAAATAATGGACAATGGGACCTCCAGGCCAAAAACTATACCATTTACCAGGGCAACGTTCAAAAGCCGGCATCTGTGATGTATGGGGTGTGTAACATCTGTGAAGGCTCCATTATTGCTGAAAAGTACATAGAGGTTTTGAGGTTTCGAACTGGCATGTCTTCGTAGTAAAAGAATGCAGGTACTAGACTGACCTACCTTCAGTTCAGACCTGTTTCTTACTGAAAATGTGTGATGCATTATGAAGTGCAAAATATGACAACAGAGACCTTGGCCTGCTGAGTAACTGACCCTATATATCAAGCAAGAATGGGAAAGATTTGTGTTGTTAAAAGAAAGTTGATGTACACAGTGGTAAACATTCCTTTGTCTCAGCTGTTTTGAAATGTGTTGTAAGCATCAAATTGCTAAAGTCACTTAAGTTTATCAGTTTGAATATTAAATATCTTTGTATTCAAATGAATATTAATTGAAAATGATTTGCAAATCATTGCATACTAATTTATGTATGTTTTATTCAGCATCCTAACTGTTTTGTAATATGGGTCATTTCATCCATCATAGACAATCAACAACTGAGCTGAGATAGCATCATATTTGTGTTTGATATAGCTTCAGAGTGCACTAGATGCATATTTATTAGTTTCTGACGATGGAAAAGTGGGAAAATCAGTAAAAACACAATGGAAAGCAGCTCATTTAATAAAATATTATCATCAACGGCATCAAAAGCCTTTTACAGTTCTTGAAATACATCTATTGATGAAGGACAGTATTTTCTTCAAGAAAGGCACAGATTGTGAGTTCACCAGTGATTATGCTGTTTTATACAGTTACAGTTTGCATACAGACAATAGCTACTTAGGATGCAAGCCTTTCCACCTTGTTAGGAGAAATTGCTGAAGTCAAAGGTCAATGGTGAGGTCAGGAGGGAAGAAAGTGTTTAGGAGCCTCTGATGTCTTATGCTGAAATGTTTCTTGATGCTTGGCCAAGGAGAATTAGAGACGAAGTACATCAGAAGTACCTGAGTCGGTATCACATTCTGCCGAACTCATGCTGGTGGTCAGACTTTAAACCCCTACAGATAACACTACAAATAGTATACGCCCAGAAATAGAGAATGTTTTTACCCATGTTAGTGTTACCGTCAGCACATTCTAGACTGGAGACACTGTTGTCCTTTTATGTTAAAGAAACGTCAACGGCAAGCTTTCTATTATGTCTAGGAAGGGAACGTAAGGTCTCTTCGACCCTGGCCACCACAGTGTTGAGATAGACTGGCACCTACTGTTCCCAATCAAAGCAAAACAATTAATACTGCAGAGGACCTCAAGGCCCAGACGTGCCCCTGTGTAACCTAAGGATAGAAAATTCCATAACACACCTTTGTATAACAAAGTCATTTTCTGCTGTACCTGTGCATGAAAACTGTTGTATGATTGATGTGAGACAAAGATCATGGTCATACAGAACACAAATTGAGCTACAGTTTAATAATGGGTAGGGTTAGGAAATGACATGGCAGAGCTTAGAATAAGCTTGATTTTACAGATAAAGAAATAACTTCTTTTCATCTCTGAATGTTGATATGAATCCTAAGGTGCACAATCATCCAAGCTGAACATGATTTCAAGAAAGATTGGACTGCATCTTTTGATTACAAATGAGGTACACAATATATTTCAAAATCTATATCTACACTAAACCAGAACACCAAACAAGAACCGTAAAACCAATTTTATTAAAAAAGTACAAATGTAACACGTCCAGTTCTACTGCTTTACACTGGAGTACACACATTCATCCCTGGTGTTGTTCCTCTGTCTTCTTGATCTGTTGGGCAGGTTGACACTTAAAGCAGCATAATGGAGGTTGTCTTCATCTCTGTGACCCTGTTATCATGATATGTAGCAGTCAATTGGGATATCAGTCTGAACAGAAATGTAAAAAAGTGTCTAGAAAACAGTAGTTTTGATGTATTCTAGGAATGTGTTTTAATTGTAATTAATGGATTATAAAGATAAATGTCACCTCTGTGTTTGCTGTGGACGGAGCTGATAATCTTGCTTGACACTCTGGTTGTGAAACACAGAAATTGTTGTTTTATTCAAAAGTTATTTTGTGTATCTTGTGTATACAAGCTGTCAAATAGTACCAGTTACCTGTACATTGGCACTTGTTTCTCTTGTTCATCTTGTACAATGAGAATGCCAGTAAAACAACCAGGATGGTGGTGAATGTCAAAGCTCCGCTCAAGAAATACACCAAGAAAAGAGAGTCCACCTCATCTGTAGATGAACCTTCAGAGACATTACAGAGCTTTCATGATTGTCATCAAATTTGATTAACATGTATCCATCACTATTTAACAAATGAGACAAGCTTTTCGAGAAAAGTTACTTACCTTCAAAGTCCAGCTTGGTCCCGTTTCCAAACAGTATGTGTCCACATGAGGCAACAGCACAGTAGTAGGTCCCAGCATGAGAAAGATTCAGGCTCCTCATCGTCAAGTTGTAGACACAGGTGTGTGTTTGTGTGTTGGGTTTCCTCTCACACTGATCATTCCTGCCTCCATGGGTGTAAATGAGTCCTGGATGAGATTCTTCAGAGTCTTTGAACCAGTAAACACTGTATTCTCCATCACAGGTCCCAGTGTGTACTGTACAGTTCAGAGTCACAGAGCCTCCTGGCTGGATGGTCTCAGATGCTGACTGATGGACCCAAGCGGGGTTGTTGAAATCTGAATCCTTTACACTGACAGTAATGCCCTCGCAAAATTCAAATATAACTGACAAGCTACTTGCACAATAGTAGGTAGCTGAGTCTGATGTGCGTAAATCTGAGATTGTCAAGTGGTTTTTACCATTTCCAGTATCCAGTTTGAAGCGTGGATTGTTCTTGAATTCATTATGAAAAATGCCAGTATGATAAATGAAGAATGATGAGATGAGCCTTGGTTTCTGTCCCAGAGTTTGTTTATACCAGTAAAGCATTGTAGCAGTATGGGTTTGTCTTTCATAAAAACATTGTAAAGTCAACTCGTCTCCTGCGTTAACTGATAAAAAATCACTCTCCTGAAGAACGAACGAGGAAGATTTCAGTTCAGTCACCTGAGCTGAAGTGAAATAAGAGACAAAGTAAATCCACAGTTACTTTAATGTGACAGGATTCATTATAAATCATTACATTAAAAATCTTAGAAACATTTCAATGAGGAGTGATCATACATCAAAAGATAAAAACTGGAGCCATAAATACAGAAAACTCACCCATTATCCCCAAGAACAAACACGTCAGATAGAAGACAAACTTTGCAGATGTCATCGTGTTCAAATTGTTGTGTTGAATGAAGTAATACTGACAGTGTCTCCACTCTTCACAGACAAGACTGTGTCTGATTGGTCAGCCATAAATAACTATGACGTGTATATAGGAAACATGGTCACATGCGCACTGCCACCTTTGATGTGAAGTTTGGTTTCGTGGAGATTCACACAGTGAGAGATGGCTGCCATCATATCAAACATGAATCTAATACATGGTTTTGAGCAGATCATTATTGTTGATCCCCGAAAATGTTATCAAACTTATTATTTCAAGCTGTAGTCCAGAAACTAACTCTGTATTTTGTGCTGCTTTGAACAGACACATTCTTATCTTTAAAAGGTTGAAAACCACCACACCTCCATACAAACAGTTAAAACTGTTGAGAGGAGTAGTTTTTCAACCCAAGAAAAAACATTTAATATATGTTACTATCCTTCTTCCTAGGACACAATTTTGTATGTTTAAGTGGCTTTAGGTTCATCAGTGTGAGAGTTGAAACAGGTTTACACCAAAACCACAATAAACATTACACTGACAGAGATACACTGCAACAAGACTAAGAGTGTACAGCCATGCTAACAGCTCTTTGAGGCTGTGCTTTGAGCTAGATGCTAACATCAGCATGCTAATATGTCCACAATGATAATGCTAGCATGCTGGTGTTTAGAAGGTATAATGCCACCTTAGTTTAGTATGTTAGTCAATTACAATAGAATATAAAGAAGTTAGTCAAGCCATTGTGGGATCAAAATTAATTTTACAAGACATATCTGAGATAATAAATAACATACATACACAACGAGACCATTTAGTCACACAAAGCAGTCAACAGAAAGACACAGAGTCATAAAACCAAGTGAAATATGAGTGTCCCTTTTAATTTGCAGTTTATTCCAGCAGTGAGGTGTTATTCTCAGTGCATTATTGTGCAGAATTTATGAACTTCATCATTTACAATCCATAACATCATGAAAAGATCTCTGCACAAAAGAGGCAAGGCTCCCCTCAGACATCACTGTATTAAAAACTGATGTGACTGTAGGAAAAAATATTACGACATGGGCTCAAGAACACTTCAGAAAACATTTGTCAGAAATCACAGGTTGTTGCTACTTCTAAGAATGCAAGTTAAGACTCTTTCATGCAAAGAGAAATACAGATCAACAACAAAGGTCATCTGAAATGGACTTATGGCAAGTTTAAAAGTGTGCTGTGGTCTGACAAGTCCACATTATTAATTGTTTTTTGAAATCATGGATGTTGGGTCCTTCAGGCTAAAGAGGAAAAGGACCATCTAGATTGTTACCAGGGCAAAGTTCAAAGGCCAACATCTGTGATGTATGGAAGTGTGTAACTTGCACATCTGTGAAGGCTCCATTAATGCTGAAAAATCCATAAAGGCTTGGGAGCAATATACAACCCCAATTCAAATGAAGTTGGGACGTTGTGTAAAACGTAAATAAAAACAGAATAGAATGATTTGCAAATCATTGCAAACCCATATTTTATTCCCAATAGAACATAAAGAACATATCACGTGTTAAAACTGAGTCATTTTACCATTTCATGGAAAATATTAGCTCATTTTGTAATTGATGGCAGCAACACATCTCAAATAAGCTGTGACAGGGGCAACAAAAGGCTAGAAAAGTATACGGCACAAATCAAAAACAACTGGAGGAGCATTTGACAGTTAATTAGGTTAATTGGCAACAGGTCAGTAACATGACTCGGTATAAAAGGAGCATTTCAGAGAGGCAGAGCCTCTCAGATGTAAAGATGGGCAGAGGTTCACCAATCTGCGACAAACTACGTCTAAAAATGGTGTAACAATTTCCGAAAAATGTTCTTCAATGTAAAATTGCAAAGACTTTGAAGATCCCACCATCTACAGTGTAAAATATCATCAAACATTCAGAGAATCAGGAGGAGTCTCTGTGTGCAAAGGACAAGGTCAAAGGTCAAAACTGGATGCTCATGATCTTCGGGCCCTCAGACGGCACTGGATTAAAAACAGACATGATTCTCGACTGGAAATCACTACATGGGCTCAGGAACACATTTCCAGAAATCACTGTCTATAAACACAGTTTGTCGTGCAATCCACAAATGCAAGTTAAAGCTGCATCATGCAAAGAAGAAGTCATATGTGAACACTATCCAGAAATGCCGCTGTCTTCTCTGGGCCAAAGCTCATTTAAAATGGTCTGAGGAAAAATGGAAAACTGTTCTGAGGTCAGATCAATCAAAAATTTAAATTCTTTTTGTAAACCATGGGCACTGTGTCCTGCGGACTAAAGACGAGAAGGACCATACAGCTTGTTATCAGCGGACAGTTCAAAAGCCTTCATCTCTGAGGTTATGGGGTTGCATTAGTGCCTATGTCGTCAGCAGCTTACACATCTGGAAAGGTACCATCAATGCTGAAAAGTACATAGAGGTTTTAGAGCAACATATGCTCGCATCCAGACAATGTATCTTTCAGGGAAGGCCTTGCATATTTCAGCAAGACAATGCTAAACCACATACTGCATCCTTCACAACATCATGGCTTTGCAGGAAAAGAGTATGGGTGCTGAACTTGCCTGCCTGCAGTCCAGACCTTTCACCAACAGAAAACATTTGGTGTATCATAAAACAAAAAAATCCAGCAACGAAGGGCCAGGACTGTTGAGCAGTTAGAATCCTGCATTAGACATGAAAGGGACAACATTCTTCTCCCAAAACTCCAGCAAGTGATCTTCTCACTTCGCAGACATGTACAGACAGTTGTTAAAAGATGAGGGAATTCTACACAATGGTGAGCATCGCTCTGTCCCAACTTTTTTGAGATGTGTTGCTGCCATCAATTTCAAAATGAGCTAATATTTTCCATGAAATGATAAAATGTTTCAGTTTCAACACATGATATGTTGTTTATGTTCTATTGGGAATAAAATATGGGTTTGTGAGATTTGCAAATCATTGCATTCTGTTTTTATTTACATTTTACACAACGTCCCAACTTCATTGACGCATTATGAAGTGCAAAATATGATAACGGAGACTCTGGCCTGCTGAGGAAATGACATTATACATCAAGCAAGAACGGGAAGGAATTTTACTCAGAAGACTGGAACAATTAGTGTCCTCAGGTCCCAAACACTTACTGAGTGTTGTTAAAAGAAAAGGTGATGTACACAGTGGTAAATATTCCTCTGTCCCAACTGTTTTAGAATGTGTTGCAAGAATCAAATTTAGAAAGAGTATACATTTATTAGTTAATCAGTTTAAATACTAAATATCTTGTCTTTGTGTTGTATTCAAAGCTTTAGAAATCCAAAATAATTAGCAAATCATTGCATTCTGTTTTTATGTATGTTTTATACATCATCCTAACTGTTTTGTAATATGGGTTGTATATTATTTGATCCCATAGAAAATCAGCAATTGAGCCACAATAGCATTATATTTCTGTTTGACATAACTTCAGACTGCACCTGATACATTCTTATTAGTTTCTGAGTCTGCAGAGTTTAAAAACTGTCATATTCCCCAAAACTATTATATTATCTTTTTAACCACTTCACATACATCTAAACTGCTCTATGTGATCTCCTTTTGATATCTAATATAACATTGTTTTCACTAGCCTCCCTGAAACTGTTTGGAGCCCACCTCTCACTTTAAAAACCTCTGGTACAGCAGACTGTATAATTTTTTTTTTTTTTCTGATTTAAAAGGGGAAACGAAAAGTATCCAGTCTGAGTCAGGTCTTTAACATGCAGTATGACTTGTAGCTCTAACTGCTATTAAAAAAATTTACTTATAATGCTGTACTGTATCTGTTAGGTTTCCATTAAGAGTGTGAATAAGAGGAGGAACATCAACACTCTGTACTATTGTGACACACATACAATTTATGCCTTTGTAACTTAGAACAAGCTTTAAATTCATGGAATTGGTCTGGACGTCATCAAAAGCAGACTGGAATAGGGTGAAGGCCTGGTTTGCGGTCGAACTGATCATTGGACTCTTCATGAACCATCTGGGAAATTGTTGTAAAACCATCGGCAATCTGAACTTTACCAGAATATGATTTGAAAAAGGTAAAAACAGAATTATCAAGTCCAATAGAAAGCAGATCATTTAATAAAATATCATCGACAGCATTTATAGCATTTTGCAGATCTACAAAGAGTGCAGCACTATGTTGCATTGTGTTAAAAGAGTTTTAAACAATGACATCGATCACAAGCAGCTGGAACAGTTATTGTCCTGACCTCTGTATTTTCTGTTTGCAATAGCAAAATAGCAATTGCGAGTTCATCAGTGACTCTGCAGACTAAAATAAAAAATAAAATAAAATCTATTATCATCGACAGCATTTATAGCATTTTGCAGATTTACAAAGAGTGCAGCACCATGTTGTATTGTGTTAAGTGTTTTGAACAATGACTATAACAAGCGGCTGGAACAGTTATTGTAATATGACTAGGTGTCCTGACCTCTGTAGAACAGTATTTTCTGTTTGCAATAGGGCACCAATTGTGAGTTCACCTCTGCAGTCTTATACAGCTTGAACCTTAAATAAGCTTTGGCTAAAGAATGGGTAGGTAATGAATTGACTCAGTAAAGGTTAGAAAAAGCTTTTTTTTTTTTTTTAATGAATAAAGAAATGCCAGTGTTATGTACAGGTCAACAACAAGATGTGAAATGTGGTCTTCTGCATTACACGTCATCCACCATACCATTCTTTCCACCTCTGAATGTCAGCATAAATAATGTAATGTACAATCATTCAATTTGTCGGATTCCAAAGAAGATACAAAATATATCTCAAAAATCGACATCTGTACTAAACAAGAACACCCGAACAACTCTTATGAAAATAGTATAAATGTATCATGTTCAGTTCCAGTTCTTTACACCGGAGTACACACATTCATCCCTGGTGTTGTTCCTCTGTCTTCTTGTTCTGTTAGGCAGGTTGACATTTAAAGCAGCATAATGGAGGTTGTCTTTATCTCTGCGACCCTGGTAACACAACATGGTTGAAGTGAATTAGGATAACAGTCCTTACAGAAATTTCAAAAATCATCTATTAAAGAATTAGTTGATAAAGTAATCAGTGGATTATTAAGATAAATGTCACCTCTGTGTTTGCTGTAGCTGATAATCTCACTTGACACTCTGGTTGTGAAACACAGAAAATGTTGCTTTATTCAAAAGTTACATTTAGTGAATACAAGCTGTCGGACAAAATAGTACCAGTTACCTGTACATTGGCACTTGTTTCTCTTGATCATCTTGTACAATGAGAATGCCAGTAAAACAACCAGGATGGTGGTGAATGTCAAAGCTCCGCTCAAGAAATACACCAAGAAATGAGAGTCCACCTCATCTGTAGATGAACCTTCAGAGACATTACAAAGCTTTCATGATTGTCATCAAATTTGATTAACATGTATCCATCACTATTTAACAAATGAGACAAGCTTTTCGAGAAAAGTTACTTACATTCAAGGTCCAGCTTGGTCCCGTTTCCAAACAGTATGTGTCCACATGAGGCAACAGCACAGTAGTAGGTCCCAGCATGAGAAAGATTCAGGCTCTTCATCGCCAAGTTGTAGACGCAGGTGTGTGTTTGTGTGTTGGGTTTCCTCTCACACTGATCATTCCTGCCTCCATGGGTGTAAATGAGTCCTGGATGAGATTCTTCAGAGTCTTTGAACCAGTAAACACTGTGTTCTCCATCACAGGTCCCAGTGTGTACTGTACAGTTCAGAGTCACAGAGCCTCCTGGCTGGATGGTCTCAGATGCTGACTGATGGACCAAAGCTGGGATGTTTAAATCTGAACCCTTTACACTGACAGTAATGACCTCTGCAAATGTGAATTTTACTGATGAGGTATTTACACAATAGTAGGTAGCTGAGTCTAACGTGTGTGAATCTGAGATCTTCAAGTGGTTTTTACCATGTCCAGTATCCAGTGTGAAGCGTGGATTGTTCTTGAATTCATCATGAATCACGCCATTTTTATCATAAACGGAGAAGGATGAGATGAGCCTTGGTTTCTGTCCCAGAGTTTGTTTGTACCAGAAAAGGTTTGCAGGAGCATGAACTTCATAAAAACATTGTAAAGTCAACTCGTCTCCTGCGTTAACTGATAAAAAATCACTCTCCTGAAGAACGGAAGTGGAAGATTTCAGTTCAGTCACCTGAGCTGAAGTGAAATAAGAGACAAAGTACATCCACAGTTACTTTTATGTGATGGAATTCATTATAAATCATTACATTGAAATATTTGAAACATTTCAATGAGTAGTGATCATATGTCAAAAGATAAAAACTGGAGCCATAAATACAGAAAACTCACCCATTATCCTGAAGAACAAACACGTCAGATAGAAGACAAACTTTGCAGATGTCATCGTGTTCAAATCCTTGTGTTGAATGAAGTAATTCTGACAGTGTCTCCGCTCTTCACAGACAAGACTGTGTCTGATTGGTCAGCCATAAATAACTATGACTTATGTAGGAAACATGGTCACATGCACACTGCCACCTTTGATGTGAAGTTTCGTTTTTTAGTAGATTCACACTGTGAGAGATGGCTGCCATTACACTACACTTTGAAAAAAAGAAACCAAGGAAAGTATTTTCTACGGTACTATCCTTCTATCTAGGACTAAAAACAGTTTTGTATGTTTAAGTGGCTTCAGGTTCATCAGTGTGACAGTTGAAACATGTTTACACCAAAACCACAATGAACCCTACACTGACAGAGATACACTGCAACAAGACTAAGAGTGTACAGCCATGCTAACAGCTCTTTGAGGCTGTGCTTTGAGCTACATGCTAACATCAGCATGCTAACATGTCCAACACAAGGCATATCTGAGATAATTAATAACATACATACACAACAAGACCATTTAGTCACACAAAGCGATATGGGCTCAAGAGCACTTCAGAAAACATTTGTCAGAAATCACAGGTTGTTGCTACTTCTAAGAATGCAAGTTAAAGACTCTTTGATGCAACGAGAAGTACAGATCGACAACAAAGGTAATCTGAAATGGACTTAGAGTAAATTTAAAAGTGTGCTGTGGTCTGACAAGTCCACATTATTAATTGTTTTTTGAAATCATGGGTGTTGGGTCCTTCAGGCTAAAGAGGAAGAGGACCATCTAGATTGTTACCAGGCCAAAGTTCAAAAGCCAGCATCTGTGATGTATGGAGGTGTGTAACTTGCACATCTATGAACACTCCATTAATGCTGAAAAATCCACAGAGGTTTTGAACCAACATATGCTGCCGTCCTGACATCTTTCTCAGGGACGTCCCTGCTTCATCTGGAAAGACATGACACGTGTTACAACAGCGTGGCTTCATAGTAAAAGACTGCAGGGACTAGACTGACCTACCTTCAGTTCAGACCTGTTTCCTACTGAAAATGTGTGATGCATTATGAAGTGCAAAATATGATGACTCTGGCCTGCTGAGGAAATGACATTATATATCAAGCAAGGACGGGAAGGAATTTTACTCAGAAGACTGGAACGATTAGTGTCCTCAGGTCCCAAACACTTACTGAGTGTTGTTAAAAGAAAAGGTGATGTACACAGTGGTAAACATTCCTCTGTCCCAACTGTTTTGGAATGTGTTGCAAGCATCAAATTTAGAAAGAGTATATATTTATTAGTTAATCAGTTTAAATACTAAATATCTTGGTTTGTATTGTATTAAAAGGTTTAGAAATCAAAAATAATTCGCAAATCCATTGCATTCTGTTTTCATGTATGTTTCATACAGTAGCCTAACTCTTTTGTAATATGGGTTGTATATTATTTGATCCCATAGACAATCAACAATTCAGGCCTCATTGAGATCAAGTCGAAATAGCATCATATTTCATTTGAAGCCTGCGCTGCTCTTCCCCGCCCGGCTCTGTCTAACGCTGCCCAGTGGAGCCAGAAAGTGGATCTGCTCTGCGGACGAGGCGCGCGGGTACATCAGGAGTCTCCCCAAGTCCTCAAAAACTTAGTAACAGGACTGTTTAATGACTTTGAACCCAGCAGAGGAAAGGTAGCTCCACTTTGGGTCCTGCATTTCTACATGGTTAGTAACAAGCTGGACGGTGCAGTTTGTTTATACTGATGGATGTTCAGTCCGGTGGTTCATACGTGAGTATTTTAACGCTGTTTCTTTTGTCAGCTCCCACAGACTGTTACTAATATTACAAGCAAATCTCACGGGGTTTGGTTGCTTTGCATTAATACTGTATCTAAAACTGAATTTACTTTTTCTCTCTGTTTTCATATGAGGCCCGGTCCTGTAAAGAGTTATATTAATATCCAGAGTCCAGCTCTGCATTACAACCCTTAAAAATGCCATGGCAATACGTTTTTCCACCTGTGAGCGTTTATGTATGTTGGGAGACTATTTTAACTCTACGTTACCTAGAACTAGACGCTTTATGTTATCTGTAATCATATCTTAGAGCTCACATTTGTTTATTTTTTATTCTTTCTATTTTGTTTTGTAAAGACTTTCTAGATTAGGTCTATACATGTTTCTTTTTCTTCAGGAGGTGCTGACTCCCCTTTTGTTAACGACACGGGAGCAATAGTTAGTTGTGTGTGAGACAGGAAGAGGTGTTGTATAATGTTTGTTCTGAAGAGCTTGCTGCTTTTTCTTCTAGCAGCTGTCTTGGTTGGGGAGGGTGGGTTGGGGGGATATGTCACTGCCGCTCACTGTCACTTGTAGTATTCGTAAACATTTATGCTCCTACTGTGGATGACGTAGGTTTTTTTGAACGACTGTTTTCATTGCTTCCAGATCTTAATACATACTCTCTTATCCTCGGAGGTGATTTTAACTGTTGGTCAGACCCGTTTTGCGGTTTTAACCCCCAAGGGAGGGTTTTTTAAAATTTTTAAAAGGGTTTTAAAAAATTTTTAAAAAAAAAAAAAAAAAAAAAAAGCGGGGTTTATTTTTTTTTTGTTATTAGGTTACATCAGCATCTTGTTATCCAGTCCTTCATATAATTTCTGTATAAAGGCCTGAGTCTATAACAGCGGTACTAAACATTACATCTCCCTTCAACAAAAAAAAAAAAAAAAAAAAAAAAAAAAAAAAAACGTAACATAACTGAACTATCATAAGTATGTATCAAACTTTATTTTTTTCTAAGAGAAGGTCACATAACAGTGAGCATAACAAGTCACAAGCTGGTGAGTGTAACAAATCATGTAACAGGAAACATACCTAACAGTATTTTCTTTTTTTTTTTTAATAGGGCAGCGTTCTTCGTACACCCTTTACAATCAGTTACAAGTCAAGAACTTGTCTTGGCTTGATGGCACGACCATACCTTGTGTGGAGACAAGGCTCAGAAGGATCTGATTCACACCCTGGGCCAGGGTGAGATTGCTGTACACGTGGTTCCTGTTGTCCAGTGATCAGATCGTCCTCACTGATCTCCGGCTGCTGTATGTCGGGTGCCTGCTTGTTGTCTTGGGTGTCAAGAAGGTGTCGGCGGTTTCGCCTGAAGGTTTGTCCTTCGCTGGTTTTGATGTGATAGCTTTGTGGAGTCTCTGCAGGTTGGATGACTGTTGCTGGTTTCCACCTGCCATTTTTCTGCTGGAAACGGATAGGCGCTCCAGCGTGCAGCGCTGGCAGGGGCCTGGTAGACCTGTCATAGTGCTGTTTCTGGCGCCACTGACATATCTCTCTCCTTGCCTGCACTGTATCCTGAGGGGCTACCTGAGGTCGTAACTGCAGTGCGGTTGTGGGTAAGATGGAGCGCAGTCTGCGACTCATCAGGATTTGGGCTGGAGATTTGAGACCGTCGACTGGTGTGTTTCTATACTCCAGCAGGCTGAGGTATGGGTCTTTCTTGTCCTCTTTAGCCTTTGTGAGGATCCGCTTTGCGGTTTGGACAGTCTTTTCAGCCAGACCGTTGCTCTGGGGATAACGGGGGCTTGAAGTGACGTGCTGGAAACCCCATGACTCTGCAAACTGCTGAAATTCACATGAGTTGTAGCATGGCCCGTTGTCACTTACAACCTTTTTTGGTATGCCGTGTCTGGCAAACACTGCTTTCATTTTGTGGATAACAGCAGCTGTGGTTATGTTCTGCAGGCGTTCAATTTCAAAATACCTGCTGATGTAATCACGTATGACGATGTAATTTTCAGAGTTCCATGAGAATAGATCTGTTGCTACAGTCTGCCATGGGTTCTCTGGGATCTCTTGTGAGAGCATGGGCTCCTTTGTGTTAGTGTTCCGATGTGTTTGGCATATGTCACACTTCATTACTGTTTCCTCTATCTGTTGATTCATGCCTGGCCAAAACATTATGTCCCTAGCCCTGTGTTTACTTTTCTCCACTCCGAAGTGCCCTGTGTGTATGCGCTGTAGCAAGTTGGTTCTGAGCTTGTGTGGAATTATTATCTTCTCACCTTTTTAGA
The DNA here is from genome assembly GCA_946959425.1 of Argyrosomus regius. Taxonomy (NCBI): domain Eukaryota; kingdom Metazoa; phylum Chordata; class Actinopteri; family Sciaenidae; genus Argyrosomus; species Argyrosomus regius. The sequence goes on from CAMPSB010000028.1 coordinate 221,140, forward strand.
AGGAGACCATCTGCCTCTGTGATTTTATTTCGGTGGTTCCAGTATTCACTGATGCACGGGTGGCACTTTTTTCTCGTCTCAGGCCAGCCTGACTGAACGACCTGCTTGAGAATGGACAGCTGTTCGTCTTGAGCTGTGGCTGCCTTGATGTCATCAAGCCTGTCTGCACTCACTGAAGCTGCGCTGATGACACTGTGTACCTGGGTCTCCATAGCCTCAGATAACGAACTGTCCTCATCCTCCAAGGATTTCTTGGTCGCATGTCAGCCACTGGAATCTCTTTACCGGGTCTGTGGATGAGGGTTATGCTGTATTTCTGCAGCGCGAGCAACATGCGCTGTAGACAAGATGGTGCGAGGGCTAGTGGCTTGCGTAGTATACTGTCTTGTGGTTTGTGGTCTGACTCCACAGTTATGCATCTCTCGTAGAGGTATTTGTGGAATCTCTTACACCCGTATAGGACTGCATAAAGCTCCTTCTCAATCTGGGCGTAGTTTTGTTCAGTGTTATTGAGCAGCTTTGATGCATATGCAACTGGTTTGCCTTCCTGCATGATAGTTGCACCCAGGCCGTTCTTTGACACGTCCACCTGTAGTGTTACTTCCTTTTTGGGGTCAAAATAGGCTAACACTGGCCCCGGTTCAGCTGTGATAGTCTCTTTCATCTGCTGAAATGCTGTCTCATGTACTGTGTTACATTTAAACTCTGTGTTGCGTCTTAGCAGGTGTCTGAGTGGTGTGGTCACCTCAGCCAGGTTGGGAGCAAACCTGGCGAGGTAGTTCACCATGCCGTTCACCATCTGCCTCGTTTTCTGGTGGTGGCATGTCTCGGATTGCCTTTACCTTGAGGGGGTCTGGTTTCAGGCCGTTGGCAGTGAGTCTATGTCTGAAGCAACTCACTTCAGACACGCAGATGCGGCATTTATCAGGGTTCAGCCTCACCCCTCTCTCTCTGGTTCGGTTGAGCATGGTTCAGTCCATCTGCGGGGTCGGGACACCGAAAGCCTCCATTTCTTCCTATTTCTTGTTTAATGAGTGGGTTCGTAGTCTAACTTTCACTCTGACACATGTTGTGACTATCAGTCTATCTTAAAATAATGCCAGGTCCACGCAGTTGTCCGGGAGTTTCTTATACGTACTTTTTTATTTCCTACCGCTCCGTTACATCTCAGGTTACATCCAGCATCTTGCTATCCAGTTCCGGTTCAATATAATTTCAAAATAAAGGTCCGTGTCTATAACAGCGGTACTAAACATTACAATATGGCGTTCTTTGCATCCATATGACAGAGAATACTCCTTTTTTTCACACGTCCATCACACTTATTCAAAGATCGACTATTTCTTTATCGATAACAAACTTATTCCACTGGTTCACTCGTGTGCTTATCAGAGTATTGTCTTCTCTGATCACGGCCCTATTGTCCTGACCATGTCTTTCCCTGGTGTTAGGTCCGGCCTAGGGGAACCGAACACAACAAGAAAGGACGCTCCCTTCTTTCCCCACTCCCAAGAATGACCAAGGCCACAGTGCTGCAGTCCAACAAAAGATCATTTATTCAATCTTGAGAAGAAAATGGTAGCATTGAGCTTCAGGGTGAGCATGGCCCAAAACAACAAACAAAAACAATCCGACCCAAACTAACTTACCTAACCAGAAAAAAAGAAAACAAATTACAGGTTTCTAACCTGCCTCCCTATAAAATAAACAGGAGAAAAAGAGATAAACCAAAAAGAGCTACTCACCCCTACAACTACCTGGACTGCTAAACTAAAATCTCAGCAGACAATACCAAGTACAAGTTCACATAACACAATACAATACAACATAGCCTGGTGCAGTTGGGAGTAGGGTCAAGAGAAGAGAGCAAATGTCTCAAGCGGCGGCCATTTATAGCAGCTCCACCAGTCCATTCACCAATCAGCAGCCAGCACCTGGAGAAACACCAATGGTGGTAGCACCACCCTCAGGCAGGGAGGAACAGCACCTGGAGAGAGAGACCCTAAGGGTGGTAGCACCACCACCCTCCTCAGGCAGGGAGGAACAACAGCACAGAAAAATCACACATCAAGACCAAAAAATACTAAATTATGACCCTGGGTCATAACACTGGCCTCCCTCAGAGGAACAGACAATGGCGATTTAATTCAACTTTGCTGTCGGATGATAACTTTGTCAAATTCATGCAGGAGGAAATAGCCTTTTTTCTTACTACAAATATGTCTCCAGACACTTCTTGTCTAATTGTGTGGGATGCTCTCAAGACTTACCTCCGGGGGCAGATTATAGCCTACACTGCTCAAGTGAAGCGAAAATTCCACCAAGAGCAATCAGACCTTGCTCACCAAATCAGAGAGATTGACAAACAATACGCCCAGACTAAGTGTCCAGATTTATATAAAAAACGGTTGGAATTTAAGACCAAATCTGCTCACCGCCTATTCCATTGAACAATCATTTTTAAAGAGTAAAACCATGTTTTATATATAGAGAGACAAACCTGACAAATTATTAGCCAATCAACTCAAAGGTCATAAAGCAAAACAAAATATTTCTAGGATCCGGTTACCAAATGGCCTTATAACTACAGATCACCTACAAATTAATGAAGCATTCAGGGACTTTTACACCCAACTTTATACCTCAGATTGTCAGAGTGATTCTAATGCAATTTCTGACTTTCTAAGTGGTCTTAATATCCCTAGACTTTCATCAGACATAAAGAAAAGATTGGAAGAACCCCGATGGCTTCCCGGCAGAATTTTTTAAGAAATTCTCTCTGCTGCTTTCTCCACTGTTATGCTCAGTCCTCTCTGAATCTTGCAGGCAAGGTTCACTTCCTCCATCATTTACTGAGGCCTATATTACCCTTATTGTCAAGAAAGGTAAAGATCCGACTGAATGTGCCTCCTACAGGCCTATTTCCCTCCTCAACACGGATGTTAAAATTGTAGCCAAGGTCCTAGCACATAGATTGGAGACTGCCCTCCCTACAATCATATCTAAAGACCAAAATGGCTTGATTAAAGGCAGGCAATCCTATTTTAATATAAGACGACTGCTTGACATTATCTACTCTCCCTCTGAAGATGCGTTGTCTCTCTCGACGCAGAGAAAGCATTCGACCGGGTTGAGTGGGTGTACTTATTTGCTGTGCTGGACAAATTTGGCTTTGGCCCAAAATTTACTTCATGGATTAAATTAAGTAAGTAAGTAAAACTTTATTTATATAGCACTTCTCACAGAGAAGACTCACAAAGTGCTTTACAAGGAAAAAGAGAAAAAATAATAATAATAATGATAGTAATATATATATATATATATATATACATATATAAATAAAAATAAACAGAACAAAACATTCAAAACAACAAGCATTATACCAACAGTGCAAAGTAAAAACAAGAAAAGCGTGAAACATTTACAAGGACCGAATATACACAAAAACAAACCCCAGGCTCAATCAAATGCCAGCCTGAACAAATATGTTTTTAATTGTTTTTTGAAAGTGTCAGTAGAGGGGGCAGCTCTTAAAGTAACCGGAAGAGAGTTCCACAGTTTGGGTGCAGCAGATTGAAACGCCCTATCACCTCTTGTTTTAAATCTACTATGTGGAACAGTAAGTAATTGGTTACTGGCGGAACACAGCAACCTCGCAGGGTGGTGTATTGAAAGTAGATCAGTTAAATAAGGAGGGGCCTGGCCATTGAGGGCTCTGTATGTGAGGGTGAGAATTTTGTATTGTACTCTGAATTTAACCGGAAGCCAGTGTAAGTTCGCTAAAACGGGAGTGATATGGAAGAGAATTTGTGAGATTTGGATAGAAGTCGCGCGGCTGCATTTTGAATTAACTGAAGGCGGTCTAAAGAAGCTTTACTGAGGCAGGTGAAGAGTGAGTTACAGTAATCCAAGCGTGAGGAGACAAAGGCATGAATGATCATTTCTAGTTCAGAATAAGATACAACTGACCTGAGTTTGGATATATTTCTAAGATGGAAAAAGCAGGACTGGGTTATAGTTTTTATGTGTTTGTCAAAAAGCATGGACCGGTCAAAAATAACACCCAGGTTCCTGGAGCTGGTGCGCACATTGGCCGAAAGGGCTCCCAGGGAAGTGAAAGCTTTAGAGGCCAGGCCTTCGGGACCAACGATCAAAACCTCTGTTTTAGTCTCGTTTAATTGCAGATTGCTATTGGCCATCCAGTACTTGATTGTAGTAAAGCAGTTGAGCATGGAAGTAATGAGTTCTGAACTATCAGAGTTGAAAGAAACATATAACTGAAGGTCATCAGCGTGAAATAACCTCAAACTTTGCGATGATTTCCCTGAGAGGAAACATATATAAGGAAAAAAGGATGGGTCCTAAGACCGAACCCTGGGGAACACCACAAGACAAGGGGACCGACTCTGACCAATGAGGGCCGACTGCCACGGAAAAGTGCCTATCAGAAAGATAGGACCTAAACCAATCTAGGGCAGTTCCCGATATTCCCACCCAGTTTCTCAGCCTGTCCAAGAGGATGCCATGATCCACTGTATCAAAAGCTGCACTCAAATCAAGCAGGACTAGAATCGTGCACTTGCCTGAATCCGAAGCCATCATAATGTCATTAGAGACCCTGAGAAGAGCCGTTTCGGTGGAGTGAAGTTGACGGTAACCAGATTGAAATTTGTCAAAAATGTTATGTCTATTCAGAGCGGTGATTAACTGATTGGCAATCACTCTTTCTAAAACTTTTGAAACGAAGGGGAGCTTGGAAATGGGCCGGTAGTTACTAAGATCAGAGGGGTCGAGACTAGGTTTTTTAAGGAGAGGTTGAACAGCTGCGAGCTTAAAGTAAGACGGGACGGAACCAGAAACCAACGAGCAGTTGATGATGGAGAGCAGGGATGGAGCGATAGTGGCAAAGACGTCCTTCAACAAGGTTGTGGGCAGGACATCTAAAGGGCCGGAGGTGGATTTCATTTTAAGCACAATGTCTGATAATTGGAGAATGGTCACCGGAGAGAAACTGTCGATGATAGATTGCAGTTCAGGTGGATCAGGCAAGGAGGGGTTAGAGACAGGCATAATACTGGCCTATACGCTGGTGACTTTGTTGACAAAAAACAATAAGAAATCATTACAGTCCTTGTCAGAATACACTGGTAGAGCAGGCACTGGTGCACCAGTGATAGTACTTATGGTGTCAAAAACAACTTTTGGGTTTCTTTTGTTTGATGCAATGAGATTGGCGAAATAGGAGGCTCTAGCCTCCTTAACCACAGAATTGAGCTCAACTAAAATTTCTTTAAAATAACAACGATGTACCAAAAGTTTAGTTGATTTCCACAAGCGCTCTGCTCTCCGGCATTTACGACGGAGGCTGCGGATGTCCTCATTTAACCAAGGAGTGGGATTTGCAATGGGAATGAGGCGAGGCTTTAACGGAGCAATCTCATCGAGAATGGCAGAGCAATGTGAATTAAAGGTTGACACTTGGGAATCAACATCAGTACTGACAGTAGAAGGCTGTACCAAACTCTCAAAAACAGATGCAAATTTATCGGCAGAGAGGTTGTTTAACATGCGAGACAATTTTACACGCTTACTGGATGCACAATCAGAAATGACAGACAGGTTAAAAAGGATGCAGCTATGATCGGTGATTGGTAGCTCCTCAGAGCTGATGCACTCAATGTCCAGATCCAAAGTAAAAACTAGGTCAAGAGTGTTACCCATCACATGTGTCGGGCCATGGATGTTGAGTGAAGTTAAGAGATTCAGTTAAATGAAGTTGTTGACAAAGCTGTTAGTGGTGTCGTTCACCGGCACATTAAAGTCACCAAGCAATAAAATTTTACCAAAAGATGCGATGGATGCTAAAAACTCACTAAATTCAGTCAGAAATTGGCCGTTGACACCAGGAGGACGATAGATTAAAATACAGTAAAAAGGGTTCGAGCGGCCAACTGTAGAAATTAATAGTTCAAATGAGGTAGGTTTTGCCCAGTTTACTCTCCGTAGGTGAAAACTGTCTTTGTACAGCAGGGCAAGACCACCCCCTCTGCCAGTGGTTCTTGGGGCACATATGAAAGCACAGTCAGGTGGGCAAGATTCCTTCAAAGAGACGTATTCTTCACCCCTCTGCCAGGTCTCAGTGACAAACATAAAGTCCAGTTCTTTGGAGATGAAGAAATTATTCAGAATAAAAGATTTATTGGTGACCGAGCGAGCATTTAGCAGTGCCAGTTTAATTGGTTTAGTGTTGCAGATTGCAGGTGTATGCAACAGAGGCTGTAGATACCTACAAGTGCGCATACTGTGATTATGTTTATGGACTCTGGCCTTAATTAGCACAGGTATGGGACTAGGCTCTGGGTTGCAATTAGAAGTGAGCATACCAGAAATCAAATCAGTGCATTGGTGAGTGGGAAAACAGTTGTCTATGGGAGGTAGTATTGGCTGCGGCCTGTAGGGGGAGTCGCTCTGGGAGACTACCTCTGAGGACTTTGTAGAAGAAAAAGAGGCAGGTGCCACGGGGGGTGCGTTAATTGTAAACAGTCATGCATGTGCTTGCTGACTGGCAATAGTATATAATAGTATAACATGGCGGGTTCCGCGATGTAAACTGAATGGTCTTGACCGCTGTAAGTTTGTGCGAATTGTGGCTGTGGGGTATGAATAGAGTAATTTTTTCCTCTCCTCTATCACGCAAGCACGCCGCGCCGTCAGCTGAGCCACCAGGGCTGCTTTGTTTTGAGCTAGTTCTGCCCGACTATGACCGGCTTCCTCTAAGGCTACTTCACGACTAAATACACATTGGTAACAATACACTCACAGCCGTGCATGTGAAGAGCGATTCGTTGGCATCCAACGGCCAACAGCTAACCATTGTTAGCCGAATAGGGTTAGCAGGGGCTAGCCAGCCTTTGCAATCCGCCGGCCAGACACACATACCAGGCTGAAACCCGGATTTCAAATCGGGCGACAAACAACAATTAGCCGAAAGGACACTGAAGACACCGGCAGTACGGATACTTCATCTGTTTTCCCGATGGGTCCACTCACCTCCCCACATGACTGTAACAGCTGCCTTCACAAGTCCCAGAAGATCGTGGAGCTGGAGCGGCGGATTTCCAACCTTTACTGGATCAGGGACGGAGAGGATCTCATCGACTCCGTGATCGCTTTTGGCGCCGGTCCTCCTGGAATCTCCGTAGACATGGACTCTACTGTACCTGAGCTCAGTGCACCACCTGTCGGCTCCACAACCATCACGGACTCCAGCCCAGCCGTCCTGGCTCCAGCTGAGCAGGTTTCTCCCCCTGAGCTCCGTAATGTTTCATCCATCACTGCTGCACCTAGGCTGGCCCCTTCTGCTCCCAGTCAGCATCTCCAGAAGGATCCGTGGTTGCTGCTGGGGGCCAAACCAAAATGGGCAACTAAGACAGCTGAGGTCACTTTCACCTCAAGCCCGAAACCAAAGTTTAGTGCGAGCAGTTTCACTTCTAGTCAAGAACAGTGGTCCATAGTACACGGAAAAGGACAAAAAAGGTCTAGTCCAACACTCTCGCCGCCAACAGAGATCAGGCTTGACAACAGATATGAAATCCTGAGCGTTGAGGATTTTCCCCTGCTCCAGTCTGATTTTGATTTTGCCTCTTCCGTATCTGATCTGCCGCCTGCTGCCCAGAAGGATAGTCTGTCTGCTTCGAGGCCTCCAGGTAGGTCTGCGACCTCCACCTTACGGCGTAAGATCGTCAAGCAGGCTGCTCTTGCGGTGAGACGCTCCACTGGTCTCCCCCGCAGTGAAGAGCCACCTGCCACAGCTGAGTCCGCGACGTCAGTCCCCCCTGAGCAGCAGCGCTCGCCTCCTTGTCCCTTGTTTCCCCCAACTACTGCCATAGTGGGTGACTCCATAATGAAGCATATCCGTTTCTTTAACTCCACCACTCACTGTTTCCCAGGAGCCACGGTTGAAAAAATCACAGAAATACTCCCGAACCTAATAAAAACTTTTCCACAATCCATCAACCGTCTTGTTGTGCACGTCGGAACCAATGATGTGGCTCGGGGTCAGTCCGAGTTGCTGAAGAGTGACTTTAAAAATCTGCTCGCTGTACTAAAAGACTGTGGAAAGACAATTTCAACTTATTCTGGAATCGCCCCTCTTTTTACCGGCACGATGGACTCCATCCGAGTAAACTGGGCACTCACATGCTTGCGGCCAATTTTCAATATACTATTGCCAGTCAGCAAGCACATGCATGACTGTTTACAATTAACGCACCCCCCGTGGCACAGATAAAAACAGACTTTCCACAGTCTTTTGTACAGCGGCAGATTTTTAAAGTCACTCTTCGCAACTCGGACTGACCCCGAGCCACATATTGGTTCCGACGTGCACACAAGACGGTTGATGGATTGTGGAAAAGTTTTTATTAGGTTGGGGTATTTCTGTGATTTTTTCAACCGTGGCTCCTGGGAAACGTGAGTGGTGGAGTTAAGAACGGATATGTTCATTATGGAGTCACCCACTATGGCAGTAGTTGGGGAAACAAGGGACAGGAGGCGCGCTGCTGCTCAGGGGGACTGACGTCGCGGACTCAGCTGTGGCGGTGGCTCTTCACTGCGGGAGACCAGTGGCGTCTCACCGCAAGCAGCCTGCTTGACGATCTTACGCCGTAAGGTGGAGGTCGCAGACCTACCTGGAGGCCTCGCAACGACTATCCTTCTGGGCAGCAGGCGGCGATCAGATACGGAAGAGGCAAAATCAAATCAGACTGGAGCAGGGAAAATCCTCACGCTCAGGATTTCATATCTGTTGTCAAGCCTGATCTCTTGCAGAGTGTTGGACTAGACCTTTTTGTCCTTTTCCGTGTACTATGGACCACTGTTCTTGACTAGAAGTGAAACTGCTCGCACTAAACTTTGGTTTCGGGCTTGAGGTGAAAGTGACCTCAGCTGTCTTAGTTGCCCATTTTGGTTTGGCCCCCAGCAGCAACCACGGATCCTTCTGGAGATGCTGACTGGGAGCAGAAGGGGCCAGCCTAGGTGCAGCAGTGATGGATGAAACATTACGGAGCTCAGGGGGAGAAACCTGCTCAGCTGGAGCCAGGACGGCTGGGCTGGAGTCCGTGATGGTTGTGGAGCCGACAGGTGGTGCACTGAGCTCAGGTACAGTAGAGTCCATGTCTACGGAGATTCCAGGAGGACCGGCGCCAAAAGCGATCACGGAGTCGATGAGATCCTCTCCGTCCCTGATCCAGTAAAGGTTGGAAATCCGCCGCTCCAGCTCCACGATCTTCTGGGACTTGTGAAGGCAGCTGTTACAGTCATGTGGGGAGGTGAGTGGACCCATCGGGAAAACAGATGAAGTATCTGTACTGCCGGTGTCTTCAGTGTCCTTTCGGCTAATTGTTGTTTGTCGCCCGATTTGAAATCCGGGTTTCAGCCTGGTATGTGTGTCTGGCCGGCGGATTGCAAAGGCTGGCTAGCCCCTGCTAACCCTATTCGGCTAACAATGGTTAGCTGTTGGCCGTTGGATGCCAACGAATCGCTCTTCACATGCACGGCTGTGAGTGTATTGTTACCAATGTGTATTTAGTCGTGAAGTAGCCTTAGAGGAAGCCGGTCATAGTCGGGCAGAACTAGCTCAAAACAAAGCAGCCCTGGTGGCTCAGCTGACGGCGCGGCGTGCTTGCGTGATAGAGGAGAGGAAAAAATTACTCTATTTATACCCCACAGCCACAATTCGCACAAACTTACAGCGGTCAAGACCATTCAGTTTACATCGCGGAACCCGCCATGTTTTTTGATATGGCCATTGAGCCACTTGCTACAGCACTCCGTACTTGCAAGGGCATATCTGGCATCTGGAGAGGTAACAGAGAGCATAGAGTTTAGCTCTATGCTGACGATCTTTTGCTTTTTATCTCTTATCCAACCGCCTCATTACCTCCCACTCTTTCGCTGCTCAGTCAGTTTGGTAAATTTTCAGGCTATACGTTAAACCTCAACAAAAGTGAGCTGTTTCCTATCAACAATAAGGCACAAGTTTAGGACCTTGCCAATTTGCCTTTTAAAATTGAGAATAATAAGTTTTCCTATCTAGGCATCTCAGTTACAAGAAAGCACAAAGATCTATTCCAAGAGAACTTTATCATGTTATTAAATCAAACTAAACAAATATTAGCACAGTGGTCACCCTTGTCATTATCTCTTGTCGGACGTATTAATTCAGTCAAAATGACCATTCTACCAAAATTTCTGTACCTCTTCCAGGCCCTACCTCTTTTTATCCCTGGATCCTTCTTTCAATATCTTGATTCAGTTATTTCTTCATATTTATGGCGGGGTAAACAACCACGTTTGAACAAGAACCACCTGCAAAAAACCAAGGCTACTGGTGGTCTCGCTCTTCCAAATTTTCGCTTCTATTATTGGGCTGCTAACTTGCGCTGTCTTGCGTTTTGGTCTTTTTACTACAGCCAACCTGACTGCCCTGACTGGTTAGAGATGGAGCTACAGTCGGATGCTAATATGTCAATTCTTGCATTTCTCGACTCCCCACTCCCACTTCCCTCACTCAGATCCATTAAAAATCCGGTGGTTAAAAATTCTTTAAAAATTTGGGCACAATTTAGGAATTGTGTCACAGCTTCTTCCTGAGCCCCGTTGCATCAAACCATCTTTTTAAACCATCCTGCCAGGATTCTGTTTTTTATGAATGGCACAGGAAGGGTATCATGCGCTTTAAAGACCTCTTCAAAACTATCCTCTATGTACCCTGATATTAGCCCACATTGTATCAAATGCGGTTTTGCTGAGGCTTCTCTCATCTACATGTACTGGTCCTGTTCGAGCCTTACCAACTATTGGAGGGAAATTTTCCATACACTCTCTCAGGTGTTAGGCATCATGTTGGAACCAAGCCCATTGATTGCTCTTTTTGGGCTCATGGAGGCAGAGGTAGAGTTATCCATAGAAAAACGACGTACTATATCCTTTGTCTCCCTGCTAGCTAGACGACTGATCCTGTTCAGGTGGAGGGATGCCTCCCCTCCCACTCATGCACAATGGCTAGAAGAAATCATGCCCTGCTTAAAATTGGAGAAGGTTAGATACTCGCTTAAGCAATCAGGTGGGAGATTTCAGAAAGCGTGGGGTCCTTTTCTTAATGCATTCTAGACTCTGTGAAGACTTGGCCATTAGGTGCAGCTTAACAACTCTATGTACTCTTTGCTTATTTTTAGCGCAGCCTCTACATGTGGCAATGTGCTCATAATATTGTAGTGTATTGACAGTGACTAGGGAGGGATTATTTTACATATGAAGATTTTATTTGATATATCTTTTTTCTTTTCTGTATAACGTTGCATTTGGTTGTTTTTTGTTTTGTTTTTTTAAGTTATATTACCCAATTCATGTCTATCTGGACACATTGGTGCTAATTGTTGTACTCATGTCTACCTCCATGTTTTTGTAAAGACCATTCAGCATTGCACTTTGGATATATCGAAAATCCTTCAATAAACAGATTTTGATTTAAAAACATACAGTATGACTTGTAGCTCAAACTCAGTCATCAAAAGCAGACTATAATATTGTGAAGGCCTGGTCTACAGTAGAACTGATGCCATGGTGATTGCGCATTGCAGTTTTCATTTGGAAATTATGTACGTAGTAAGCAGCAGGGGGAGCAATGTTGATTCTCATTGGACTCTTCATGAACCATCTGGGAAATCGATGTAAAACCATCGGCAACCTGAACTTTACCAGAATATGATTTGAAAAAGGTAAAAACAGAATCATCAAGACCAATAGAAAGCAGATCATTTAATAAAATATTATCATCGACAGCATTTATAGCATTTTGCAGATCTACAAAGAGTGCAGCACTATGTTGTATTGTGTTAAGCGTTTTGAACAATGACTATAACATGCGGCTGGAACAGTTATTGTAATATGACTAGGTGTCCTGACCTCTGTAGAACAGTATTTTCTGTTTGCAATAGGGCACCAATTGTGAGTTCACCTCTGCAGTCTTATACAGCTTTAACCTTCAATAAGCTTTGGCTAAAGAATGGGTAGGTAATGAATTGACTCAGTAAAGGTTAGAAATAGCTTCTTTTTTTTCTTTCTTTCTTTTCAAATAAAGAAATGCCAGTGTTATGTACAGGTCAACAACAAGATGTGAAATGTGGTCTTATGCATTACACAGTCATCCACCACCCCAACTCCCACACCATTCTTTCCACCTCTGAATGTCAGCGTAAATAATGGGATGTACAATCATTCAATTTGTCTGATTCCAAAGAAGATACAAAATATATCTCAAAAATCTACATCTGTACTAAACAAGGACACCCGAACAAATCTTATGAAAGAAGTATAAATGTATCATGTTCAGTTCCAGTTCTTTACACCGGAGTACACACATTCATCCCTGGTGTTGTTCCTCTGTCTTCTTGTTCTGTTGGGCAGGTTGACATTTAAAGCAGCATAATGGAGGTTGTCTTCATCTCTGTGACCCTGGTAACATGATATGAAGAAGTGAATTAGGATAACAGTCCTTCCAGAAACTTTTTTAAAAAATCATCTATTAAAGAATTAGTTGATAAAGTAATCAATGGATTATAAAGATAAATGTCACCTCTGTGTTTGCTGTAGCTGATAATCTCGTTTGGCATTCTGGTTGTGAAACACAAAAGATGTTGTTTTATTCAAAAGTTATATTTAGTGACTACAAGGTGTTGGACAAAATAGTACCTGTTACCTGTACATTGGCACTTGTTTCTCTTGATCATCTTGTACAATGAGAAGACCAGTAAAACAACCAGGATGGTGGTGAATGTCAAAGCTCCGCTCAAGAAATACACCAAGAAATGAGAGTCCACCTCATCTGAAGATGAACCTTCAGAGACATTACAAAGCTTTCATGATTGTCAGCAAATTTGATTAACATGTATCCATCACTATTTAACAAATGAGACAAGCTTTTTGATGGTTTGATAGTATGTTTTTCATCAAGATTGGCTATTTATCAGATAAAACATCATCGGAAGTAACAATGAGTACTAATACACGAACCTCATCTGGAAAGTGACTTACCTTCAAAGTCCAGCTTGGTCCCGTTTCCAAACAGTATGTGTCCACATGAGGCAACAGCACAGTAGTAGGTCCCAGCATGAGAAAGATTCAGGCTCTTCATCGGCAAGTTGTAGACACAGGTGTGTGTTTGTGTGTTGGGTTTCCTCTCACACTGATCATTCCTGCCTCCATGGGTGTAAATGAGTCCTGGATGAGATTCTTCAGAGTCTTTGAACCAGTAAACACTGTGTTCTCCATCACAGGTCCCAGTGTGTACTGTACAGTTCAGAGTCACAGAGCCTCCTGGCTGGATGGTCTCAGATTCCGACTCATGGATCACAGCTGGGATGTTTAAACCTGAATCCTTTACACTGACAGTAATGACCTCTGCAAATGTGAATTTTACTGACGAGGTAGTTACACAATAATAGGTAGCTGAGTCTAACGTTTGTAAATCTGAGATTTTCAAGTGGTTTTTACCATTTCCAGTATCCAGTGTGAAGCGTGGATTGTTCTTGAATTCTTCATAAAACTTGCCTTTCTCATCATGAATGTAGAAAGAAGAGATGAGCCTTGGTTTCTGTCCCAGAGATTGTTTATACCAGTAATGGTTTGTACGAGCATGGGTTTGTCTTTCATAAAAACATTGTAAAGTCAACTCGTCTCCTGCGTTAACTGATAAAAAATTACTCTCCTGAAGAACGGACGAGGAAGATTTCAGTTCAGTCACCTTAGCTGAAGTGAAATAAGAGACAAAGTACATCCACAGTTACTTTAATGTGACAGAATTTAGTGTAAATTATTAAATTAGAAATATTACGAACATTTCAATGAGTAGTGATCATACATCAAAAGATAAAAACTGGAGCCATAAATACAGAAAACTCACCCATTATCGCCAAGAACAAACACGTCAGATAGAAGACAAACTTTGCAGATGTCATCGTGTTCAAATCCTTGTGTCGAATGAAATAATACTGACAGTGTCTCCACTCTTCACAGACAAGACTGTGTCTGATTGGTCAGCCATAAATAACTATGACGTGTATATAGGAAACATGGTCACATGCGCACTGCCACCTTTGATGTGAAGTTTGGTTTTTGTGGAGATTCACACAGTGAGAGATGGCTGCCATCATATCAAACATGAATCTAATACATGGTTTTGAGCAGATCATTATTGTTGATCCCCGAAAATGTTATCAAACTTATTATTTCAAGCTGTAGTCCAGAAACTAACTCTGTATTTTGTGCTGCTTTGAACAGACACATTCTTATCTTTGAAAGGTTGAAAACCACCACACCTCCATACAAACAGTTAAATCCCTTTAAGAGGAGGAGTCTAAGTATTGTTCTTGAAAGACTACTTTAAAAAAAAAAACAAAAAAAAAAAACTTTTCACACCAAAACCACAATAAACACTACACTGACAGAGATACACTGCAACAAGACTAAGAGTGTACAGCCATGCTAACAGCTCTTTACATTGATATATACTAACATCAGCAAGCTAACAGATGCACAATGGTAATGCTAGAATGCTGGTGTTTAGCAGGTATAATGTTAACAATGCCAATTAGTTGTGTGTTAGCATGACGACAGCCAATTAAATTTAAATATAAAGAAGTTTCAGTGAGATCAACATCATTAAAAAGAATGATCTGAGAATAAATGACATATATACAATGAGAGCATTCAGTAACATATAGCAGTCACCACATTTACACAAACACTAATTGAACAGTAACAATTATCATTAAAAACATCAGTAAGTAAACTTTAATGTCCTTCAGAGGTTCTGACTTCAGTTCTTCTAGTTGAAGTGAGACGTTCACCACCTGGTGAAAAACTTGTGTTTAAATAGTTAAAGAATGTACTTTAAATTTAACTCACTGTACAATTGCATGGAATTCATGGAGTCCATCTACACTCCATAATATTGTTAGATCTCTGCACAAAAGGGCCAAGGCTGAAAACCAACATTGCTAACCCGTAACCTTTGACCCCACAGGCAGCACTGCATTAAAAACCAACGTGATTATATAAAGAATATTACTACATGGGTTCAGGAACACTTCTGAAAACCTTTATCGTATATAGAAAATAGCAGATCAACAACAGAGCTCGGTTCAGATGGACTTAGAGAAAGTGGAAGTCCACAGTACTAATTGTTTTTTGAAATCATGGACGTTGGGCTCCTCCAGGTTAAAGAGGAAAAGGACGTAGGATGTATCCGTCACAATTTATCAAATGAGAAAAGCTTTTTGAGAAAAGTATAAGAATCATTTCCATGAAGAGTTGCTATAAACTAAAAGATACAAACTGGAACAACTCACCCATTTTCCCCAAGAACAAACACGTCAGATAGACGACAAACTTTGCAGATGTTATTCTCTTCCATTTCTTGTGTAGAATGAAAAGCATCTTGATACGTCCTCCACTCTTCATAGACAAGGCTGTGTTTGATCGGCCAGCCATAAATATCTGACCTACATAGGAAACATGGTCTCATGCTAACTGACACCTTTGATGTGAAGTTTGATGACAGATTACTGCCATTACATCAAACATGAATCAAATACTTGATTTTGAGCAGATTATCAGAGTTGATCCCCTACATCCTCTACAGCCATGCTAACACCAGCATGCTAACATGTCCACAATGATAGATGCTAGAATGCGGGTGTTCAGCAGGTAAAATGTCAACAATGCCACCGTAGTTTAGTGTGTTGGCATGACAACAGCAATTACAATTGAAAAAGAAAAGGACTTAGTCAAGACTCAATGAGATCAAGAGAAATTTTACAAGAGAAATCTAAGAATAACTTACATTTATAGACAACAAGACCATTTAGTCACACAAAGAAGTCAACACACGCACTCATGTAACGACTAATTAAAACAGTAACAATTATGATTAAAAACATTAGCAAGTGAAATTTTAATGTCTCTCTGTGTCTTTGACTTTAGTATTTACACTTTATTCCAGCATTGAGGTGTTAACCACTTTCTAAAGATCTCCACACAAAAGAAGTAAGACTGAAAACCAACATGTTTTCCCATAACCTTTGACCCCTCAGGCAGCACTGCATTAAAAAGCAATGTGATTATTTGATTGATATTACTACATGGGCTTAAGACCGGGCTTATATATACTTATATAATATATAGGCTTATACATGGCTTATATTGTCCTGTATTCAAATAGTATAGTTAAAAAATGACTGTGATTTTATGTATGTTTCATACATCATCCTCACTGTTTTGTAAAATGGGTTGTATATTATTTGATCCCATAGACAATCAACAATTGAGCCACAATAGCATCATATTTCTGTTTGACATGACTTCAGACTGCACGACTTGCATACTTATTAGTTTCTGACTCTGGAAAAGTAAGTAAATCAGTAAAATTGGTCAAAACTCTTATTGATCTATCTCTTTATCTAATTTTTATGTTTGAGTTTGGTCTTTAATATATGAGTTGTAGCTCAAAGCGTATACCTACAGTATAATGCTGTACTGTATCTGTTAGATTTCCATTAAGAGTGTGAATAAGAGGAGGAACATCAAAGCTCTGTAGTATTGTGAAATTCAGAACAAGCTTTAAATTCATAAAATGGGCCTGGACGTCATCAAAAGCAGACTGTAATATGGTGAAGGCCTTTTTTTGCCGTAGAACTGATGGCATCTCGATTGCACATTGCAGTTTTCATTTGGAAATTATGTACATAGTAAGCAGCAGGGGGGGCAATGTTGATTCTTATTGGACTCTTCAGGAACCATCTGGGAAATCGATGTAATACCATCGGCAGCCTGAACTTTACCAGAATATGATTGGAAAAAGATAAAAACAGAATCATCAAGACCAATGGAAAGCAGCTCATTTATTAAAACATTATTAACAGCATTTATAGCATTTTGCAGATCTACAAAGAGTGCAGCACAATGTGGCTTTTTGCAATGTCATCTACTGACTACAGCTAGAACAGGTATTGTACAATGACTAAGTGTCTTGACCTCTGTAGATGAAGGACAGTATTTTGAATGCACCTATTGTGAGTTCACCAGTGACTCTGCAGTTTTGTACAGCTAGAGCAGTTTGGATACAGACAATAGTTGTTTAGGATGCAAACATTTCCACCTTTGTGTTATTTTCTACTATACCTATGCATGGAAACTGGTATGCTTGATGTTAGACAAAGATCATGGTCATGCATAAAAACAAACATAAGCTACAAGTAAAAAAATGGCTTGAAAAGCATTAAAAAGTTGAAAATGGGTGAGTTAAGAAACTAATTGACTTGGTAACGGTTAGAAAAATCTTGTTTTGACAGAAATCCAGTGGTACCTATAGGTCAACACATGAACACCCAAACAAAGTAAAGCATACATGTATCATGTCCAGTTCTAGTCCTTTACACCGGAGTACACACATTCATCCCTGGTGTTGTTCCTCTGTCTTCTTGATCTGTTGGGCAGGTTGACATTTAAAGCAGCATAATGGAGGTTGTCTTCATCTCTGTGACCCTGGTAACACAACATGCTTGAAGTGAATTTGGATAACAGTTCATACAGAAATTTCAAAAATCATCTATTAAACAATTAGTTGATAGAAATCAATGGATTATTAAGATAAATGTCACCTCTGTGTTTGCTGTAGCTGATAATCTCGCTTGACATTCTGGTTGTGAAACACAAAAGATATTGCTTCATTAAGAAGTTACATTTAGTGAATACAAGTTGTCGTAAAAAAAAAAAAAAAAGTACCAGTTACCTGTAAATTGGCACTTGTTTCTCTTGTTCATCTTGTACAATGAGAATGCCAGTAAAACAACCAGGATGGTGGTGAATGTCAAAGCTCCACTCAACAAATACACCAAGAAATGAGAGTCATCTCTGTCATCTGTAGATGAACGTTAAGACACATTACAGAGCTTTCATGATTGTCATCAAATTTGATTAACATGTATCCACCACTATTTAACAAATGAGACAAGCTCTGCGAGAAAAGTGACTTACCTTCAAAGTCCAGCTTGGTCCCGTTTCCAAACAGTATGTGTCCACATGAGGCAACAGCACAGTAGTAGGTCCCAGCATGAGAAAGATTCAGGCTCTTCATTGTCAAGTTGTAGACACAGGTGTGTGTTTGTGTGTTGGGTTTCCTCTCACACTGATCATTCCTGCCTCCATGGGTGTAAATGAGTCCTGGATGAGATTCTTCAGAGTCTTTGAACCAGTAAACACTGTGTTCTCCATCACAGGTCCCAGTGTGTACTGTACAGTTCAGAGTCATAGAGCCTCCTGGCTGGATGGTCTCAGATGCTGACTGATGGACCAAAGCTGGGATGTTCAAACCTGAACCCTTTACACTGACAGTAATGACCTGCCGGAAAATTCACGGCAGATGCATAGTTACTGGCGCAGAAATAAGTAGCTGAATCTGATGTGCGTGAATCTGAGATCATCAAGTTGTTTTTACCATTTCCTGTATCCAGTTTGAAGCGTGGATTGTCCTTGAATTCATTATGAAAAGTGCCAGTATGATAAATGAAGAATGATGAGATGAGCCTTGGTTTCTGTCCCAGAGGTTGTTTAAACCAGTAAAGGTTTGTAGCAGTATTATTTTTATAAAAACATTGTAAAGTCATCTTGTCTCCTGCGTTAACTGATAAAAAATCACTCTCCTGAAGAACGGACGAGGAAGATTTCAGTTCAGTCACCTGAGCTGAAGAGAAATAAGAGACAAAACAAAGCCACAGTTACTTTAATATGACAGGATTCAGTATAAATCATTACTTTAGACATATTAGAAACATTTCTATGAGTAGTGATCATACATCAAAAGATAAAAACTGGAGCCATAAATACAGAAAACTCACCCATTATCCCCAAGAACAAACACGTCAGATAGAAGACAAACTTTGCAGATGTCATCGTGTTCAAATTCTTGTGTTGAATGAAATAATACTGACAGTGTCTCCACTCTTCACAGACAAGACTGTGTCTGATTGGTCAGCCATAAATAACTATGACGTATGTAGGAAACATGGTCACATGCGCACTGCCACCTTTGATGTGAAGTTTGGTTTTTGAGGAGATTCACACAGTGAGAGATGGCTGCCATTACACTTGTCTTTGAAAAAAAGAAGCCAAGGAAAATATTTTCTATGGTACTATCCTTCTATCTAGGACTAAAAACAGTTTTGTATGTTTAAGTGGCTTTAGGTTCATCAGTGTTTGAGTTGAAACAATTCTACACTAAAACCACAATAAACACTGCACTGACAGAGATACACTGCAACAAGACTTATTTCCACCGGGGACGTAAGCGCCGCGGAACCAGAGCTGATCGCTGCCACTCTAATCAATGAAACCATTCCCACCGGGCGCGCCGTGGTGGCACCAGGTCAGCAGTCAATCGATCAAAGGGTCTCAACATGGACGATGAGAATTGTTGAAGTGGAACAACACACAATAATTATGACACAACAGATCCTTTTTATAATCTCTCCCACGTTGGAGAAGCAAAGTAAGCTGTTTGTGGTTGTTGTTTCCTTTATACACAGTTTATCGCGGGATCTCGCGTATGTTCAGGATTATCTTGTGATCTCGCGTGAATACGGCTGGCTCGCAAGGCAGTGCTACGCTGCCGTCACGCGCCCGGTGGGGATTGACGCCGGGCAGAGGACGGAGCAAAACCACGGCGCAGTCGTTCCGCGGCGCTTACGTCCCCGGTGGAAATCCCCAGTAAGAGTGTACAGCCATGCTAACAGCTCTTTGAGGCTGTGCTCTGAGCTACATGCTAACCTCAGCATGTTAACCACAATGATAATGCTAGCAGGCTGGTGTTTATCAGGTATAATGCCACCTTAGTTTAGTATGTTAGACAATTACAATTAAATATAAAGAAGTTGGTCAAGCCTTTGTGAGATCAAAATTAATTTTACAAGACATATCTGAGATAATAAATAACATACATACACAACATGATCATTTAGTCACACAAAGCAGTCAACACAAAGACACATACAAAGAGTCATAAACCATTTTTATGATAAACAAGTGAAATATGAGTGTCCCTTTTAATTTGCAGTTTATAAAGATCTCTGCACAAAAGAGGCAAGGCTCCCCTCAGACATCATTGTATTAAAAACTGACGTGACTGTATGAAAAAATATTACGACATGGGCTCAAGAACACTTCAGAAAACATTTGTGAGAAATCACAGGTTGTTGCTACTTCTAAGAATGCAAGTTAAGACTCTTTCATGCAAAGAGAAATACAGATCAACAACAAAGGTAATCTGAAATGGACTTAGAGTAAGTTTAAAAGTGTGCTGTGGTCTGACAAGTCCACATTATCAATTGTTTTTTGAAATCATGGATGTTGGGTCCTTCAGGCGAAAGAGGAAAAGGACCATCTAGATTGTTACTAGGGCAAAGTTCAAAAGCCAGCATCTGTGTTACGGCCGCCACTGGCTGCCATTTAACCTGTACTAATTGTATGATTCCCTGCCGAGGAGTGGTCTCTCTGGAGCTGGGACCGCCTACTTCCTGGTTGCTGTTCCCTATCATTTGTGATTGGTAGGACTGATTCGACCGAGCCTGCCAATCAGGGAGTCTTTAATCAACACCAGCTGCGGTTAAATAGCTTGTGTGCCCCACAGTTCAGGGCGGCTGTGAATCTGTGATCAGTCTGCCTTGCTGTTTGTTGCATACCTTTTTGTGCTAGTCTAGAGAGTCTTTAGAGTGTTGTGCTCTGTGTTATTGCCTGGCTGTTGCCAGCTTAAGCCGTTTGTTACCGTGCCGTTTAGGAATCGTTGTAGATTATTAAGTTTGTTCCAGAGTTTTGTGTTGATCTAAATAGCAGAATAGCTGCTAGTTTGTTTTACTTACTGTTTTGTAAGCTTATGGGTGCTGACCTCCTTTTGTTTTTTGAGCAAGTAACTGTGTTTCATTTAACTTCCTTTTGTGTACTTTTGTCAGCACCTACATAGCCTCTTTTTGTTATGTTTTCTTGAGCAAGTGCTCATCTACTGGTTAATTAAACTCCTGACTTTAACCAGAACCTGTTCAGGTGTTGCTTCCATCTCATTTCTTTTCCAAATTATATGTTACTGCTCCCCACCACGAGCCGGGTCGTAACATAAATGGGGGCTCGTCCGGGATATGAAACGAAAATTGCACTTTAGTAATTGGTAATTAGTAATTGTAAATTGACACTGGTCTGTCAGTGTTTAATTAGTTGGTGATAGTTGCTGAGCTCATTAGTGGATTTAGCTGTCCGCTTGAGTGAGTGCTGCTGGCTACTGAGTACCATGGCAGAAAAGTTTAGTTTGGACAAATTTGTAGAACATCCTACTGCTGAAAAGATACATAGTTGTAGGAAGGATGATTTAGTGGAGATAGCTGCTCACTTCAATATCCCCTTTGTCAGGGCCATGTTTAAAAAAGAAATTAGAGAACGGGTGATTAGTGGATTGGTGGAGCAGGGTGTGATTAGTCTGACTGAGCAGTTGGAGTCTGTGCCTCTTCCCAGTTCCTCAGCAGAAGCAGAAGGTGGCCCAAGTACTGAGACACCCTCAGACTTTGGGGAAGTGTGCCAGGCAGGTGAGCGAAGGAAGACTCCGTTTACTCTACCTAGGTATGATCCTTCTCCACAGAGCAGTACTGGCAATACCGAGGCCCGGCTTAAAGTCCGTCTGGCTCGGCTGCAGCTGGAAGCTCATGAGCGGGAGATGCAATCCCAGCTCCAGCTCCAGTTGGAAATAAGAAAAGCTGAACTTCAGGCTGAGACTGAGAGGGCAGTGAGACTGAGACAGCTCGAGCTTGAGGCTGCTGACATGGGGCGGAGTGTCCCTAGAGGCTCAGGTATGTCACCACCTTCCACCACTTCCACCAGCTCACCTAACTTAACGTTTGACATTAGTAAGCATGTGGCTTTAGTACCTGTATTTCGGGATAATGAAGTTGACTCCTATTTCAATGTGTTCGAGAGGATAGCGGCCGCTTTACAATGGCCACCTGCAGTATGGACGCTTTTGCTTCAATGTAAAATGCATGGTAAAGCTCAGGATGCTATAGCCGCACTCCCTGTTGAAGATAGCTTAGA
Source organism: Argyrosomus regius (assembly GCA_946959425.1). NCBI lineage: Eukaryota > Metazoa > Chordata > Actinopteri > Sciaenidae > Argyrosomus > Argyrosomus regius. Next base: position 243,328 of record CAMPSB010000028.1, read on the forward strand.
TTATGAAACTGTCAAGACGGCTATCTTACGAGCATATGAACTTGTGCCTGAAGCATACCGACAGAAGTTTCGAGGTCACAAGAAAACTCCTGCTCAGACCTATGTTGAGTTTGCCCGTGAGAAGGGAACTCTATTTGATAAATGCTGTGCAACATGTAAAGTTAATGATTTCAATGCGTTGAGAGAGCTGATCCTGTTAGAGGATTTTAAGAAGTGTTTGTCTGAGCGTATCGTTGTGTATCTGAATGAGCAGAAAGTGAATACACTGTCTGCTGCTGCTGTGCTGGCTGATGAGTATGTGTTAACCCATAAATCTGCTTTTTCTCCAGTCTCTGCTGTTTCATGTCCCCCTCCTCACAGACCCTCTAATCCACGTGGGCTGAAGGAGGAAAGGGAATGTTATTACTGTCACCAGGTCGGCCATGTCATTACCAATTGCTTGACCCTGAAACGCAGAGAGCAGTCCTCACGCTCTTCCCAAGCAAAAGGGGTAGGACTGATTAAAGCAGATTGTGGTGTGAACAATGACTCCTCTGATCAGAAAATTGATGACTGTTTTAAGCCATTTGTGTTTGATGCCTTTGTGTCACTGACTGGTGAGTCCGCTGATAAACACCCCATACGGGCTTTGAGAGATACGGCGTGTTCACAATCTGTTATTTTGGCATCAGCTCTGCCTTTTTCTGATAACTCTGCTTGTCATTACAGTTCAGTTCTTAGAGGAGTTGAAATGGGTTATGTGCCACGGCCAGTGCACCGCGTCCATATTCAGTCCTCCCTTGTTACTGGATTCTTCCCAGTAGCAGTTTGTACTGAACTGCCAATCTCCGGTATCGTACTCCTGATGGGGAACGATATCGCAGGAGGTAAGGTGACTCCCACACTACAAGTCCTAGATCAACCCCAGTGTGATGGGATCCAGACATCAGGTCAGACACCCCCAAATGTATTTCCGGCCTGCGCTGTAACTCGCGCTCGCTCCCGTGAAATTAGTCCAGATGACTGTGAAGCTTCGTTGTCTGACAGTTTATTTGTGTCAATTTTTGCAGATGACAAAGAGAAGGAGAAAGAGGATGAGTCTGCTGAGCAAGCGCCCCCGAATGGTCTGGAACTGCCGTTAGCTGGAGGTGCGGCATTTCCAGTCAACCGAGCGCGCTTGAGCCAGATGCAGAAAGCAGACCCGACACTGCAAGAGTGCTTTGCCAAGGTGGTGAGTAACGACAAAGCAAGGGATGAAAAAGTAGCATATATTATGGATGGTGAGATGGTGAGATGCTGATGCGTAAATGGTCTTCCTTCGTAACTGGTAACTCTGATTGTGATTCTGTTTACCAGATAGTTGTTCCTGCAGGATGCCGCCAACATGTGATGTCAGTGGCTCATGAGAGTAAGTGGGCAGGACATTTGGGCATAACCAAAACCTATCAAGCCATCCTCCGACATTTCTATTGGCCCGATCTAAAGTCTGACATTTCTAAATATTGCCGTGCTTGCCATGTGTGTCAGGTTGTCGGGAAACCTAACCAGATTGTCCCTCCTGCACCATTAAACCCCATTCCTGTGATAGCAGAGCCATTCAAGCGAGTGATTATTGACTGTGTTGGCCCTTTACCTCGAACTAAAAGTGGAAATCAGTATTTGCTAATTATTATGTGCGCTGCCACTCGTTACCCAGAGGCTGTTCCGCTCCGTTCAATTACTGCTAGGGCCGTAGTGAAAGCTTTACTGAAGTTTTTTTCTACTTTTGGCTTACCACGAGTGATCCAGACAGACCAGGGCTCTAATTTTAAGTCTGGTCTCTTCAGACAGGTACTCAAGAGCTTGAGCGTACATCACATTGTGTCTCCGCATACCACCCCCAATCGCAAGGAGCTTTAGAGCGCTGGCATCAGACGCTAAAGTCGATGCTCAGGAAGTACTGTGTGGAGACTGAGAAACAGTGGGACGAGGGGATATCCTTTGTCTTATTTGCTGCTTGTGACGCCGTGCAGGAATCGATTGGCTTTAGTTCTGCACAGCTTGTTTTCGGCCACACGCCCCGTGGGCCGCTTAAGTCACTGCATGACCAGTTCTTGTCATGTGAGTCTGCACCCAAGAAGCACGCGTTAGACTACGTCACTCAGTTCCGTGAGCGCCTTCAACGAGCTAATGCCCTTGCTAAAGCCACCCTTAGTGACGCACAATCGGTCATGAAGTGCTATTACGATCGTTCTGCTGTACCTCGCAGTTTTGAGGTAGGTGATAAAGTTTTGGTACTGCTCCCCACCACGAGCCGGGTCGTAACATAAATGGGGGCTCGTCCGGCCTTCTGTCTGGAGTACAGAGTACATAATCAGTGTCGCTAAGACGCTTTTTAACAACATAGGAACCGGAGAATTTAGCTGCAAAAACGGATCTGGTGATGGGGAGATTTCCGCATTTGTCACCCCTGATCATTTCTGTCAGTACAATGTGATGGCTTTTGGTATGTGTAATGCTCCTGCTACATTCCAGAGACTAGTTAACACCGTGTTGTCTGGTTTGCCAAATTGCAATGCTTACCTTGATGATTTAATCATTTATTCGGACACGTGGGAAAATCACATGCATGTATTGGAGCAGGTTTTTGACCGTTTGGCCCACGCTACATTGACTCTAAATTTAGCCAAATGCGAATTTGGAAAAGCCACAGTAACTTACCTTGGTCAGCAGGTTGGACAGGGACAAGTGCGCCCCGTCGAGGCGAAGGTTGTTGCCATTAGGGGTTTCCCCGTTCCCACCACGCGTAAAGCGCTGCGTCGGTTTCTAGGAATGGCTGGCTACTATAGGAGTTATTGCCGCAACTTCTCCAGTATCGCCTTTCCACTAACAAGCTTACTCAGCACTAAGGTACACTACGTGTGGACCACAGAATGCCAGATGGCATTCGATAGTGTAAAGATTTTGTTAAGTCATGCTCCCGTGCTTGCGGCCCCTGATTTTTCCACGCCCTTTAAGCTCGAGGTAGACGCCAGTGCAGTGGGCGCTGGTGCGGTTCTGTTACAGAGAGGGGAGGATGGTATTGATCACCCTGTTGCTTACTTTTCCCGCAAGTTCAACCGACACCAGGCGAATTACTCCACCATTGAAAAGGAAACCCTTGCTCTGTTGTTAGCACTGCAGCACTTTGAGGTCTATGTTGGGTCTACCTCTCTGCCTGTTGTAGTGTTCACTGATCATAATCATAATCTTGTTTTTCTGTCCCGCATGTTTAACCACAACCAGCGACTCATGCGGTGGGCACTGTTGGTACAAGACTTCAACCTTGACATCCGACATAAAAAGGGGTCTGAAAATGTGCTAGCGGATGCTTTGTCTAGGCTATAGAGCGTAACTATGTGGTACATATGTAACCTTAACGTCAAGCCGCTAGGGCTTGTAATTTAAGGGGGGGAGTGTTACGGTCGCCACTGGCTGCCATTTAACCTGTACTAATTGTATGATTCCCTGCCGAGGAGTGGTCTCTCTGGAGCTGGGACCGCCTACTTCCTGGTTGCTGTTCCCTATCATTTGTGATTGGTAGGACTGATTCGACCGAGCCTGCCAATCAGGGAGTCTTTAATCAACACCAGCTGCGGTTAAATAGCTTGTGTGCCCCACAGTTCAGGGCGGCTGTGAATCTGTGATCAGTCTGCCTTGCTGTTTGTTGCATACCTTTTTGTGCTAGTCTAGAGAGTCTTTAGAGTGTTGTGCTCTGTGTTATTGCCTGGCTGTTGCCAGCTTAAGCCATTTGTTACCGTGCCGTTTAGGAATCGTTGTAGATTATTAAGTTTGTTCCAGAGTTTTGTGTTGATCTAAATAGCAGAATAGCTGCTAGTTTGTTTTACTTACTGTTTTGTAAGCTTATGGGTGCTGACCTCCTTTTGTTTTTTGAGCAAGTAACTGTGTTTCATTTAACTTCCTTTTGTGTACTTTTGTCAGCACCTACATAGCCTCTTTTTGTTATGTTTTCTTGAGCAAGTGCTCATCTACTGGTTAATTAAACTCCTGACTTTAACCAGAACCTGTTCAGGTGTTGCTTCCATCTCATTTCTTTTCCAAAATATATGTTACTGCTCCCCACCACGAGCCGGGTCGTAACACTGATGTATGGAGGTGTGTAACTTGCACATCTATGAAAGCTCCATTAATGCTGAAAAATCCATAAAGGCTTGGGAGCAACATATGTTGCCATCCTGATTGACGTCTTTCTCAGGGACGTCCCTGCTTCATCTGGAAAAACATGACAAGTCACATTCTGTATGTGTTACAACAGCGTGGCTTCATAGTAAAAGAGTGCAGGTACTAGACTGACCTACCTTCAGATCCCATAGACAACCAACAATTCAGGCCTCAGTGAGATCAAGTCGAAATAGCATCATATTTCTGTTTGACATAACTTCAGACTGCACCGGATACATTCTTATTAGTTTCTGAGTCTGTGCAGTTTAAATACAGTCAAACTCCCCAAAACTATTCTCTTTAACCAATTCACATACATCTAAACTGTTCTATGTGATCTCCTTTTGATATCTAATATAATATTTTTTTTCACTTCCATTCACTTAGCCTCCCTGAAACTATTTAGAGCCCACCTCTCACTTTAAAAACCTCTGGTACAGCAGACTGTATAATGTTTTTTTTCTGATTTGAAAGGGGAAACAAAAAGTATCCAATCTAGTCAGGTCTTTAACATACAGTATGACTTGTTGCTCAAACTGCTGTTAAAACATTTACTTATAATGCTGTACTGTATCTGTTAGGTTTCCATTCAGAGTGTGAATACTGTAAGAGTAGCAACATCAACGCTCTGTACTATTGTGCCATGCATACAGTTTATTCTTTTAGAGCTCAGAACAAGCTTTAAATTCATGAAATGGGTCTGGAAGTCATCAAAAGCAGACTGGAATATGGTGAAGGCCTGGTTTGCGGCCATGGTGATTGCAGATTGCAGTTTTCATTTGGAAATTATGTACATAGTAAGCAGCAGGGGGGGCAATGTTGATTCTCATTGGACTCTTCATGAACCATCTGGGAAATCGTTGTAAAACCATCGACAATCTGAACTTTACCAGAATATGATTTGAAAAAGGTAAAGACAGAATCATCAAGACCAATAGAAAGCAGATCATTTAATAAAATATCATCATCGACAGCATTTATACCATTTTGCAGATCTACAAAGAGTGCAGCACTATGTTGTATTGTGTTACGAGTTTTGAACATAGACATCTATAAGAAGCGGCACCAATTGTGAGTTCATCAGTGACTCTGCAGTCTTATACAACTTTAACCTTCAATAAGCTTTGGGTAAAGAATGGGTAGGTAATGAATTGACTCAGTAAAGGTTAGAAAAAGCTTTTTTTTCCCCTTCAAATGAAGAAATGCCAGTGTTATGTACAGGTCAACAACTAGATGTGAAATGTGGTCTTATGCATTACACAATCATCCACCAGCCCACCTCCCACACCATTCTTTCCACCTCTGAATGTCAGCGTAAATAATGGAATGTACAATCATTCAATTTGTCTGATTCCAAAGAAGATACAAAATATATCTCAAAAATCGACATCTGTACTAAACAAGAACACCCGAACAAATCTTATGAAACAAGTATAAATGTATCATGTTCAGTTCTAGTCCTTTACACCGGAGTACACACATTCATCCCTGGTGTTGTTCCTCTGTCTTCTTGTTCTGTTGGGCAGGTTGACATTTAAAGCAGCATAATGGAGGTTGTCTTCATCTCTGTGACCCTGGTAACACAACATGGTTGAAGTGAATTAGGATAACAGTCCTTCCAGAGATTCTTAAAAATCATCTATTTCAAGAATTAGTTGATAAAGTAATCAATGGATTATTAAGATAAATGTCACCTCTGAGTTTGCTGTAGCTGATAATCTCGCTTGACATTCTGGTTGTGAAACACAGAAAATATTGCTTTATTAAAAAGTTATAGTTAGTGAATACAAACTGTTGGACAAAAATAGTACCTGTTACCTGTACATTGGCACTTGTTTCTCTTGTTCATCTTGTACAATGAGGACGCCAGTAAAACAACCAGGATGGTGGTGAATGTCAAAGCTCCGCTCAAGAAATACACCAAGAAATGAGGGTCCACCTCATCTGTAGATGAACCTTCAGAGACATTACAGAGTTTTCATGATTGTCATCAAATTTGATTAACATGTATCCATCACTATTTAACAAATGAGACAAGCTTTGTGAGAAAAGTGACTTACCTTCAAAGTCCAGCTTGGTCCCGTTTCCAAACAGTATGTGTCCACATGAGGCAACAGCACAGTAGTAGGTCCCAGCATGAGAAAGATTCAGGCTCTTCATCGGTAAGTTGTAGACACAGGTGTGTGTTTGTGTGCTGGGTTTCCTCTCACACTGATCATTCCTGCCTCCATGGGTGTAAATGAGTCCTGGATGAGATTCTTCAGAGTCTTTGAACCAGTAAACACTGTGTTCTCCATCACAGGTCCCAGTGTGTACTGTACAGTTCAGAGTCACAGAGCCTCCTGGCTGGATGGTCTCAGATGCTGACTGATGGACCAAAGCTGGGATGTTCAGATCTGAACCCTTTACACTGACAGTAATGACCTCTGCAAATGTGAATTTTCCTGACGAGGTATTTACACAATAGTAGGTAGCTGAGTCTAACATTTGTAAATCTGAGATCTTTAAGTGGTTTTTACCATTTCCTGTGTCCAGTGTGAAGCGTGGCTTGTTCTTGAATTCTTCAGAAAAATCGCCTTTGTCATCATGAATGTAGAAAGAAGAGATGAGCCTTGGTTTCTGTCCCAGAGATTGTTTATACCAGTAATGGTTTGTACCAGTATGGGTTTGTTTTTCATAAAAACATTGTAAAGTCATCTTGTCTCCTGCGTTAACTGATAAAAAATCACTCTCCTGAAGAACGGACGAGGAAGATTTCAGTTCAGTCACCTGAGCTGAAGTGAAATAAGAGACAAAGCAAAGCCACAGTTACTTTAATGTGACAGAATTTAGTGTAAATTATTAAATTAGAAATATTACAAACGTTTCAATGAGTAGTGATCATACATCAAAAGATAAAAACTGGAGCCATAAATACAGAAAACTCACCCATTATCCCCAAGAACAAACATGTCAGATAGAAGACAAACTTTGCAGATGTCATCGTGTTCAAATTGTTGTGTCGAATGAAATAATACTGACAGTGTCTCCACTCTTCACAGACAAGACTGTGTCTGATTGGTCAGCCATAAATAACTATGACGTGTATATAGGAAACATGGTCACATGCGCACTGCCACCTTTGATGTGAAGTTTGGTTTTTGTGGAGATTCACACAGTGAGAGATGGCTGCCATCATATCAAACATGAATCTAATACATGGTTTTGAGCAGATCATTATTGTTGATCCCCGAAAATGTTATCAAACTTATTATTTCAAGCTGTAGTCCAGAAACTAACTCTGTATTTTGTGCTGCTTTGAACAGACACATTCTTATCTTTGAAAGGTTGAAAACCACCACACCTCCATACAAACAGTTAAATCCCTTTAAGAGGAGGAGTCTAAGTATTGTTCTTGAAAGGCTACTAAAAACAAACAAACAAAAAAAAAAAAACATTTCACACCAAAACCACAATGAACCCTACACTGACAGAGATACACTGCAACAAGACTAAGAGTGTACAGCCATGCTAACAGCTCTTTGAGGCTGTGCTATGAGCTACATGCTAACAGGTCCACAATGGTAATGCTAGAATGCTGGTGTTTAGCAGGTATAATGTTAACAATGCCACATTAGTTCTCTGTGTTAGCATATGACAGCCAACTAAATTTAAACATAAAGAAGTTATTCAAGCCTCAGTGAGATCAACATCATTAAAAAGAATATTCTGAGAATAAATGACATATATACAATGAGAGCATTCAGTAACATATAGCAGTCACCACATTTACACAAAGACTAATTGAACAGTAACAATTATCATTAAAAACATCAGTAAGTAAACTTTAATGTCCTTCAGAGGTTCTGACTTCAGTTCTTCTAGTTGAAGTTTTTGAAGTTTTTCACCACCTGGTGAAAAACTGTGTGTTTAAATAGTTTTTTCATGGAGTCCATCTACACTCCATAATATTGTTAGATCTCCGCACAAAAGGGCCAAGGCTGAAAACCAACATTGCTAACCCGTAACCTTTGACCCCACAGGCAGCACTGCATTAAAAACCAACGTGATTATATAAAGAATATTACTACATGGGCTTAGGAACACTTCTGAAAACCTTTATCGAATATAGAAAATAGCAGATCAACAACAGAGCTCGGTTCAGATGGACTTAGAGAAAGTGGAAGTCCACAGTACTAATTGTTTTTTGAAATCATGGATGTTGGGCTCCTCCAGGCTAAAGAGGAAAAGGACGTAGGATGTATCCGTCACAATTTATCAAATGAGAAAAGCTTTTTGAGAAAAGTATAAGAATCATTTCCATGAAGAGTTGCTATAAACTAAAAGATACAAACTGGAACAACTCACCCATTGTCCCCAAGAACAAACATGTCAGATAGAAGACAAACTTTGCAGGTGTCATCCTCTTCCATTTCTTGTGTAGAATGAAAAGCATCTCGATACGTCCTCCACTCTTCATAGACAAGGCTGTGTTTGATCGGCCAGCCATAAATAACTGACCTACATAGGAAACATGGCCTCATGCTAACTGACACCTTTGATGTGAAGTTTGCTACTAACAGATTGCTGCCATTATATGAAACATAAATCAAATGCTTGATTTTGAGCAGATTATCGGAGTTGATCCCCTGTTATGATATCAAAGTTCCTAATTCAAGCTGTAGTCCAGAAACTAATTTGTATCCTATGCTTCATTGAACAGACACCTTTTTATAAAATTTAAAATGTATGTTATGTATGTATGTATGTATGTATGAGCGGCTTATGGTTCATCAGTGTAAGAGTACAAACAGTTTTACGCCAAAAGCACAATAAATACTAAACTGACAGAGATACAGTGCAACAAGACGAACAGCCAAGTTCCACCAAGCACGTACTGCGACGCTTTTCATGCGCACCTTGGCCCCTGGAGCTTATCGGGGCCATTCTAGTCGATGTTTTAAACCCCATTACTACCTCTGTGGTCCATTTTAAGAAGCATCCCATATGTGGCTCTCAGCTCTGTGGTGAATACGTGGCTGATCTATTTTTGACAGATGCTGTGAGCAACTCGCATCAATCTGTACAGACTAATTCGAACTAACCGTTATTAGTCAGACACAATAAACGGCATAGAGAGTCTGGTCAAATTTCAAAATAAAACACCACGTACAAACAGCCAAAAGAAAGAAACACATTGACTAAGTAGCATATTTACAGATTGAGAAGCACATACCAATAAAAACGATCAAATCTGAGCATGTTAACAAAGTCTGGCAGGCAAAACTCTCCGGTTCTGAAATGCTTCTGGTGGGGTTTGAAATCACATGGAGAGTGGACCAAAACAGCGTCGCAGTTGCAACCAATGATAGGATAAACAATGGGCTGAACATGGATGACGGCACTTGTATGTTTCCGAGGCACTGTTTTTTGAAGCCGAAAATATACAGTGCTGGCCGCCACCATGTTGGATGTACTGCTTCTTCCCCGCAGACGTTGCCTGGTGCGGTTTTGGCCTAAGTCTACAGTCATGCTAACAGCTCTTTGAGACTGTGCTATGAGCTAAATGCTAACACCAGCATGCTAACATGTCCACAATGATAATGCTAGAATGCCGGGTGTTTAGCAGGTATAATGTCAACAATGCCACCTTAGTTTAGTGTGTTGGCATGACAACAGCAATTACAATTGAAAAATAAAAGGACTTAGTCAAATCTAAGAGAAATCTAAGAATAACTTAGATTTATAGACAACAAGACCATTTACCGTAAATTTCTGACTATTGAGTGCACCTGAACATGAGCCGCACCAGATAAATTTAAAAAGAAAATACATTTTGTACATATATAGGCCGCACTTTAATATAAGCCGCATTTTTTTATTTTTTAAAAAGAAAAATTTAAAAGGAAAATTTTTTTTTTTTTTATAAAAAGACACGCTTTTTTTCAAACTGTGCCTGAAAATCGGCAGTACGGCACCAACACGCCATCATCATTCATTGATGCCAAGATTACATGCAGTAGCTCTATTTCCTTCTTTGACGGCCAGATCGATTGCCTTTAACTTAAAAGCTGCATCATATGCATTTCTTTGTGTGTTTTCCATGATGAGGGTGTGTGCATGATGCGCAAAATGACAGTTCAAAATCAAAATCAAAACTAGTGTCTTCTTCGGCGTATAATCTTTCCCCACGTCTGTCTCACTTTTGCGTTTACTGCTAGAGAGTGCCCCCCGGTGGCAGTAAAAATAATAAATTAGCCGTGTCTTGTAATGGGGACTCTAGGTGTCGTTGCTACACGGACAAGTTAGGATGAAACAGCGTGTGGGTTGTTTTGTGTTCGTCTGAATTAAACGACATGTTACGGTCATTGTGCGTCTGGTCATTCATCAACCATAGCCATTAAACGAACGCAACATGGTGTCAGAAGTGGGATTGAGAACAAAAGTAAAAAAGCAAAATTAAACAGTGAAGATATCCTAAACCTGAAAGAAAACTGAGAACGGGGAGAAAGACGAAATGGGCGAAGAAGCACCGGTAGCAGCGCCACAGTTAGCCCCGCCAGGCAAGTTCGACTTCACCAATGCTAATGAATGGCCGAGATGGTTGAAACGTTTTGAATGCTACAGAATAGCGTCATGTTTAGACAAGCAGTCACAAGAGTTTCAAGTGAATGCCTTCATGTATGCGGCGGGAGACGACGCCGAGGACATCTTGAACGTACTGCCTCTGACAGATGCACAGAAAAAGTCGTACACGGAGGTGGCAGCAGCCTTCACCACACACTGCGTCAGCAAACGAAACATCATATATGAAAGAGCATGCTTCAACAGACGGAATCAAGAGCCGGGTGAGAGCGTGGACTCTTTTATAACTGAAGTGCACACACTAGCAGAACACTGTGAATTTGGCGCTTTGAGAGAACAGCTGATAAGAGACCGAATAGTGGTGGGCATAAGAGATGCCAAGTTATCAGAAAACTTGCAGTTGGATGCAGACCTAACACTGGAAAAAGCCATAAGAAGAGTGAAACAAAGTGCAGCAGTAAAGAGACAACAGCCAGTGCTGAGGGGGACTGAGCAGGTAACTGGACATGTTGATGTGATGTATAAAAACACAGCCAAGGGGCAGAAAGTGACCAAACAGAAAAATGATATGCAGTCATCTGAATGTAGCAGATGTGGAAATGTGAAGAAGCATTCCTGGAGGGACTGTCCTGCTCGTGATGCAGAGTGTAGGTCATGTCACAAAAAAGGACATTATGCAAAAAAATGCAGATCAGCCAAAAGAGTTCACAAATATCACACAAGCACAGGAAGAGATTCCGGATGAGGAAGGTTTTGCTTTCTTAGGAGAGATACGCTCAGCAAAAGCCAATGAATGGATTGAACGGGTACAGCTGAATGGAGAGGAGGCAGTGTTTAAGTTAGACACTGGGGCAGAAGTTACAGCGATCCCAAGCAGCATGTATACAACTGAGAAGCACGGGACCCTGCAGGCACCACGTAAGGCGCTGTATGGACCAGCAAGATACAAGTTGGAGGTAAAAGGCTGTTTTAAAGGGAAACTATGTATCAGGAAGAGAACAACAGAACAGCATATTTATGTTGTTAAAGAAGTTGGGTAAGCCCCTGCTAGGCCTCCCTGCAATCGAATCTCTAGGACTCATAAAAAGACTACATACAGTTGAAACTCAGCAGGAGGGGGTTAAAGCACAATTCCCCACAGTGTTTTCAGGCTTGGGGAAATTAAAGGAGCCCTACAAGATTGAGCTTGAGCCAGACGCTGTCCCACACGCTCTATCATCTCCACACCGGGTGCCTCTTCCTCTGCGGGAGGCAGTGCGAACAGAGCTGGAGCGCATGGAGAAATAGGGGGTAATTTCCAAGGTGACACAACCTACACCATGGTGTGCTGGCATGGTCGTGGTTCCCAAACCCAAAGCAAAGATACCAATACGACTGTGTGTGGATCTAACACCCTTGAATAGGTGGGTTAGAAAAGAGAGACACATCCTCCCAGCAGTAGATGACACACTTGCCATGTTGGCTGGAGCGAAGGTGTTTACTAAGCTGGATGCAACCTCTGGTTTCTGGCAGATCCCCCTGTCAGAGGAGAGCAAGCTGCTGACGACCTTCATTACACCATTTGGGCGATATGCATTCAATCGCCTGCCGTTTGGGATTTCGTCAGCCCCTGAACACTTCCAACGCCGCATGTCACAGATGTTGGAGGGCTGCACAGGTGTCGTGTGTCGTGTGTCATGCAGACGACATATTAGTGTATGGAGAAGACATACAACAACACAATGAGAGACTTTACCAGGTCCTGGAAAAGCTGAAAAAAGAAGGCCTGACACTGAATAGTGAAAAATGTGAGTTTGCCAAGAACAGCATCATGTTCCTGGGGCACCAGGTCACAGCAGACGGCGTGGCCGCAGATCCAGGCAAGGTCAGAGCCATCATGGAGATGCCTGAGCCATCTGACGTCGAAGGAGTGAAAAGACTGATGGGGATGGCCAACTACATAGGCAAGTTTTTGCCCCATCTAGCATCATACACACGCCCAATTAGAGACCTGTTGAGTGGAAAGAATGAGTGGTGTTGGGAAGGGCCACAGAGAGAAGCCTTTCAGAGACTGAAAGCTGAACTGATCTCCCCACGGGTGTTAGCTTCATACTCACCCACAGCAGAGACTTGTGAATCAGCTGATGCATCATCTTTCGGCCTTGGAGGTGTGATGACTCAAAAACAGACAGATGGAACATGGAAACCAGTCGTGTTCATCTCCAGAGGCCTGTCAGATGCAGAGAAAAACTACGCACAGATAGAGAAGGAGGCTTTGGCAGCTACCTGGGCGTGTGAGCGCCTGTCATCCTACCTTCTTGGACTAAGATTCAGGCTAGAGACTGATCACAAGCCACTGGTGCCACTCTTAAGCACCAAAGCACTGGAATAGCTCCCACCCAGAGTTCTGAGATTCCGACTGAGACTGCTGAGATTCACATTTGACATTGTGCATGTGCCGGGTAAACAGTTGATAACAGCAGACACTCTATCAAGAGCTCCAGTGAAACACACGTTCACACAAGAAGAAAAAGAGAACGAGGCAGAGGTCAAAGTGTTTGTGGATGCAATTGTTCAAAGCCTTCCTGCCACAGAAGCCAGGCTGAAGGCGATACAAGAGAAACAGAAAGCTGACCCTGTTTGTCAAAAACTCACCAGATATTGTGAGACGGGGTGGCCAGAGGAACATGACCTCACACCAGAGCTGGGGGCATACTGGCCTGAAAGAGAGAATCTCACCTTGGCTGGAGGACTGTTGCTTAGAGGCCAGAGGATTGTGATTCCCCACTGCATGAGGCAAGAGATTCTCAAGAACCTACACAATGGTCATCAAGGTATTGTTAAGTGTAGAGCAAGGGCCCGCCAGTCAGTTTGGTGGCCTGGACTTTCAGAACATATCAGACAACTGGTGGAAAAGTGTGTAACATGCTCACAGCACAGGGCAGAGCACAGAGAGCCCCTGCTAACCACACCAGTACAAGAGAGACCCTGGCAACGAGTCGGCACAGACTTGTTCTTCTGGGAGAAACAGACTTACCTTCTTGTAGTGGATTACTTTTCACGCTACATAAAAGTAGCTCACCTTAAAGTAGCTTCAGCAGAGACAATTGTGGCAGCTATGAAGGACGTATTCAGTCGCCATGGAACACCAGAGACAGTGGTATCTGACAACGGGCCACAATACAGCGGAGCTCCCTTTAAGACCTTCGCCATGGAGTATGGGTTCAACCATGTGACCAGTAGTCCACGGTATCCGCAGGCAAACGGGGAGGCGGAACGCGCAGTGGCTACGGTGAAAGGACTGTGGAAAGGAGGAGGTGAGAAAGCAAAGGCGTTGATGACCTATCGTGCTACACCTCTAGAAAGCGGGTATTCCCCTGCACAGCTCCTTATGGGGAGACAGATACGCTCCAACATACCACAGCTCCCGGCAACCCTTCTCCCTCGCTGGGCAAACATCAGGGAATTTAGGAAATCTGAGAAACAGACAAAGGAGAACCAGTGTCGGCAATACGACCGGCGTCACAGAGTGCGACCTTTATCACAACTGCAGTGTGGCCAAAAGGTGTGGCTTCCCAGGGAAAAACAACTAGGGACAAGGGACTGTTCTACAACAGGCATCAACACCAAGGTCATACATAATAGAGACAGAAGATGGTCAGGTCAGGAGAAATCGTACGCACATGCGCACACTTCATAACGCTCCAGTCCAGAGTACAGTACCTGAGGTACATCATACACCCACAGAATCAAGTAACACTGACACACCCAGTCACACACCAGTACAGGGTACCAGATACAGTAACAGTCAGATACATACTGACAGCACTAACACATCATATGTGACTTCATCAGGAAGAGTGTCACACCCCCCAGTGCGTTTGGACTTGTAAGATTCTGATTTAAGGGACAGTTCTGTTCTCAGAGAGAGAAAGAGTATAACAAATAAAATGTGTTCTATGATAGTACTGAGAAAGATGGGTTCCATAAGAGTACTGTAAGGTTTAAGGATAACATGTTCTGATATACCTAGAAATGTTTGAGTTACCAGTAAAAGAGATTACTAGGAAAAAGTGTGTTATGGGGTAAAGAGAGTAGATGTCTAACTAAAAGGGGGAGGTGTCCTGTAATGGGGACTCTAGGTGTCGTTGCTACACGGACAAGTTAGGATGAAACAGCGTGTGGGTTGTTGTTATGTGTTCGTCTGAATTAAACGACATGTTACGGTCATTGTGCGTCTGGTCATTCATCGACCATAGCCATTAAACGAACGCAACAAGCCGCACCGTTGTATAGGCCGCAGGGTTCAAAGCGTGTGAAAAAAGTAGCGGCTTATAGTCCGAAAATTACGGTAGTCACACAAAGAAGTCAACACACGCACTAATACAACGACTAATTAAAACAGTAACAATTATGATTAAAAACACGAGCAAGTGAAGTATGAATGTCTCTCTGTGTCAGCATTTATTGACAAGACAATAAAAGCATATGTACACAATATGATCTGATGACATGAGCATGTGTGCGTGTGAGTGTGTGAGGGCATGCACATTCGGGTGCGCACTACCAAGAATGTTTGTGTGTCACTGAACTACACACAATGTTCAGAGTTTATGAACATGAAACACGTGTTAATCAGAGACAAAATATCATGTGGAGCGGGAGCTTCATGTTTCCACTCCACCTGCGTGGTTGTGGTTAAGGCCAACAAAAGTGTGTATATGCGTGTGTGATCTAAAGAGTTAGTTTATGCCTGTGTGAAGCAAGCCTAACTAATATCTAGTTAGCTGTTTGTCATAGAACCTGAGTGTACTAACATCATGTTAACCACATAAATGATCACAACACATCAGTAGCTATACACACATTAACTAAAGTTACTCTGTCCTGTGGTTAGTCACAAGTTGACTGTTAAGGCAAACAAAAGAGTTTGACGTTTGGCTTCAAAGGCCTCAACAGAAAAGAAGGATATAATACAATATTCCTGATCAAAGGGGCATGATGGGAAAAGTCCCTGCAGTCAGCTGACCTCTCTTTAAACTCTGGGGACACATCGGGTCCCAGTACTCTGAGAGCAGATAGTCCAGGATACATAAGGTTTAACGAGACAGAGATATAAGAAGAGGCAGGCCCACTTCAAGTTTGTAATTCATCAGCAGGAGCAGAGAGGTGACGTTAACCACATAGAAGTGCTTCTATATTAACAACACACAGACAAATTGTTGGAACCTCAAAGTGCTCCAAAGTTTGATTATGTTTATTTGATCATTAATGGCAAAATATTTTTACAGAGAAACACATGACACAAATGAAGCTGAGCTTCTAAATATAGTGGTCAAGTCGCAAATTTTTTTTCCATTCATATGTACAAGAAATGAACCAGTTAATTCAGATTCAGATATATGGAGACAAAGTCAGACAAAAACAGTTTCCTAAATATACATCAGCAAAGCACAGAGTTATTTAATTTGGTCTGCAAGCGACGAGCAATAAAAGCATATTGAGTTCAAACTTCACTCTAAATCTGTGTTACACCTCAAAAGAGGCACAAAGAAAATCCTGTCTCACTCAAAAACAAAGTCAAGTTCTATTGCTTTGTGCTGTAGTACACACACTCACTCCAGGTTTGATCCCTCTGTGTTCTTGATCTCTTGGAGAGGTTGACACTTAAGGCAGCATAATAGAGGTTGTCTATGTTTTCGTAATCCTAGTAACAAAACATGCATCACATATAATTATTTTATTCTTCACAGAAATGAAAATTATATCCAGAAAATAACCAACAACATGTCTGAATGGTAATTCAGCAGTTAGTTTACTGTCAACAGTTTTTACTCACCTCTGCATTTGCTGTGGAGGGAGCTGAACATCTTGTTTGAGACTCTGGTTGTGAAACAGAAAAAAAGCTCTTCATTCAGAAGTCATGTTCAGTGAATACAAGCTGTAACATACAAACTAGCAGTTACCTGAAGATCGGCAGCTGTTTGTCTTGTTCATCATGCAGACTGAGAAAGCCAGTAAAACAACCAGGATGGTGGTGAATGCTGAAAATCCCCTCCAGAAATAGACCAAGAAAAGAGAGTCCACCTCATCTGTAGATGAACCTTCAGAGACATTACAGAGCTTTCATGATTGTCATCAAATTTGATTAACATGTATCCATCACTATTTAACAAATGAGACAAGCTCTGCGAGAAAAGTTACTTACCTTCAAAGTCCAGCTTGGTCCCGTTTCCAAACAGTATGTGTCCACATGAGGCAACAGCACAGTAGTAGGTCCCAGCATGAGAAAGATTCAGGCTCTTCATCTGTAAGTTGTAGACACAGGTGTGTGTTTGTGTGCTGGGTTTCCTCTCACACTGATCATTCCTGCCTCCATGGGTGTAAATGAGTCCTGGATGAGATTCTTCAGAGTCTTTGAACCAGTAAACACTGTGTTCTCCATCACAGGTCCCAGTGTGTACTGTACAGTTCAGAGTCACAGAGCCTCCTGGCTGGATGGTCTCAGATGCTGACTGATGGACCCAAGCTGGGATGTTCAAACCTGAATCCTTTACACTGACAGTAATGACCTCTGCAAATGTGAATTTTCCTGACGAGGTATTTACACAATAATAGGTAGCTGAGTCTAACGTTTGTAAATCTGAGATCTTCAAGTGGTTTTTCCTATTTCCTGTGTCCAGTGTGAATCGTGGATTGTTCTTGAATTCTTCAGAAAAATCGCCTTTGTCATCATGAATGTAGAAAGAAGAGATGAGCCTTGGTTTCTGTCCCAGAGATTGTTTATACCAGTAAAGCATTGTAGTAGTACCGGTTTGTTTTTCATAAAAACATTGTAAAGTCATCTCGTCTCCTGCGTTAACTGATAAAAAATCACTCTCCTGAAGAACGGACGAGGAAAATTTCAGTTCAGTCACCTGAGCTGAAGTGAAATAAGAGACAAAGTACATCCACAGCTGCTTTAATATGACAGAATTTAGTGTAAATTATTAAATTAGAAATATTACAAACGTTTCAATGAGTAGTGATCATACATCAAAAGATAAAAACTGGAGCCATAAATACAGAAAACTCACCCATTATCCCCAAGAACAAACACGTCAGATAGAAGACAAACTTTGCAGATGTCATCGTGTTCAAATCGTCGTGTCGAATGAAATAATACTGACAGTGTCTCCACTCTTCACAGACAAGACTGTGTCTGATTGGTCAGCCATAAATAACTATGACGTGTATATAGGAAACATGGTCACATGCGCACTGCCACCTTTGATGTGAAGTTTGGTTTTTGTGGAGATTCACGCAGTGAGAGATGGCTGCCATCATATCAAACATGAATCTAATACATGGTTTTGAGCAGATCATTATTGTTGATCCCCGAAAATGTTATCAAACTTATTATTTCAAGCTGTAGTCCAGAAACTAACTCTGTATTTTGTGCTGCTTTGAACAGACACATTCTTATCTTTGAAAGGTTGAAAACCACCACACCTCCATACAAACAGTTAAATCCCTTTAAGAGGAGTCTAAGTATTGTTCTTGAAAGACTACTTTAAAAAAAAAAAAAAACTTTTCTCACTAAAACCACAATAAACATTACACTGACAGAGATACACTGCAACAATGCTAAGAGTGTACAGCCATGCTAACAGCTCTTTGAGGCTGTGCTTTGAGCTACATGCTAACACCAGCATGCTAACATGTCCACAATGGTAATGCTAGAATGCTGGTGTTTAGCAGGTATAATGTTAACAATGCCACATTAGTTCTGTGTGTTAGCATGATAATAGCCAATGAAATTTAAACATAAAGAAGTTATTCAAGCCTCAGTGAGATCAACATCATGAAAAAGAATGATCTGAGAATAAATGACATATATACAATGAGAGCATTCAGTAACATATAGCAGTCACCACATTTACACAAAGACTGATTGAACAGTAACAATTATCATTAAAAACATCAGTAAGTAAACATTAATGTCCTTCACAGGTTCTGACTTCAGTTCTTCTAGTTGAAGTGAGATGTTCACCACCTGGTGAAAAACTGTGTGTTTAAATAGATCAGCAATGTACTTTAAATTTAACTCACTGTACAATTGCATGGAATTCATGGAGTCCATCTACACTCCATAATATTGTTAGCTCTCCGCACAAAAGGGCCAAGGCTGAAAACCAACATTGCTAACCCGTAACCTTTGACCTCACAGGCAGCACTGCATTAAAAACCAACGTGATTATATAAAGAATATTACTACGTGGGCTCAGGAACACTTCTGAAAACCTTTATCGAATATAGAAAATAGCAGATCAACAACAGAGCTCGGTTCAGATGGACTTAGAGAAAGTGGAAGTCCACAGTACTAATTGTTTTTTGAAATCATGGATGTTGGGCTCCTCCAGGCTAAAGAGGAAAAGGACGTAGGATGTATCCGTCACAATTTATCAAATGAGAAAAGTATTAGAATCATTTCCATGAAGAGTTGCTATAATCTAAAAGATGCAAACTGGAACAACTCACCCATTTTCCCCAAGAACAAACACATCAGATAGAAGACAAACTTTGCAGGTGTCATCCTCTTCCATTTCTTGTCGTTTGTGTGAATGAAAAGCATCTCGATACGTCCTCCACTCTTCATAGACAAGGCTGTGTTTGATTGGCCAGCCATAAATAACTGACCTATATAGGAAACATGGTCTCATGCTAACTGACACCTTTGATGTGAAGTTTGATGACAGATTGCTGCCGTTACATCAAACATGAGTCAAATACTTGATTTTGAGCAGATTATCAGAGTTGATCTCCTACATCCCCTACAGTCATGCTAACAGCTCTTTGAGACTGTGCTATGAGCTACATGGTAACACCAGCATGCTAAAATGTCCACAATGATAGATGCTAGAATGCGGGTTTTAAGCAGATATAATGTCAACAATGCAACCTTAGTTTAGTGTGTTACCATGACAACAGTAATTACAATTGAAAAATAAAAGGACTTAGTCAAGACTCAATGAGATCAAGAGAAATTTTACAAGAGAAATCTAAGAATAACTTACATTTATAGACAACAAGACCATTTAGTCACACAAAGAAGTCAGCACGCACTCATGTAACGACTAATTAAAACAGTAACAATTATGATTAAAAACATCAGCAAGTGAAATTTTAATGTCTCTCTGTGTCTTTGACTTTAGTATTTACACTTTATTCCAGCATTGAGGTGTTAACCACTTTCTAAAGATCTCCACACAAAAGAAGTAAGACTGAAAACCAACATTGTTTTCCCATAACCTTTGACCCCTCAGGCAGCACTGCATTAAAAAGCAATGTGATTATTTGATTGATATTACTACATGGGCTTAAAAACCAGAGTTCGTCTCTGCATCTACAAATGTAATTTAAGACTCCATGCAAAGAGAAAGACAGATCAACAGCAGAGCTCATCTGAGATGGACTTTTTCTTTAAAAATCATGGGTGTTGGGTCCTTCAGGTTAAAGACGAATCTCGAGGAACCATCTCGATTATTACCAGGGCAAAGTTCAAAAGCCGGAATCTGTGATGATTTGCACATCTGTGAAGGCACTATTAATGCTGAAAAGTACATGAAAGTTTTGGAGCAACATATGTTGCCATCCTGATTGACATCTTTTTCAGGGACGTCCCTGCTTCATCTGGAAAGACATGACAAGCCACATTCTGCACGTGTTACAACAGCGTGGCTTCATAGTAAAAGAGTGCAGGCAGAAGGCTGACCTACCTTCAGATCAGACCTGTTTCCTACTGAAAATGTATGACACTTTATGAAGTACAAAAGATTACATCTGAGGCTTTCGCCTGAGTAAATGTAGGCTTATATTATCCTGTATTCAAATAGTAGAGTTAAAAAATGACTGATTTTATGTATGTTTCATACATCATCCTAACTGTTTTGTAATATGGGTTGTATATTATTTGATCGCATAGACAATCAACAATTGAGCCACAATAGCATTATATTTCAGTTTGACATAACTTCAGACTGCATGAGGTCCATACTTATTATTTTCTGACTCTGGAAAAGTAAGTAAATCAGTAAAATCGGTCAAAACTCTTATCGATCTATCTCTCTATCTAATTTTTATGTTTGAGTTTGGTCTTTAATATATGACTTGTAGCTCAAAGCGTATACTTACAGTATAATGCTGTACTGTATATGTTAGATTTCCATTAAGAGTGTGAATAAGAGGAGGAACGTCAAAGCTCTGTACTATTGTGAAATTCAGAACAAACTTTAAAATTCATAAAATGGGCCTGGACGTCATCAAAAGCAGACTGTAATATGGTGAAGGCCTTTTTTTGCCTCACGATTGCACATTGCAGTTTTCATTTGGAAATTATGTACATAGTAAGCAGCAGGGGGGGGGCAATGTTGATTCTTATTGGACTCTTCATGAATCATCTGGGAAATCGATGTAAAACATCGGCAACCATCTGAACTTTATCAGAATATGATTCGAAAAAGATAAAAACAGAATCATCAAGACCAATGGAAAGCAGCTGATTTATTAAAACATTATTAACAGCATTTATAGAATTTTGCAGATCTACAAAGACTACGGCACAATGTGGCTTTTTACAATGTCATCTACTGACTACAGCTAGAACAGTTATTGTACAATGAAGGGTCTTGATCTCTGTAGATGAAGGACAGTATTTTGAATGCACCTATTGTGAGTTCACCAGTGACTCTGCAGTTTTGTACAGCTAGAGCAGTTTGGATACAGACAATAGTTGTTTAGGGTGCAAACATTTCCACCTTTGTGTTATTTTCTACTATACCTATGCATGGAAACTGGTATGATTGATGTTAGACAAAGATCATGGTCATGCATAAAAACAAACATAAGCTACGAGTAAAAAATGGGTTGAAAAGCATTAAAAAGTTGAAAATGTGTGAGTTAGGAAACTAATTGACTTGGTAAAGGTTAGAAAAATCTTGTTTTGACAGAAATCCAGTGGTACCTATAGGTCAACACATGAACACCCAAACAAAGTAAAGCATACATGTATCATGTCCAGTTCTACTGCCTTACACCGGAGTACACACATTCATCCCTGGTGTTGTTCCTCTGCCTTCTTGATCTGTTGGGCATGTTGACATTTAAAGCAGCATAATGGAGGTTGTCTTCGTCTCTGTGACCCTGGTAACATGATATGTAAAAGTCGATTAGGATATCGGTCCTGACAGAAATTTTGTTGGTTGATGTGCAATAAAAAGTAATCAATGGAATATGAAGGTAAATTCCACCTCTGCATTTGCTGTGGAGCGAGCTGATACATTTGCTTGGCTGTCTAGTTGTGAAACACAAAATATGTTTTATTAAAAAGTTATATTTATTGAATACATGCTGTCAGCCACAAATTGTACCAGTTACCTGTACATTGGCACTTGTTTGTCTTGATCATCTTGTACAATGAGAACGCCAGTAAAACAACCAGGATGGTGGTGAATGTCAAAGCTCCGCTCAAGAAATACACCAAGAAATGAGAGTCCACCTCATCTGTAGATGAACCTTCAGAGACATTACAGAGCTTTCATGATTGTCATCAAATTTGATTAACATGTATCCATCACTATTTAACAAATAAGACAAGCTTTGCGAGAAAAGTGACTTACCTTCAAAGTCCAGCTTGGTCCCGTTTCCAAACAGTATGTGTCCACATGAGGCAACAGCACAGTAGTAGGTCCCAGCATGAGAAAGATTCAGGCTCTTCATCGTCAAGTTGTAGACACAGGTGTGTGTTTGTGTGTTGGGTTTCCTCTCACACTGATCATTCCTGCCTCCATGGGTGTAAATGAGTCTTGGATGAGATTCTTCAGAGTCTTTGACCCAGTAAACACTGTGTTCTCCATCACAGGTCCCAGTGTGTACTGTACAGTTCAGAGTCACAGAGCCTCCTGGCTGGATGGTCTCAGATGCTGACTGATGGACGGAAGGTTGAATGTCCAAATTTGAACCCTTTACACTGACAGTAATGCCCTCGCAAAATTCAAATTTATCTGACAAGCGACTTGCACAATAGTAGGTAGCCGAGTCTGATGTGCGTAAATCTGAGATTGTCAAGTGGTTTTTACCATTTCCAGTATCCAGTTTGAAGCGTGTATTGTTCTCAAATTTATTATGAAAATAGCCACTTGTATAATAAATGTAGAATGATGAGATGAGCCTTGGTTTCTGTCCCAGAGTTTGTTTATACCAGTAAAGGTGTGTAGCAGTACCGATTTGTTTTTCATAAAAACATTGTAAAGTCACCTCGTCTCCTGCGTTAACTGATAAAAAATTACCCTGCTGAAGAACGAACGAGGAAGATTTCAGTTCAGTCACCTGAGCTGAAGTGAAATAAGAGACAAAGTAAATCCACAGTTATTTTTATGTGATGGAATTCAGTATAAATCATTACATTAGAAATATTAGAAACATTTCAATGAGTAGTGATCATACATCAAAAGATAAAAACTGGAGCCATAAATACAGAAAACTCACCCATTATCCCCAAGAACAAACACGTCAGATAGAAGACAAACTTTGCAGATGTCATCGTGTTCAAATCCTTGTGTTGAATGAAATAATACTGACAGTGTCTCCACTCTTCACAGACAAGACTGTGTCTGATTGGTCAGCCATAAATAACTATGACGTGTATATAGGAAACATGGTCACATGTGCACTGCCACCTTTGATGTGAAGTTTGGTTTTCGTGGAGATTCACACAGTGAGAGATGGCTGTCATCATATCAAACATGAATCTAATACATGGTTTTGAGCAGATCATTATTGTTGATCCCCGAAAATGTTATCAAACTTATTATTTCAAGCTGTAGTCCAGAAACTAACTCTGTATTTTGTGCTGCTTTGAACAGACACATTCTTATCTTTGAAAGGTTGAAAACCACCACACCTCCATACAAACAGTTAAATCCTTTTAAGAGCAGGAGTCTAAGTATTGTTCTTGAAAGACTACTTTAAAAAAAACAAACAAACAAACAAACAAAAAAACTTTTCACACCAAAACCACAATGAACCCTACACTGACAGAGATACACTGCAACAAGGCTAAGAGTGTACAGCCATGCTAACAGCTCTTTGAGGCTGTGCTTTGAGCTACATGCTAACAGTTCCACAATGGTAATGCTAGAATGCTGGTGTTTAGCAGGTATAATGTTAACAATGCCAATTAGTTCTGTGTGTTAGCATGACGACAGCCAATTAAATTTAAACATATAGAAGTTATTCAAGCCTCAGTGAGATCAAGCTCATGAAAAAGAATGATCTGAGAATAAATGACATATATACAATGAGAGCATTCAGTAACATATAGCAGTCACCACATTTACACAAAGACTGATTGAACAGTAACAATTATCATTAAAAACATCAGTAAGTAAACATTAATGTCCTTCACAGGTTCTGACTTCAGTTCTTCTAGTTGAAGTGAGATGTTCACCACCTGGTGAAAAACTGTGTGTTTAAATAGATCAGCAATGTACTTTAAATTTAACTCACTGTACAATTGCATGGAATTCATGGAGTCCATCTACACTCCATAATATTGTTAGCTCTCCGCACAAAAGGGCCAAGGCTGAAAACCAACATTGCTAACCCGTAACCTTTGACCTCACAGGCAGCACTGCATTAAAAACCAACGTGATTATATAAAGAATATTACTACGTGGGCTCAGGAACACTTCTGAAAACCTTTATCGAATATAGAAAATAGCAGATCAACAACAGAGCTCGGTTCAGATGGACTTAGAGAAAGTGGAAGTCCACAGTACTAATTGTTTTTTGAAATCATGGATGTTGGGCTCCTCCAGGCTAAAGAGGAAAAGGACGTAGGATGTATCCGTCACAATTTATCAAATGAGAAAAGTATTAGAATCATTTCCATGAAGAGTTGCTATAATCTAAAAGATGCAAACTGGAACAACTCACCCATTTTCCCCAAGAACAAACACATCAGATAGAAGACAAACTTTGCAGGTGTCATCCTCTTCCATTTCTTGTCGTTTCGTGTCGAATGAAAAGCATCTCGATACGTCCTCCACTCTTCATAGACAAGGCTGTGTTTGATTGGCCAGCCATAAATAACTGACCTATATAGGAAACATGGTCTCATGCTAACTGACACCTTTGATGTGAAGTTTGATGACAGATTGCTGCCGTTACATCAAACATGAGTCAAATACTTGATTTTGAGCAGATTATCAGAGTTGATCTCCTACATCCCCTACAGTCATGCTAACAGCTCTTTGAGACTGTGCTATGAGCTACATGGTAACACCAGCATGCTAAAATGTCCACAATGATAGATGCTAGAATGCGGGTTTTAAGCAGATATAATGTCAACAATGCAACCTTAGTTTAGTGTGTTACCATGACAACAGTAATTACAATTGAAAAATAAAAGGACTTAGTCAAGACTCAATGAGATCAAGAGAAATTTTACAAGAGAAATCTAAGAATAACTTACATTTATAGACAACAAGACCATTTAGTCACACAAAGAAGTCAGCACGCACTCATGTAACGACTAATTAAAACAGTAACAATTATGATTAAAAACATCAGCAAGTGAAATTTTAATGTCTCTCTGTGTCTTTGACTTTAGTATTTACACTTTATTCCAGCATTGAGGTGTTAACCACTTTCTAAAGATCTCCACACAAAAGAAGTAAGACTGAAAACCAACATTGTTTTCCCATAACCTTTGACCCCTCAGGCAGCACTGCATTAAAAAGCAATGTGATTATTTGATTGATATTACTACATGGGCTTAAAACCAGAGTTCGTCTCTGCATCTACAAATGTAATTTAAGACTCCATGCAAAGAGAAAGACAGATCAACAGCAGAGCTCATCTGAGATGGACTTTTTCTTTAAAAATCATGGGTGTTGGGTCCTTCAGGTTAAAGACGAATCTCGAGGAACCATCTCGATTATTACCAGGGCAAAGTTCAAAAGCCGGAATCTGTGATGATTTGCACATCTGTGAAGGCACTATTAATGCTGAAAAGTACATGAAAGTTTTGGAGCAACATATGTTGCCATCCTGATTGACATCTTTTTCAGGGACGTCCCTGCTTCATCTGGAAAGACATGACAAGCCACATTCTGCACGTGTTACAACAGCGTGGCTTCATAGTAAAAGAGTGCAGGCAGAAGGCTGACCTACCTTCAGATCAGACCTGTTTCCTACTGAAAATGTATGACACTTTATGAAGTACAAAAGATTACATCTGAGGCTTTCGCCTGAGTAAATGTAGGCTTATATTATCCTGTATTCAAATAGTAGAGTTAAAAAATGACTGATTTTATGTATGTTTCATACATCATCCTAACTGTTTTGTAATATGGGTTGTATATTATTTGATCGCATAGACAATCAACAATTGAGCCACAATAGCATTATATTTCAGTTTGACATAACTTCAGACTGCATGAGGTCCATACTTATTATTTTCTGACTCTGGAAAAGTAAGTAAATCAGTAAAATCGGTCAAAACTCTTATCGATCTATCTCTCTATCTAATTTTTATGTTTGAGTTTGGTCTTTAATATATGACTTGTAGCTCAAAGCGTATACTTACAGTATAATGCTGTACTGTATATGTTAGATTTCCATTAAGAGTGTGAATAAGAGGAGGAACGTCAAAGCTCTGTACTATTGTGAAATTCAGAACAAACTTTAAAATTCATAAAATGGGCCTGGACGTCATCAAAAGCAGACTGTAATATGGTGAAGGCCTTTTTTTGCCTCACGATTGCACATTGCAGTTTTCATTTGGAAATTATGTACATAGTAAGCAGCAGGGGGGGCAATGTTGATTCTTATTGGACTCTTCATGAATCATCTGGGAAATCGATGTAAAACATCGGCAACCATCTGAACTTTATCAGAATATGATTCGAAAAAGATAAAAACAGAATCATCAAGACCAATGGAAAGCAGCTGATTTATTAAAACATTATTAACAGCATTTATAGAATTTTGCAGATCTACAAAGACTACGGCACAATGTGGCTTTTTACAATGTCATCTACTGACTACAGCTAGAACAGTTATTGTACAATGAAGGGTCTTGATCTCTGTAGATGAAGGACAGTATTTTGAATGCACCTATTGTGAGTTCACCAGTGACTCTGCAGTTTTGTACAGCTAGAGCAGTTTGGATACAGACAATAGTTGTTTAGGGTGCAAACATTTCCACCTTTGTGTTATTTTCTACTATACCTATGCATGGAAACTGGTATGATTGATGTTAGACAAAGATCATGGTCATGCATAAAAACAAACATAAGCTACGAGTAAAAAATGGGTTGAAAAGCATTAAAAAGTTGAAAATGTGTGAGTTAGGAAACTAATTGACTTGGTAAAGGTTAGAAAAATCTTGTTTTGACAGAAATCCAGTGGTACCTATAGGTCAACACATGAACACCCAAACAAAGTAAAGCATACATGTATCATGTCCAGTTCTACTGCCTTACACCGGAGTACACACATTCATCCCTGGTGTTGTTCCTCTGCCTTCTTGATCTGTTGGGCATGTTGACATTTAAAGCAGCATAATGGAGGTTGTCTTCGTCTCTGTGACCCTGGTAACATGATATGTAAAAGTCGATTAGGATATCGGTCCTGACAGAAATTTTGTTGGTTGATGTGCAATAAAAAGTAATCAATGGAATATGAAGGTAAATTCCACCTCTGCATTTGCTGTGGAGC
Source organism: Argyrosomus regius (assembly GCA_946959425.1). Lineage (NCBI taxonomy): Eukaryota > Metazoa > Chordata > Actinopteri > Sciaenidae > Argyrosomus > Argyrosomus regius. The sequence continues at coordinate 270,811 of CAMPSB010000028.1, forward strand.
GAGCTGATACATCTTGCTTGGCTGTCTAGTTGTGAAACACAAAATATGTCTTTATTAAAAAGTTATATTTATTGAATACATGCTGTCAGCCACAAATTGTACCAGTTACCTGTACATTGGCACTTGTTTGTCTTGATCATCTTGTACAATGAGAACGCCAGTAAAACAACCAGGATGGTGGTGAATGCTCAAAGCTCCGCTCAAGAAATACACCAAGAAATGAGAGTCCACCTCATCTGTAGATGAACCTTCAGAGACATTACAGAGCTTTCATGATTGTCATCAAATTTGATTAACATGTATCCATCACTATTTAACAAATAAGACAAGCTTTGCGAGAAAAGTGACTTACCTTCAAAGTCCAGCTTGGTCCCGTTTCCAAACAGTATGTGTCCACATGAGGCAACAGCACAGTAGTAGGTCCCAGCATGAGAAAGATTCAGGCTCTTCATCGTCAAGTTGTAGACACAGGTGTGTGTTTGTGTGTTGGGTTTCCTCTCACACTGATCATTCCTGCCTCCATGGGTGTAAATGAGTCTTGGATGAGATTCTTCAGAGTCTTTGACCCAGTAAACACTGTGTTCTCCATCACAGGTCCCAGTGTGTACTGTACAGTTCAGAGTCACAGAGCCTCCTGGCTGGATGGTCTCAGATGCTGACTGATGGACGGAAGGTTGAATGTCCAAATTTGAACCCTTTACACTGACAGTAATGCCCTCGCAAAATTCAAATTTATCTGACAAGCGACTTGCACAATAGTAGGTAGCCGAGTCTGATGTGCGTAAATCTGAGATTGTCAAGTGGTTTTTACCATTTCCAGTATCCAGTTTGAAGCGTGTATTGTTCTCAAATTTATTATGAAAATAGCCACTTGTATAATAAATGTAGAATGATGAGATGAGCCTTGGTTTCTGTCCCAGAGTTTGTTTATACCAGTAAAGGTGTGTAGCAGTACCGATTTGTTTTTCATAAAAACATTGTAAAGTCACCTCGTCTCCTGCGTTAACTGATAAAAAATTACCCTGCTGAAGAACGAACGAGGAAGATTTCAGTTCAGTCACCTGAGCTGAAGTGAAATAAGAGACAAAGTAAATCCACAGTTATTTTTATGTGATGGAATTCAGTATAAATCATTACATTAGAAATATTAGAAACATTTCAATGAGTAGTGATCATACATCAAAAGATAAAAACTGGAGCCATAAATACAGAAAACTCACCCATTATCCCCAAGAACAAACACGTCAGATAGAAGACAAACTTTGCAGATGTCATCGTGTTCAAATCCTTGTGTTGAATGAAATAATACTGACAGTGTCTCCACTCTTCACAGACAAGACTGTGTCTGATTGGTCAGCCATAAATAACTATGACGTGTATATAGGAAACATGGTCACATGTGCACTGCCACCTTTGATGTGAAGTTTGGTTTTCGTGGAGATTCACACAGTGAGAGATGGCTGTCATCATATCAAACATGAATCTAATACATGGTTTTGAGCAGATCATTATTGTTGATCCCCGAAAATGTTATCAAACTTATTATTTCAAGCTGTAGTCCAGAAACTAACTCTGTATTTTGTGCTGCTTTGAACAGACACATTCTTATCTTTGAAAGGTTGAAAACCACCACACCTCCATACAAACAGTTAAATCCTATTAAGAGCAGGAGTCTAAGTATTGTTCTTGAAAGACTACTTTAAAAAAAAAACAAACAAACAAACAAACAAAAAAACATTTCACACCAAAACCACAATGAACCCTACACTGACAGAGATACACTGCAACAAGGCTAAGAGTGTACAGCCATGCTAACAGCTCTTTGAGGCTGTGCTTTGAGCTACATGCTAACAGTTCCACAATGGTAATGCTAGAATGCTGGTGTTTAGCAGGTATAATGTTAACAATGCCACATTAGTTCTGTGTGTTAGCATGACGACAGCCAATTAAATTTAAACATATAGAAGTTATTCAAGCCTCAGTGAGATCAAGCTCATGAAAAAGAATGATCTGAGAATAAATGACATATATACAATGAGAGCATTCAGTAACATATAGCAGTCACCACATTTACACAAAGACTAAGTGAAACAGTAAGAATTATCATTAAAAACATCAGTAAGTAAACATTAATGTCCTTCAGAGGTTCTGACTTCAGTTCTTCTAGTTGAAGTGAGATGTTCACCACCTGGTGAAACACTGTGTGTTTAAATAGTTCAACAATGTACTTTAAATTTAACTCACTGCACAATTGCATGGAATTCATGGAGCCCATCTACACTCCATAATATTGTTAGATCTCCGCACAAAAGGGCCAAGGCTGAAAACCAACATTGCTAACCCGTAACCTTTGACCTCACAGGCAGCACTGCATTAAAAACCAACGTGATTATATAAAGAATATTACTACATGGGCTCAGGATCACTTCTGAAAACCTTTGTCGAATATAGAAAATAGCAGATCAACAACAGAGCTCGGTTCAGATGGACTTGGAGAAAGTGGAAGTCCACAGTATTAACTGTTTTATTGAAATCATGGATGTTGGGCTCCTCCAGGCTAAAGAGGAAAAGGACGTAGGATGTATCCGTCACAATTTATCAAATGAGAAAAGCTTTTTGAGAAAAGTATAAGAATCATGTTATAAAAATTAGGATTATACTGGGGTTCAGATGTTCTAATTCATATGGTATGTGCGTATCTTGTTCTTTACATGTCTTGTGCACTTCTCTTACCTGCTCTATGTTTTACTGAGGCTGGCAGGGTGAGATAGAGTTCAATTATAAATTAATAGTATAAGGATAGGGAAGACAGGTAGATAAGAAACATTCCTGCTCATTACTGAGGAGAAAACCAGGCAATGACGTTATGATGTTATTTGTATCAGTGGGGAGGTGTCCCAGACAGCCCAGTAAAAAATGTATAAGAACCAACTATTAGAGCTCCTCAGGGAGCCTTTTCTCTGTAACCCCTTTTGTGTGTTGCACTGTTAAATGCTCCTTCTTGTACAAGAATAATAAATTCAACTTAAACTTTGATACTTTGAATCCAGTCTTCCTTATTGAAGGGTCTTCTTAAAAAAATTCCCATAACAAATCATTTCCATGAAGAGTTGCTATAAACTAAAAGATACAAACTGGAACAACTCATCCATTTTCCCCAGGAACAAACACGTCAGATAGAAGACAAACTTTGCAGATGTCATCCTCTTCCATTTCTTGTGTCGAATGAAAAGCATCTCGATACGTCCTCCACTCTTCATAGACAAGGCTGTGTTTGATTGGTCAGCCATAAATAACTGAACTATATAGGAAACATGGTCTCATGCTAACTGACACCTTTGATGTGAAGTTTGATGACAGATTGCTGCCTTTACATCAAACATGAATCAAATACTTGATTTTGAGCAGATTATCAGAGTTGATCTCCTACATCCCCTACAGTCATGCTAACAGCTCTTTGAGACTGTGCTATGAGCTACATGCTAACACCAGCATGCTAAAATGTCCACAATGATAATGCTAGAATGCAGGTTTTAAGCAGGTATAATGTCAACAATGCCACCTTAGTTTAGTGTGTTGGCATGACAACAGTAATTACAATTGAAAAATAAAAGGACTTAGTCAAGACTCAATGAGATCAAGAGAAATTTTACAAGAGAAATCTAAGAATAGCTTACATTTATAGACAACAAGACCATTTAGTCACACAAAGAAGTCAACACACGCACTCATGTAACAACTAATTAAAACAGTAACAATTATGATTAAAAACATCAGCAAGTGAAATTTTAATGTCTCTCTGTGTCTTTGACTTTAGTATTTACACTTTATTCCAGCATTGAGGTGTTAACCACTTTCTAAAGATCTCCACACAAAAGGAGTAAGACTGAAAACCAACATTGTTTTCCCATAACCTTTGACCCCTCAGGCAGCACTGCATTAAAAAGCAATGTGATTATTTGATTGATATTACTACATGGGCTTAAAAACAGAGTTTGTCTCTGCATCTACAAATGTGATTTAAGACTCCATGCAAAGAGAAAGACAGATCAACAGCAGAGCTCATCTGAGATGGACTTTTTCTTTAAAAATCATGGGTGTTGGGTCCTTCAGGTTAAAGACAAATCTCAAGGAACCATCTCGATTATTACCAGGGCAAAGTTCAAAAGCCGGAATCTGTGATGATTTGCACATCTGTGAAGGCACTATTAATGCTGAAAAGTACATGAAAGTTTTGGAGCAACATATGTTGCCATCCTGATTGACGTCTTTTTCAGGGACGTCCCTGCTTCATATGGAAAGACATGACAAGCCACATTCTGCACGTGTTACAACAGCGTGGCTTCATAGTAAAAGAGTGCAGGTACGTGGCTGACCTACCTTCAGTTCAGACCTGTTTCCTACTGAAAATGTGTGACACTTTATGAAGTACAAAAGATTACATCTGAGGCTTTCGCCTGAGTAAATGTAGGCTTATATTATCCTGTATTCAAATAGTAGAGTTAAAAAATGACTGATTTTATGTATGTTTCATACATCATCAACTGTTTTGTAATACGGGTTGTATATCATTTGATCCCATAGACAATCAACAATTGAGCCACAATAGCATTATATTTCTGTGTGACATAAGTTCAGACTGCACGACTTACATACTTATTATTTTCTGACTCTGGAAAAGTAAGTAAATCAGTAAAATTGGTCAAAACTCTTATCGATCTATCTCTCTATCTAATTTTTATGTTTGAGTTTGGTCTTTAATATATGACTTGTAGCTCAAAGCGTATACTTACAGTATAATGCTGTACTGTATATGTTAGATTTCCATTAAGAGTATGAATAAGAGGAGGAAGATCAAAGCTCTGTACTATTGTGAAATTCAGAACAAGCTTTAAAATTCATAAAATGGGCCTGGACGTCATCAAAAGCAGACTGTAATATGGTGAAAGCCTTTTTTTGCCGTAGAACTGATGGCATCTCGATTGCACATTGCCGTTTTCATTTGGAAATTATGTACATAGTAAGCAGCAGGGGGGGCAATGTTGATTCTTATTGGACTCTTCATGAACCATCTGGGAAATCGATGTAAAACCATCGGCAACCTGAACTTCACCAGAATATGATTTGAAAAAGATAAAAACAGAATCATCAAGACCAATGGAAAGCAGCTGATTTATTAAAACATTAACAGCATTTATAGCATTTTGCAGATCTACAAAGACTACGGCACGATGTGGCTTTTTGCAATGTCATCTACTGACTACAGCTAGAACAGGTATTGTACAATGACTAAGTGTCTTGACCTCTATAGATGAAGGACAGTATTTTGAATGCACCTATTGTGAGTTCACCAGTGACTCTGCAGTTTTGTACAGCTAGAGCAGTTTGGATACAGACAATAGTTGTTTAGGATGCAAACATTTCCACCTTTGTGTTATTTTCTACTATACCTATGCATGGAAACTGGTATGATTGATGTTAGACAAAGATCATGGTCATGCATAAAAACAAACATAAGCTATGAGTAAAAAATGGCTTGAAAAGCGTTAAAAAGTTGAAAATGTGTGAGTTAGGAAACTAATTGACTTGGTAAAGGTTAGAAAAATCTTGTTTTGACAGAAATCCAGTGGTACCTATCGGTCAACACATGAACACCCAAACAAAGTAAAGCATACATGTATCATGTCCAGTTCTACTGCCTTACACCGGAGTACACACATTTATCCCTGGTGTTGTTCCTCTGTCTTCTTGATCTGTTGGGCAGGTTGACATTTAAAGCAGCATAATGGAGGTTGACTTCGTCTCTGTGACCCTGGTAACATGATATGTAAAAGTCGATTAGGATATCGGTCCTGACAGAAATTTTTTTGGTTGATGTGCAATAAAAAGTAATCAATGGGATATGAAGGTAAATTCCACCTCTGCATTTGCTGTGGAGGGAGCTGATACATTTCCTCGGCAGTCTAGTTGTGAAACAAAAAAATGTTTTATTAAAAAGTTAGATTTATTGAATACATGCTATCAGCCACAAATAGTACCAGTTACCTGTACATTGGCACTTTCTCTTGATCATCTTGCACAATGAGAACGCCAGTGACACAACCAGGATGGTGGTGAATGTCAAAGCTCCGCTCAAGAAATACACCAAGAAATGAGAGTCTACCTCATCTGTAGATGAACCTTCAGAGACATTACAGAGCTTTCATGATTGTGATCAAATTTGATTAAAATGTATCCATCACTATTTAACAAATGAGACAAGCTTTGCGAGAAAAGTGACTTACCTTCCAAGTCCAGCTTGGTCCCGTTTCCAAACAGTATGTGTCCACATGAGGCAACAGCACAGTAGTAGGTCCCAGCATGAGAAAGATTCAGGCTCTTCATCGTCAAGTTGTAGACACAGGTGTGTGTTTGTGTGTTGGGTTTCCTCTCACACTGATCATTCCTGCCTCCCTGGGTGTAAATGAGTCCTGGATGAGAGTCTTTGAACCAGTAAACACTGTGTTCTCCATCACAGGTCCCAGTGTGTACTGTACAGTTCAGAGTCACAGAGCCTCCTGGCTGGATGGTCTCAGATGCTGACTGATGGACCGAAGGTTGAATGTCCAAACCTGAATCCTTTACACTGACAGTAATGCTCTCAAACATGTCTGATATGTCTGAATTATAATAACAACTAAAGCAGTTGTAAGTAGCTGAGTCTGAAATTTGTAAATCAGAGATCTTCAAGTGGTTTTTATAACTTCCTGTGTCCAGTTTGAAGCGTGCATTGTTTCTGAATTCATCATAAAACTTACCTTTGCCATCATAAATGTTGAAAGTAGATATGAGTTTTGGTTTCTGTCCTAGAGTTTGTTTATACCAGTAAAGCTTTGCAGCAGTATTGATTTTATAAAAACATTGTAAAGTCAACTCGGCTCCTGCGTGAACAGTCAGTCTGCGTGAATCAGTCTCCTGAGGAACAGTCAAGGAAGATTTCAGTTCAGTCACCTGAGCTGAAGTGAAAATAAGAGACAAAGTAAATCCACAGTTATTTTTATGTGATGGAATTCATTATAAATCATTACATTAGAAATATTAGAAACAGAAAACTCACCCATTATCCCCAAGAACAAACACGTCAGATAGAAGACAAACTTTGCAGATGTCATCGTGTTCAAATTGTTGTGTCGAATGGAATAATACTGACAGTGTCTCCACTCTTCACAGACAAGACTGTATCTGATTGGTCAGACATAAATAACTATGACGTGTAGGAAACATAGTCACATGCTCACTGTCACCTTTGATGTGAAGTTTGGTTTTCGTTGAGATTCACACAGTGAGAGATGGCTGCCATCATATCAGACATGAATCTAATACATGGTTTTGAGAAGATCATTTTTGTTGATCCCCTATAACAATAATAACAGACTTCTTATTTCAAACTGTAGTTCAGAAACCAACTCTATATTTTCTGTTGCATTGATTTTTATTATCTTTAAAAGGTATATAACTACCATACAAACAAGGGGACTGAATATAATTTTTAAATGGCTAGTGTTGTGCATTCCAAATCATTTAAAGGGGCACTGAGTTATGTTGGTTCGATGAATTAGCTGTCACTACTATTGAAGATCAACATAAGTAGTGACTTTAATTAATACTAAAGTACCTCAGCGCACAAATGATCAAATGAATTAATTAATTTCAGTCTCATAAAATACACTAAACCAATATGACCATATAAACAGCTTGAAGGTTGAAGTATTTGGAGTTGAGCATAGAAGAGGTTGGCAGCATTCACTCTGCAACATTAAACAAACCAGCATGTACATACACAAGCATTTATTAACGAGAAAATAAAAGCATATGTACTAGGGGTGCAACGATACACAAAATTCACGGTTCGGTTCGATACTAGTGTCACAGTTTGATATTTTTTCGATACAAAAAAGAGAAATTGCCATGCCTTCTTTAACTTCTAGTTTATTGAAATTACCAAAATTAAATTAAATGTATCTGGTGCAGCTATACCTGACACATTTTCTGCTGTGCATACTTAGCATCATATAAAACAAAAACAGCACCATGTAAAAATAAGAATAAGAATAAAAAAATAAATGTATCTGATAGAGAAATCACCCATCTTCTGTGGTGCATTCTTAGCAGTAGTATATATTACTACACTATACTTTTTGACACGTCTCACTGCTGGGCTGTCATCATCAGACTGTGCCATAGAGTTCAGGATGTTCATTTTAATTGGCAGGATCATGGATGCTGTTGGAGATGACGCTCCGCACATCATGACTGTCACGAGATTTTCAGCCAGTTTCTGGTCGTCCTGAGATAGACTCTGAATGTTCTTCATACTCTTCTTCACAGCGCTGTCGGTCATTGCAGAATACACTGCAGACTGCTGTTCAAGGTATCTTTCCATCATATCATGGGAGGAGTTCCAACTGGTTGGAACATCTTGGATGAGTTTGTTTTCACTAAGCTGCAGCAACTGCTGTTTTCTCTTCGGCTCGTTGTTTCCTGTTGTGCTTCTGTGAAAGGTGACAATTTTTCTCATCTTTGCTAGGAGATGGGAAACCTGGCTGCACTGCCATTCCTTTCTGAGCAGCTAGATTAATTGTATGCGCAAAGCATCCGATTTGTAGTATGAGTGGTGGGATGGCGATTTACCGGCGGGACATTAATAATAGACGTATGAACTTATCCGGCCACGGAAAAAATATCGATATATATCGAGTATCGCCATTCACCTAAGAAATATCGAGATATGACTTTTGGTCCATATTGCCCAGCCCTAGTTTGTTGTATTTCCACCGATGTAGTTTAGCATCGTGTCACACTTGCGACATACCGTTGTATTTTTGTCCACGACGTGCTTGCCATCAGGGTCATACTTAATAGGAAAACCAAAGTAGTTCTAAACGCCAGATCTGAAGGATGGTGGAGGATCTTCAATTTCAAGTGTTAAGGCATTAGCCATGTTGCAACGAGCTAGCTTCGCATGTAGCTTCTGCTTGGTCTGAATGAATGTGGGAGGCGCAGCTTAGTGGATCTGCGCTCGACAATGCAGCCTAAGGCAAGTGCAGATCCACTGATCTTTCAGCACAGAGCGCATCGTCAGAAGCTGATAAAATAAATATAAAATTGCGTATTGTTCGATTTCATAGTGCGTACAGAACCGAGACCACTGTATCGAACGGTTCAATACAGATACATGTATTGTTGCACCCCTAATATGTACACAATATGATCTGACGACATGAGCATGTGTGCGTGTGAGTGTGTGAGGGTGTGCACGTCCGGGTGCGCACCACCAAGAATGTTTGTGTGTCACTGAACTACACACAATGTTCAGAGTTTATGAGCATGAAACATGTTAATCAGAGACAAAATATCATGTGGAGCGGGAGCTTCAAGTTTCCTCTCCACCTGTGTGGTTGTTATGAGGGGCCATTCAAGACATTATTCATTCTGACCCTCTCACATACATATATTCTCCTCACACACGTATATGTTCTCCTTTTACATACATATATTCTCCTACACACATATACATTCTGTGTTCACATACATATATTGTCACTTCCACATATGTATATGCACATTCCACTGACACAGGAAGTTCCTCCTTAAACAGGAAGTCAGTCTCCAACCAGGAAATGCATATTCAAGACTTGGTCAGCTTATCCTTACCTAGCAGAATTATTATTATTATTATTATTATTACATTTCATTTTCTCTTAGGCACATAGATGGAAACCACAAACTTGTGAGGTGGAGGAGGTGTTTCATGGCTGTGTTGATGGTTTCAGTCAAACCATCATCTACCTTTTCTTGTCTGGACAACAAGAGAGCCTGTAGTGTTTTGTCACTATTCATAGCTGGTGTTCAGGACTTTGGATTTACCGTCCAGGGTGAGATGCGATCATGGACTGGAAAACACCGGTGTTGCCCGCTTCACGCTGTCCAGGAGAGGACTTAACAGACGTAGTGTTATTACTGGTAGATCAGCGCATAATCAAAGAATCAAGAGATTGTGGGCAGAGCTACATCGAGTAGTGTCATTTCACTTTGTAAATCTCTTCAACTTTATGAGGGGGAATGGTGTATTAGATTCACTCAGTGAGCTACATTTATTTTGTCTTCATTACATATATTTGCCAAGAATTCAAAAGGCTGCCACTGAATTTCAGAACCAGTGGAATAACCATGGTCTTCCGACACAAAGGGGACAAACTCCTCTTCAGCTGTGGCAAAGGGGCATAATCAACAATGCAGGAGTGCATAACCCAAGTATGAATGGTATTAGTGACATAGACAGTGGCTTTGGTATTGATGACAACACACCACTCTCAGACAACCAATGCTGTTTTGTTCCATCAGTTAACATTACCATCAGTGAGACAATAGTGAATACACAGCAGCAGACTTTTGAAACCACATTTTATTAAATGTTTTGGTTCAGGAGAATCAACTGACTGAAGTGTTACTTATATTAAGTAATGATGTCCTTTGTTGAATCGTAGGTCTGAAACTGACAACATTAATATGAATACAATATCAGTGGAATCTGTGAGAATAGGATTTAGGATAAGAAACAACAAAAACAAAAATAGTTTCACATTGCACATGTACTTACTGTATGTTAAAAGTACCTTTAGTGCACAGTTTACAACTTAGAGAATTCAGGAGAGTCTAAACCACCTGTGCTAGTCTAACTATTCCATAAGGCCATGAGAGTCTAGAGCAACATTATGCTCATATGCAAAACGTATAAATCACAGCCTGATTGTGGTGCTACAGGAAAACAATTACACATCATTCACTTTACTACAAATATACAATATTAAATAAAACAAAAATAAATATATATAAAAATAAAGTTGCTGAAATAAAAAGTAATGACAAAATAAAAAAAGTATGAATTCACTTACAAAAACACTGATCTATAGCAGGTGGGAAGTTTATAACAACACAATGGAAATTAAAATAGATGAACTTAAAAGTAAAACAAACAAAAAAAGCGACAGTAAAATTAGTTTGGCCTTCTTTCCTAGATAAAATACAGACCTAAGTTCCAAACCCATTTTATGCCAACTGGAGTTAGGTGGATGGTGAAGAGGCTGTCCACCAGGTCAGCTTTGAGGGTTGTAGGAGACCAGCATAGAAGGGGGCGAAAACTCTCTGGGCGAGCTTGAATTTTGGCCAGCACACCAAGTCTTCTTAGTCCATCCTGAAAAGTAAGTAGAAAACAAGTAAAAAAACAAGCTTGTGGTGACTTGAGTTTTAACAAAAAGTCACATGCAGCAGATGAAAGAATTAAAGAGAGAACAACATAATTAAAAATTGTGAGTAGTTACTAAGGAACGAGTGAGGAATGAAATAGGAAAGACCTGATAACTAATGAATCGTTAATAGGTAATAAGAGAGAGCTGGACATTGTAGTGTTAGTCTGTTTACATGTTGTTGACGTGTTTTTGAAGCTGTTGACTAGCCGCAGCATTAGCTGTGTTGACAGACATTTATGATTCAGTAGACTGACAACTTCCAGGTAAATTACCACGTTTGTTGTTCTTACCTTTTCCTTGTTCGGGGGCCCCTGTTGCCAAAGTGTTGCTGCGTCTGACACCGCAGAGGCTGCCGCAATCCTCCGGTTATCTAAAGAGTTAGTTAGCAAGCCTAACTAATATCTAGTTAGCTGTTTGTCATAGAACCTGAGTGTACTAACATCAGGTTAACCACATAAATGATCACAACACATCAGTAGCTATACACACATTAACTAAAGTTACTCTGTCCTGTGGTTAGTCACAAGTTGACTGTTAAGGTAAACAAAAGAGTTTGACGTTTGGCTTCAAAGGCCTCAACAGAAAAGAAGGATATAATATAATATTCCTGATCAAAGGGGCATGATGGGAAAAGTCCCTGCAGTCAGCTGCCCTCTCTTTAAACTCTGGGTACACATCGGGTCCCAGTACTCTGAGAGCAGAGAGTCCAGGATACATAAGGTTTAATGAGACAGAGATATAAGAAGAGGCAGGCCCACTTCAAGTTTGTAATTCATCAGCAGGAGCAGAGAGGTGACGTTAACCACATAGAAGTGCTTCTATATTAACAACACACAGACAAATTGTTGGAACCTCAAAGTGCTCCAAAGTTTGATTATGTTTATTTGATCATTAATGGCAAAATATTTACACACAGAAACACATGACACATATGAAGCTGAGCTTCTAAATATAGTGGTCAAGTTGCAATTTTTTTTTTCCATTCATATGTACAAGAAATTAACCAGTTAATTCAGATATATGGTTCATACGCCAGAGACAAAGTCAGACAAAAACACTATTCTAAATATATACATCAGCAAAGCACAGAGTTATTTAATTTGGTCTGCAAGCCACGAGCAATAAAAGCATATTGAGTTCAAACTTTAAAAACTTTAACTCTAAATCTGTGTTACACCTCAAAAGAGGCACAAAGAAAATCCTGTCTGACTCAAAAACAAAGTCCAGTTCTACTGCTTTGCACTGTAGTACACACACTCACTCCAGGTTTGATCCCTCTGTGTTCTTGATCTCTTGGAGAGGTTGACACTTGAGGCAGCATAATACAGGTTGTCTACGTTTTGGTGATCCTAGTAACAAAATATGCATCACATATAATTATTTTATTCTGCACAGAAATGAAAACTATATCCAGAAAACAAACAACAACATGTCTGAGTGGTAATTCAGCAGTTAGTTTACTGTCAACAGTTTTTACTCACCTCTGCATTTGCTGTGGAGGGAGCTGAACATCTTGTTTGAGACTCTGGTTGTGAAACAGAAAAAAAGCTCTTCATTCAGAAGTCATGTTCAGTGAATACAAGCTGTAACATACAAACTAGCAGTTACCTGAAGATCGGCAGCTGTTTGTCTTGTTCATCATGCAGACTGAGAAAGCCAGTAAAACAACCAGGATGGTGGTGAATGCTGAAAATCCCCTCCAGAAATACACCAAGAAAAGAGAGTCCACCTCATCTGTAGATGAACCTTCAGAGACATTACAGAGCTTTCATGATTGTCATCAAATTTGATTAACATGTATCCATCACTATTTAACAAATGAGACAAGCTTTGCGAGAAAAGTGTCTTACCTTCAAAGTCCAGCTTGGTCCCGTTTCCAAACAGTATGTGTCCACATGAGGCAACAGCACAGTAGTAGGTCCCAGCATGAGAAAGATTCAGGCTCTTCATCGTCAAGTTGTAGACACAGGTGTGTGTTTGTGTGTTGGGTTTCCTCTCACACTGATCATTCCTGCCTCCATGGGTGTAAATGAGTCCTGGATGAGATTCTTCAGAGTCTTTGAACCAGTAAACACTGTGTTCTCCATCACAGGTCCCAGTGTGTACTGTACAGTTCAGAGTCACAGAGCCTCCTGGCTGGATGGTCTCAGATGCTGACTGATGGACCGAAGGTTGAATGTCCAAACCTGAATCCTTTACACTGACAGTAATGCTCTCAAACATGTCTGATATGTGTAAATAACAACTAAAGCAGTTGTAAGTAGCTGAGTCTGAAATTTGTAAATCAGAGATCTTCAGGTGGTTTTTACCATTTCCTTTGTCCAGTTTGAAGCGTGCATTGTTTTTGAATTCATCGTGAAACTTGCCTTTGTCTTCTTGAATGTGGAAAGTAGATATGAGTTTTGGTTTTTGTCCCAGAGTTTGTTTATACCAGTATAGCTTTGTAGGAGTATGGATTTTATAAAAACATTGTAAAGTCACCTCGTCTCCTGCGTTAACTGATAAAAAATCACTCTCCTGAAGAACGGACGAGGAAGATTTCAGTTCAGTCACCTGAGCTGAAGTGAAATAAGAGACAAAGTAAATCCACAGTTATTTTTATGTGATGGAATTCATTATAAATCATTACATTAGAAATATTAGAAACAGAAAACTCACCCATTATCCCCAAGAACAAACACGTCAGATAGAAGACAAACTTTGCAGATGTCATCGTGTTCAAATTGTTGTGTCGAATGGAATAATACTGACAGTGTCTTCACTCTTCACAGACAAGACTGTGTCTGATTGGTCAGACATAAATAACTATGACGTGTAGGAAACATGGTCACATGCGCACTGTCACCTTTGATGTGAAGTTTGGTTTTCGTTGAGATTCACACAGTGAGAGATGGCTGCCATCATATCAAACATGAATCTAATACATGGTTTTGAGAAGATCATTATTGTTGATCCCCTATAACAATAATAACAGACTTCTTATTTCAAACTGTAGTTCAGAAACCAACTCTATATTCTGTGTTGCATTGATTTTTATTATCTTTAAAAGGTATATAACTACCATACAAACAAGGGGACTGAATATAATTTTTAAATGGCTAGTGTTGTGCATTCCAAATTGTTTAAAGGGGCACTGAGTTATGTTGGTGCGATGAATTGGCTGTCACTACTATTGAAGATCAACATAAGTAGTGACTTTAATTAATACTAAAGTACCTCAGCGCACAAATGATCAAATGAATTAATTAATTTCAGTCTCATAAAATATGCTAAACCAATATGACCATATAAACAGCTTGAAGGTTGAAGTATTTGGAGTTGAGCATAGAAGAGGTTGGCAGCATTCACTCTGCAACATTAAACAAACCAGCATGTATGTACACAAGCATTTATTAACAAGAAAATAAAAGCATATGTACTAGGGGTGCAACGATACACAAAATTCACGGTTCGGTTTGATACTAGTGTCACAGTTTGATATTTTTCCGATACAAAAAAGAGAAATTTCCATGCCTTCTTTAACTTCTAGTTTATTGAAATTACCAAAATTAAATTAAATGTATCTGCTGTGCATGCTTAGCACCATATAAAACAAAAACAGCACCATATAAAAATAAGAATAAGAATAAAAAAATAAATATATCTTCTGTGGTGCATTCTTAGCAGCAGTATATATTACAAATAAATAGCTCCTTACAAAATAAAAGCTATACCATACCCATCTTCTGGGGTATATTCTCAGCAGCATATTAAACAAAAACAGGTCCTTATAAAATAAATCACTCTCTGATGGAGCTACACCTCACACCCATCTTCTGGAGTGCTACTAGTACTTAGCTGCATATAAAACAAAAACAACTGAAATAAAAGGCCCACTTAAAAACAAAACAAAAATCAGTTTTACTCAGTTTCCATGTTTTTCTTGAGAAAAATGAGGATGTCCACATTTTCTGCTGACAGTACAGATCTGCTTGCTGTGACAATGTCACCTGCTGTGGAAAACACCCTCTCACTGGGGACAGAGGTTCCAGGTACAGCCAAGTAACGCTGTGCCAACTTGGCAAGGTGAGGGTACGAGCTGTGATGTTTCTTCCACCATCTCAGTGGGTTACCATCTGTGGGAATGCAGCTTGCTAACCTGTACAAGTTCATCTCCTCCTCTGCCACTGCGGCCGCAGACCTGGGGCCTCATGTACAAAGACTTGCGTGGATTTCCTACTGAAACTTGGCGTACGCCAAAACCCAGAAGCTGTCGTACGCACAAATAAATTCAGATGTATCAAAGTGTGCATACGCATCGATCCAAGCACGTTTCTTTTGTACATCCCAAATCAACGTGGAATTGAGCGCACATGCAGTGGTGCCAAACTCCTCCCTGTCCACGCCCCCATTTAAATATGCAAATCAATTTAAATAGGCCCTGGACCTGAGATTCATCTCTTTGTCCGATCAGATAACGCAATGAACAAAGGAAAGAAAAGGAATTTAACAGAGTCTGAGCTAGAGATTCTAGTGAATGAAGTGGAGACGTGCAGGGAGATTTTGTTTGGTACCCTGTCAACAGGGATAAATATGACGAAAAAAAGACATGAGTGGGAGCGTGTGTGTGAGGCTGTAAATGCCGTGGGATCCGAGCAGCGCACACAGGTTAAAAAGAAATGGTCACATCTCAACGTGGTGGTGAAGCGGAGGGTTTCTGCCCACCGCCGAAGCGTGACCGCAACAGGCGGGGGGACAGGAGTGGAGGAACTCTTCCCCCTTCGACAAGAGAGTGGCCTCTTTAGTGGGTGACACAGCTCTCACCGGAGTGGTGGGAGCCCATGAAGGTGACACAGATCATCCCCAAGGTAAATATGCTGAACTCAAATGTTGTAATTATACTGGTCATACAATTGACTGCTCACAATACACATCGCTCGTGCGTAAAGATGCCAGGATATTAAACACTTTGACTGATGTTTAATTTTTTTTTTTTTTTATTTCTCAATAGACGATAAGCCAGGAGAGGGCACAGACTCCTCCACCGGCCCCGGCGTCTCCACCGACTCTGCTGGAATCGCAGGAGGAAATAGTGAGCCATCGGTGGCATCAATGATCGTCTGGATCAACTAATGTATTCAGAGATATAAGCAAATCAATAAATGCACTTGTGTACAAGTAAATTCTGTCCTTGCCTCTTTACATGCTGACATTTCCAACTTTACGCCCGCTTTTACTGACATGAATACTGAACACAGGGAGACAATCAATTACATACGGGACAATTAAGGATAAACTACTTACTCACCCAGAAGCCACCCATCGCGCACTGTGCCAGCCAGGTCCTGCAAGGTCCTCTAACAACGCTAACGCTGCCATTGTTAATACCATTTTCTTCATCACATTGAGCATGCTTTTATATCCACCCATATAATTGCAAACACGTGGGTGTGTTAATTGTTCATAAGTGTGTCTCTGATGTACACATCACTCTGATGACTACTTGTTTTCACATTATTAACAGTTTCCCAGCATCACCTCTAAGTGTCGCCAAAGGGACAATAGCTGTAGAAACGTGCGTACGCCAGCCATGAAGTTGGCGTGGGGCACCGCACATTTCCACGGTCATTTCACGTTTCATACATCTGAACGTGAGCGTGGAAAAGGACGTACGCCACGTTTTGTGCGTACGCAACCTTTGTACATGAGGCCCCTGGTCCTTGGCCTCTGGGCCGTGAACCGTTCTCCGAACAGCTCCTTCATGGCTGACTTCTTCTCTGGTGGAGATGCTGATGATGAATCTGATGAGTCTGCTGCTTGAGTCTCTGCGGATGTGGTTGCTTCTGTTGTGCCTGTGGCTTGGTCCTGAAGAAATACAAACAACAAAACTATATTTGTTAATGTTAACTATTTTTATTAATATATATATATTTTTATATTTTTAAATATTATTTTAAAAATAAAATAACAATTCATACACTAGCACAATACAATTTCTTCAATTAATAAAAGAATACCTACTTGTTCAGTGAGTGCTCCATAGACTCTCTGGTGAGCGGCATCATCCAAGTGTTGCAGGGACTTGTGTAGGTAATCCTGAAGGGCAGGATCTGTGTATCTCTGCTCCAGGTCATTCCTGATGGCTTTTTTGACACGTCTCACTGCTGGGCTGTCATCATCAGACTGTGCCATAGAGTTCAGGATGTTCATTTTAAGTGGCAGGATCATGGATGCTGGCGGAGATGACGCTCCGCACATCATGACTGTCACAGTTTTCAAGGTTTTCATGACTGTGATGAGATTTTCAGCCAGTTTCTGGTCGTCCTGAGATAGACTCTGAATGTTCTTCATACTCTTCTTCACAGCGCTGTCGGTCATTGCAGAATACACTGCAGACTGCTGTTCAAGGTATCTTTCCATCATATCATGGGAGGAGTTCCACCTGGTTGGAACATCTTGGATGAGTTTGTTTTCACTAAGCTGCAGCAACTGCTGTTTTCTCTTCGGCTCGTTGTTTCCTGTTGTGCTTCTGTGAGAGGTGACAATTTTTCTCATCTTTGCTAGGAGATGGGAAACCTGGCTGCATTGCCATTCCTTTCTGAGCAGCTAGATTAATTGTATGCGCAAAGCATCCGATTTGTAGTATGAGTGGTGGGAGTGTGATTTACCGGCGGGACATTAATAATAGACGTATGAAATTATCCGGCCACGGAAAATATCAGTATATATTGAGTATCGCCATTCAGCTAAAAAATATCGAGATATGGCTTTTGGTCCATATTGCCCAGCCCTAGTTTGTTGTATTTCCACCGATGTAGTTTAGCATTGTGTGACACTTGTGACATACCGTTGTATTTTTGTCCACGACGCGCTTGCCATCAGGGTCATACTTAATGGGAAAACCAAAGTAGTTCCAAACGCCAGATCTGAAGGATGGTGGAGGATCTTCGATTTCAAGTGTTAAGGCATTAGCCATGTTGCAACGAGCTAGCTTCACATGTAGCTTCTGCTTGGTCTGAATGAATGTGGGAGGCGCAGCTTAGTGGATCTGCGCTCGACAATGCAGCCTAAGGCAAGCGCAGATCCACCGATCTTTCAGCACAGAGCGCATCGTCAGAAGTTGATAAAATAAATATAAAATTGTGTATTGTTCGATTCATAGTGCGTACTGAACCGAGACCACTGTATCGAACGGTTCAATGCAGGTACATGTATTGTTGCACCCCTAATATGTACACAATATGATCTGACGACATGAGTATGTGTGCGTGTGAGTGTGTGAGGGCGTGCACGTCTGGGTGCGCACCACCAAGAATGTTTGTGTGTCACTGAACTACACACAGTGTTCAGAGTTTATGAACATGAAACATGAACATGAATTTTTTGAAATCATGGATGTTGGGCTTCTCCAGACTAAAGAGGAAAAGGACATTATCAAATGAGAAAAGTATAAGAATCATTTCCATGAAGAGTTGCTATAATCTAAAAGATACAAACTGGAACAACTCACCCATTTTCCCCAAGAACAAACACATCAGATAGAAGATGTCATCCTCTTCCATTTCTTGTGTAGAATGAAAAGGATCTCGATACGTCCTCCACTCTTCATAGACAAGGCTGTGTTTGATCGGTCAGCCATAAGTAACTGACCTATATAGGAAACATGGTCTCATGCTAACTGACACCTTTGATGTGAAGTTTGATGACAGATTGCTGCCGTTACATCAAACATGAATCAAATACTTGATTTTGAGCAGATTATCAGAGTTGATCTCCTACATCCTCTGGAGTTATGCTAATAGCTCTTTGAGACTGTGCTATGAGCTACATGCTAACACCAGCATGCTAAAATTTCCACAATGATGGATGCTAGAATGCAGGTTTTAAGCAGGTATAATGTCAACAATGCAACCTTAGTTTAGTGTGTTGGCATGACAACAGTAATTACAATTGAAAAATAAAAGGACTTAGTCAAGACTCAATGAGATCAAGAGAAATTTTACAAGAGAAATCTAAGAATAACTTACATTTATAGACAAGACCATTTAGTCACACAAAGCAGTCAACACACGCACTCATGTAACAACTAATTAGTAAGACTGAAAACCAACATTGTTTTCCCATAACCTTTGACCCCTCAGGCACCACTGCATTAAAAAGCAATGTGATTATTTGATTGATATTACTACATGGGCTTAAAACTAGAGTTCGTCTCTGCATCTACAAATGTAATTTAAGACTCCATGCAAAGAGAAAGACAGATCAACAGCAGAGCTCATCTGAGATGGACTTTTTCTTTGAAAATCATGGATGTTGGGTCCTTCAGGTTAAAGACGAATCTCGAGGAACCATCTCGATTATTACCAGGGCAAAGTTCAAAAGCCGGAATCTGTGATGATTTGCACATCTGTGAAGGCACTATTAATGTTGAAAAGCACATGAAAGTTTTGGAACAACATATGCTGCGGCTTCATAGTAAAAGAGTGCAAGTACATGGCTGACCTACCTTCAGTTCAGACCTGTTTCCTACTGAAAATGTGTGACGCATTATGAAGTACAAAAAATGACATCTGTGGCTTTCGCCTGAGTAAATGTAGGCTTATATTATACTGTATTCAAACAGTATAGTTAAAAAATGACTGCATAATTGTATGCGCAAAGCATCCGATTTGTAGTATGAGTGGTGGGAGTGTGATTTACCGGCGGGACATTAATAATAGACGTATGAAATTATCCGGCCACGGAAAATATCAGTATATATTGAGTATCGCCATTCAGCTAAAAAATATCGAGATATGGCTTTTGGTCCATATTGCCCAGCCCTAGTTTGTTGTATTTCCACCGATGTAGTTTAGCATTGTGTGACACTTGTGACATACCGTTGTATTTTTGTCCACGACGCGCTTGCCATCAGGGTCATACTTAATAGGAAAACCAAAGTAGTTCCAAACGCCAGATCTGAAGGATGGTGGAGGATCTTCGATTTCAAGTGTTAAGGCATTAGCCATGTTGCAACGAGCTAGCTTCACATGTAGCTTCTGCTTGGTCTGAATGAATGTGGGAGGCGCAGCTTAGTGGATCTGCGCTCGACAATGCAGCCTAAGGCAAGCGCAGATCCACCGATCTTTCAGCACAGAGCGCATCGTCAGAAGTTGATAAAATAAATATAAAATTGTGTATTGTTCGATTCATAGTGCGTACCGAACCGAGACCACTGTATCGAACGGTTCAATGCAGGTACATGTATTGTTGCACCCCTAATATGTACACAATATGATCTGACGACATGAGTATGTGTGCGTGTGAGTGTGTGAGGGCGTGCACGTCTGGGTGCGCACCACCAAGAATGTTTGTGTGTCACTGAACTACACACAGTGTTCAGAGTTTATGAACATGAAACATGAACATGAATTTTTTGAAATCATGGATGTTGGGCTTCTCCAGACTAAAGAGGAAAAGGACATTATCAAATGAGAAAAGTATAAGAATCATTTCCATGAAGAGTTGCTATAATCTAAAAGATACAAACTGGAACAACTCACCCATTTTCCCCAAGAACAAACACATCAGATAGAAGATGTCATCCTCTTCCATTTCTTGTGTAGAATGAAAAGGATCTCGATACGTCCTCCACTCTTCATAGACAAGGCTGTGTTTGATCGGTCAGCCATAAGTAACTGACCTATATAGGAAACATGGTCTCATGCTAACTGACACCTTTGATGTGAAGTTTGATGACAGATTGCTGCCGTTACATCAAACATGAATCAAATACTTGATTTTGAGCAGATTATCAGAGTTGATCTCCTACATCCTCTGGAGTTATGCTAATAGCTCTTTGAGACTGTGCTATGAGCTACATGCTAACACCAGCATGCTAAAATTTCCACAATGATGGATGCTAGAATGCAGGTTTTAAGCAGGTATAATGTCAACAATGCAACCTTAGTTTAGTGTGTTGGCATGACAACAGTAATTACAATTGAAAAATAAAAGGACTTAGTCAAGACTCAATGAGATCAAGAGAAATTTTACAAGAGAAATCTAAGAATAACTTACATTTATAGACAACAAGACCATTTAGTCACACAAAGCAGTCAACACACGCACTCATGTAACAACTAATTAGTAAGACTGAAAACCAACATTGTTTTCCCATAACCTTTGACCCCTCAGGCACCACTGCATTAAAAAGCAATGTGATTATTTGATTGATATTACTACATGGGCTTAAAACTAGAGTTCGTCTCTGCATCTACAAATGTAATTTAAGACTCCATGCAAAGAGAAAGACAGATCAACAGCAGAGCTCATCTGAGATGGACTTTTTCTTTGAAAATCATGGATGTTGGGTCCTTCAGGTTAAAGACGAATCTCGAGGAACCATCTCGATTATTACCAGGGCAAAGTTCAAAAGCCGGAATCTGTGATGATTTGCACATCTGTGAAGGCACTATTAATGTTGAAAAGCACATGAAAGTTTTGGAACAACATATGCTGCGGCTTCATAGTAAAAGAGTGCAAGTACATGGCTGACCTACCTTCAGTTCAGACCTGTTTCCTACTGAAAATGTGTGACGCATTATGAAGTACAAAAAATGACATCTGAGGCTTTCGCCTGAGTAAATGTAGGCTTATATTATACTGTATTCAAACAGTATAGTTAAAAAATGACTGATTTTATGTATGTTTCATACATCATCCTCACTGTTTTGTAATATGGGTTGTATATTATTTGATCCCATAGACAATCAACAATTGAGCCACAATAGCATTATATTTCTGTTTGACATAAGTTCAGACTGCACGAGGTACATACTTATTAGTTTCTGACTCTGGAAAAGTAAGTAAATCAGTAAAATCGGTCAAAACTATATCGATCTATCTCTCTATGTTTGAGTTTGGTCTTTAATATATGACTTGTAGCTCAAAGCGTATACTTACAGTATAATGCTGTACTGCATCTGTTAGATTTCCATTAAGAGTGTGAATAAGAGGAGGAACGTCAAAGCTCTGTACTATTGTGAAATTCAGAACAAGCTTTAAATTCATAAAATGGGCCTGGACGTCATCAAAAGCAGACTGTAATATGGTGTAGGCCTTTTTTTGCTGTAGAACTGATGGCATCTCGATTGCACATTGCAATTTTCATTTGGAAATTATGTACATAGTAAGCAGCAGGGGGGCAATGTTGATTCTTATTGGACTCTTCATGAACCATCTGGGAAATCGATGTAAAACCATCGGCAACCATCTGAACTTTACCAGAATATGATTTGAAAAAGGTAAAAACAGAATCATCAAGACCAATGGAAAGCAGCTCATTTATTAAAACATTATTAACAGCATTTATAGAATTTTGCAGATCTACAAAGACTACGGCACAATGTGGCTTTTAGCATGTCATCTACTGACTACAGCTAGAACAGGTATTGTACAATGACTAAGTGTCTTGACCTCTGTAGATGAAGGACAGTATTTTGAATGCACCTATTGTGAGTTCACCAGTGACTCTGCAGTTTTGTACAGCTAGAGCAGTTTGGATACAGACAATAGTTGTTTAGAATGCAAACATTTCCACCTTTGTTATTTTCTACTATACCTTTGCATGGAAACTGGTATGATTGATGTTAGACAAACATCATAGTCATGCCTAAAAACAAACATAAGCTATGAGTAAAAAATGGGTTGAAAAGTATTAAAAAGTTGAAAATGGGTGAGTTAGGAAACTAAACTTGGTAAAGGTTAGAAAGATCTTGTTTTGACAGAAATCCAGTGGTACCTATAGGTCAACACATGAACACCCAAACAAAGTTAAGCATACATGTATCATGTCTAGTTCTACTGCCTTACACCGGAGTACACACATTCATCCCTGGTGTTGTTCCTCTGTCTTCTTGATCTGTTGGGCAGGTTGACATTTAAAGCAGCATAATGGAGGTTGTCTTCATCTCTGTGACCCTGGTAACATGATATGTAAAAGTCGATTAGGATATCGGTCCTGACAGAAATTTTGTTGGTTGATGTGCAATAAAAAGTAATCAATGGATTATGAAGGTAAATTCCACCTCTGCATTTGCTGTGGAGGGAGCTGATACATTTGCTTGGCAGTCTAGTTGTGAAACACAAAATATGTTTTATTAAAAAGTTATATTTATTGAATACATGCTGTCAGCCACAAATAGTACCAGTTACCTGTACATTGGCACTTGTTTCTCTTGTTCATCTTGTACAATGAGAACGCCAGTAAAACAACCAGGATGGTGGTGAATGTCAAAGCTCCGCTCAAGAAATACACCAAGAAATGAGAGTCCACCTCATCTGTAGATGAACCTTCAGAGACATTACAGAGCTTTCATGACTGTCATCAAATTTGATTAACATGTATCCATCACTATTTAACAAATGAGACAAGCTTTGTGAGAAAAGTGACTTACCTTCAAAGTCCAGCTTGGTCCCGTTTCCAAACAGTATGTGTCCACATGAGGCAACAGCACAGTAGTAGGTCCCAGCATGAGAAAGATTCAGGCTCTTCATCGTCAAGTTGTAGACACAGGTGTGTGTTTGTGTGTTGGGTTTCCTCTCACACTGATCATTCCTGCCTCCATGGGTGTAAATGAGTCCTGGTTGAGATTCTTCAGAGTCTTTGAACCAGTAAACACTGTGTTCTCCATCACAGGTCCCAGTGTGTACTGTACAGTTCAGAGTCACAGAGCCTCCTGGCTGGATGGTCTCAGATGCTGACTGATGGACCGAAGGTTGAATGTCTAAACCTGAATCCTTTACACTGACAGTAATGCTCTCAAACATGTCTGATACGTGTAAATAACAACTAAAGCAGTTGTAAGTAGCTGAGTCTGAAATTTGTAAATCAGAGATCTTCAGGTGGTTTTTACCATTTCCTGTGTCCAGTTTGAAGCGTGCATTGTTTTTGAATTCATCATAAAACTTGCCTTTGTCTTCTTGAATGTGGAAAGTAGATATAAGTTTTGGTTTCTGTCCCAGAGTTTATTTATACCAGTAAAGCTTTGCAGCAGTATTGACTTTATAAAAACATTGTAAAGTCAACTCGGCTCCTGCGTTAACTGATAAAAAATCACTCTCCTGAGGAACAGTCAAGGAAGATTTCAGTTCAGTCACCTGAGCTGAAGAGAAATAAGAGACAAAGTAAATCCACAGTTACTTTTATGTGATGGAATTCAGTATAAATCATTACATTAGAAATATTAGAAACTCACCCATTATCCCCAAGAACAAACACGTCAGATAGAAGACAAACTTTGCAGATGTCATCGTGTTCAAATTGTTGTGTCGAATGGAATAATACTGACAGTGTCTTCACTCTTCACAGACAAGACTGTGTCTGATTGGTCAGCCATAAATAACTATGACACATGCGCACTGCCACCTTTGATGTGAAGTATGGTTTTCGTGGAGATTCACACAGTGAGAGATGGCTGCCGTCATATCAAACATGAATCTAATACATGGTTTTGAGAAGATCATTATTGTTGATCCCCTGTAACAATAATAACAGACTTCTTATTTCAAACTGTAGTTCAGAAACCAACTCTATATTCTGTGTTGCATTGATTTTTATTATCTTTAAAAGGTATATAACTACCATACAAACAAGGGGACTGAATCTAATTTTTAAATGGCTAGTGTTGTGCATTCCAAATTGTTTAAAGGGGCACTGAGTTATGTTGGTGCGATGAATTTGCTGTCACTACTATTGAAGATCAACATAAGTAGTGACTTTAATTAATACTAAAGTACGTCAGCGCACAAATGATCAAATTAATTAATGAATTAATTTCAGTCTCATAAAATACACTAAACCAATATGACCATATAAACAGCTTGAAGGTTGAAGTATTTGGAGTTGAGCATAGAAGAGGTTGGCAGCATTCACTCTGCAACATTAAACAAACCAGCATGTACGTACACAAGCATTTATTAACAAGAAAATAAAAGCATATGTACTAGGGCTGCAACGATACACAAAATTCACGGTTCGGTTCGATACTAGTGTCACAGTTTGATATTTTTTCGATACAAAAAAGAGAAATTTCCATGCCTTCTTTAACTTCTAGTTTATTGAAATTACCAAAATTAAATTAAATGTATCTGGTGCAGCTATACCTGACACATTTTCTACTGTGCATGCTTAGCACTAGGGTTGCACATCTCTCTGTGATAAACGTTTCGATACGCATCTAGATACACAGGATACGATACGATTCAAAAACGATATACTTTAATTACAGACCGATTCGATACGAATCGATACAGTGTAAGAACGATATGACTTGATTTGATTCTACGGTTAATATTTATTGTAGATATTTTATAAAATAAAGAAGCCAATTCTATATAGTGAGTATCTTACAGTACAGTACAATATTTTCTTTTCAAATATGTAAAAGACCACATATCCCCAAGCATTGTTGCTTTATGGCACTGGCAAAAATAAAATTAAAAAAAAAGAACAACAACAAAATCACATGTCAATGTATTTATTTTTAGACATGGACCAAAAAAAGTCATTGGAGAGAATCGAGAATTGTTAAACCGAATATCCGGTCGCATCGGTTTATCGTTCACAACCCTACTTAGCACCATATAAAACAAAAACAGCACCATGTAAAAATAAGCATAAGAATAAAAAAATAAATGTATCTGATGGAGAAATCACCCATCTTCTGTGGTGCATCCTTAGCAGCAGTATATATTACAAATAAATAGCTCCTTACAAAATAAAAGCTATACCATGCCCATCTTCTGGGGTATATTCTCAGCAGCATATTAAACAAAAACAGGTCCGTATGAAATAAATCACTCTCTGATGGAGCTACACCTCACACCCATCTTCTGGAGTGCTACTAGTACTTAGCTGCATATAAAACAAAAACAACTGAAATAAAAGGCCCACTTAAAAACAAAACAAAAATCAGTTTTACTCAGTTTCCATGTTTGTCTTCAGAAAAATGAGGATGTCCACATTTTCTGCTGACAGTACAGATCTGCTTGCTGTGACAATGTCACCTGCTGTGGAAAACACCCTCTCACTGGGGACAGAGATTCCAGGTACAGCCAAGTAACGCTGTGCTAACTTGGCAAGGTGAGGGTACGAGCTGTGATGTTTCTTCCACCATCTCAGTGGGTTACCATCTGTGGGAATGCAGTCTGCTAACCTGTACAAGTTCATCTCCTCCTCTGCCACTGCGGCTGCAGACCTGGTCCTTGGCCTCTGGGCCATGAACCGTTCTCCGAACAACTCCTTCATGGCTGACTTCTTCTCTGGTGGAGATGCTGATGATGAATCTGATGAGTCTGCTGCTTGAGTCTCTGCGGATGTGGTTGCTTCTGTTGTGCCTGTGGCTTGGTCCTGAAGAAATACAAACAACAAAACTATATTTGTTAATGTTAACTATTTTTATTAATATATATTTTTATTTAAATAAAAAAATAATATTTAATTTAAATAATATTTACAATTCATACACTAGCACAATACAATTTCTTCAATTAATAAAAGAATACCTACTTGTTCAATGATCACCACAATCTCTGTGGTGAGTGCTCCATAGACTCTCTGGTGAGCGGCATCATCCAAGTGTTGCAGGGACTTGTGTAGGTAATCCTGAAGGGCAGGATCTGTGTATCTCTGCTCCAGGTCATTCCTGATGGCTTTTTTGACATGTCTCACTGCTGGGCTGTCATCATCAGACTGCCATAGAGTTCAGGGTGTTCTTTTTTTTTTTTTTTTTTTCTTTTTCTTTTTTCAAATGTGTTTATTGAGCTTTTTATATATTAACATAACAACAACAATAAGACAATATTATATTATAATATAATATTTGACATCCATAATAATTAATTTAGTTTACAGTATTTCATTTCAAAATTAGTGGTTTATTGACCATGAATTCCAAAAAGAATGAAACTTTAATGTTAATGAGTTGGTATTGAGTTGACTAACAAGGTGAAACAGTATTGGATCATAATTCATATTTTATGCTTCATAAACAGTCAAATCAGACGGGGTCAATTTTGACCCCGGAGGACAACAGGTGTCATTATGTGTCACCATTAAAAAAAATGTATATGCTTTCAAAACAATGTTCTGACCTAAACTTTGACATATACCAGACTGTGGTAACCAATCAACATGTGTTCCTAATATATGAACTATAATCAAAAATATTCAGAATTTTAGATTTTTTAAAAACAAAAAAATGCGATATAATTTCATATACATGGCAAGGCAAGGCAAGGCATTTTTATTTATATAGCGCATTTCATACCAAGAGGCAACTCAATGTGCTTTACATAAAAACAGCATTTAAAAAGAACAAATTTAAACACACAGTTAAAAGCAAGAACAAAGAAAAAGAAAAATTAAAAAGAAAAGTATATTATATATATTAAAACGATTTAGAGGACTTACAGTGCAAATCCAAGATTACGATTTAAAATTATTTAAAAGGGCTCAGCCATAGGCACATGAAAAGAGAAATGTTTTTAACCTGGATTTAAAAGTGCTTACAGTTGGGGCTGATTTGAGTTCTGCAGGTAGTTTGTTCCATTTGCGTGCAGCGTAACAGCTAAGTGCTGCTTCACCGTGTCTGGTTTGAACTCTGTGCTCCACTATCTGACCTGAGTCAGTAGATCTCAGAGCTCGACTGGGTTTATGCACTGCTAACATGTCATTCATGTATTCTGGACCTAAACCATTCAGTGATTTGTAAACCAGTAGCAGAACTTTAAAATCTATTCTGTAGCTGACTGGGAGCCAATGTAAAGACTTGAGAACTGGGGTGATATGCTCTGATTTCTTTGTTCTGGTTAAAACTCGAGCTTTACTGACCCTAAAGTATAGAAATATGGGTCAATCTTGGTATTAATGAGTTGGTATTGAGTTGACTAACAAGGTGAAACAGTATTGGATCATAATTCATACACTATGTTTTTTGACACCAGTCAAACCAGACTGGGGTCAAAGTTCACGATGGAGGAACACTACTGCATAGTCGACGGGAAGGTATTATGAGGGTTAAACAGGAAGTCAGTCTCCAACCAGGAAATGCATATTCAAGACTTGGTCAGCTTATCCTTACCTAGCAGAATTATTATTATTATTATTATTATTATTATTATTATTATTATTATTATTAAATTTCATTTTCTCTTAGGCACATAGATGGAAACCACAAACTTGTGAGGTGGAGGAGGTGTTTCATGGCTGTGTTGATGGTTTCAGTCAAACCATCATCTACCTTTTCTTGTCTGGACAACAAGAGAGCCTGTAGTGTTTTGTCACTATTCATAGCTGGTGTTCAGGACTTTGGATTACCGTCCAGGGTGAGATGCGATCATGGACTGGAAAACACCGGTGTTGCCCGCTTCACGCTGTCCAGGAGAGGACTTAACAGACGTAGTGTTATTACTGGTAGATCAGCGCATAATCAAAGAATCGAGGGATTGTGGGCAGAGCTACATCGAGTAGTGTCATTTCACTTTGTAAATCTCTTCAACTTTATGAGGGGGAATGGTGTATTAGATTCACTCAGTGAGCTACATTTATTTTGTCTTCATTACATATATTTGCCAAGAATTCAAAAGGCTGCCACTGAATTTCAGAACCAGTGGAATAACCATGGTCTTCTGACACAAAGGGGACAAACTCCTCTTCAGCTGTGGCAAAGGGGCATAATCAACAATGCAGGAGTGCATAACCCAAGTATGAATGGTATTAGTGACATAGACAGTGGCTTTGGTATTGATGACAACACACCACTCTCAGACAATCAGTGCTGTTTTGTTCCATCAGTTAACATTACCATCAGTGAGACAATAGTGAATACACAGCAGCAGACTTTTGAAACCACATTTTATTAAATGTTTTGGTTCAGGAGAATCAACTGACTAAAGTGTTACTTATTTTAAGTAATGATGTCCTTTGTTGAATCGTAGGTCTGAAACTGACAACATTAATATGAATACAGTATCAGTGGAATCTGTGAGAATAGGATTTAGGATAAGAAACAACAA
Source organism: Argyrosomus regius (assembly GCA_946959425.1). Taxonomy (NCBI): domain Eukaryota; kingdom Metazoa; phylum Chordata; class Actinopteri; family Sciaenidae; genus Argyrosomus; species Argyrosomus regius. The sequence continues at coordinate 300,135 of CAMPSB010000028.1, forward strand.
AAACAAAAATAGTTTCACATTGCACATGTACTTACTGTATGTTAAAAGTACCTTTAGTGCACAGTTTACAACTTAGAGAATTCAAGAGAGTCTAAACCACCTGTGCTAGTCTAACCATTCCATAAGGCCATGAGAGTCTAGAGCAACATTATGCTCATATGCAAAATGTATAAATCACAGCCTGATTGTGGTGCTACAGGAAAACAATTACACATCATTCACTTTACTACAAATATACAATATTAAATAAAAAAAATATATATATATAAAAATAAAGTTGCTGAAATAAAAAGTAATGACAAAATAAAAAAAGTATGAATTCACTTACAAAAACACTGATCTATAGCAGGTGGGAAGTTTATAACAACACGATGGAAATTAAAATAGATGAACTTATCAGTAAAACAAACAAAAAAAGCGACAGTAAAATTAGTTTGGCCTTCTTTCCAAGATAAAATACAGACCTAAGTTCCAAACCCATTTTATGCCAACTGGAGTTAGGTGGATGGTGAAGAGGCTGTCCACCAGGTCAGCTTTGAGGGTTGTAGGAGACCAGCATAGAAGGGGGCGAAAACTCTCTGGACGAGCTTGAATTTTGGCCAGCACACCAAGTCTTCTTAGTCCATCCTGAAAAGTAAGTAGAAAACAAGTAAAAAACAAGCTTGTGGTGACTTGAGTTTTAACAAAAAGTCACATGCAGCAGATGAAAGAATTAAAGAGAGAACATCATAATCAAAAATTGTGAGTAGTTACTAAGGAACAAGTGAGGAATGAAATAGGAACGACCTGATAACTAATGAATCGTTAATATGTAATAAGAGAGAGCTGGACATTGTAGTGTTAGTCTGTTTACATGTTGTTGACGTGTTTTTTGAAGCCGTTGACTAGCCGCAGCATTAGCTGTGTTGACAGACATTTATGATTTAGTAGACTGACAACTTCCAGGTAAATTACCACGTATGTTGTTCTTACCTTTTCCTTGTTCGGGGGCCCCTGTTGCCAAAGTGTTGCTGCGTCTGACACCGCAGAGGCTGCCGCAATCCTCCGGGCTGTCCTTGGGTGGCGTTCGCTGCTTGCCCTGCTGAAGCGACTTGGGAGCTTGGAGGTCTAAAAAGTTGTCTCATCTCACTTTCCGCCGAGCTGTGAGCAACGTTAAGTACAGACGAGCCTGTCCTCTGCCGCTCAACAGGCAAGGACAAAAATGTGACGGTTTCCCGCGATGATAAAATATTTCGTAATATACCGATGACTTGTTGCAGTGCTCGTTATTCCTCTCCACCATCTATGCTGTGCGTGACATGAACATAACCCGGCACGAGCCAATCACAACACGAGAAATGAGCTGCCTTCCGTTTCATCTATACTTTAGCTCTCACATACATATATTCTCCTCTCACATACATATATTCTCGACAGACATAAATATATGTATGTAAGAGTGAGAGGGCCAGAATGAATAAAGTCGTGAACGGCCCCTCATAGGTTGTGGTTAAGGCCATAAAAATTGTGTATATGCGTGTGTGATCTAAAGAGTTAGTTAGTTTATGCCTGTGTGAAGCAAGCCTGACTAATATCTAGTTAGCTGTTTGTCATAGAACCTGAGTGTACTAACATCAGGTTAACCACATAAATGATCACAACACATCAGTAGCTATACACACATTAACTAAAGTTACTCTGTCCTGTGGTTAGTCACAAGTTGACTGTTAAGGTAAACAAAAGAGTTTGAAGTTTGGCTTCAAAGGCCTCAACAGAAAAGAAGGATATAATATAATATTCCTGATCAAAGGGGCATGATGGGAAAAGTCCCTGCAGTCAGCTGCCCTCTCTTTAAACTCTGGAGACACATCGGGTCCCAGTACTCTGAGAGCAGAGAGTCCAGGATACATAAGGTTTAATGAGACAGAGATATAAGAAGAGGCAGGCCCACTTCAAGTTTGTAATTGATCAGCAGGAGTAGAGAGGTGACGTTAACCACATAGAAGTGCTTCTATATTAACAACACACAGACAAATTGTTGGAACCTCAAAGTGCTCCAAAGTTTGATGTTTATTTGATCATTAATGGCAAAATATTTACACACAGAAACACATGACACATATGAAGCTGAGCTTCTAAATATAGTGGTCAAGTCGCAATTTTTTTTTTCCATTCATATGTACGAAGAAAGAAGAAATTAACCAGTTAATTCAGATATATGGTTCATACGCCAGAGACAAAGTCAGACAAAAACTGTTTCCTAAATATATACATCAGCAAAGCACAGAGTTATTTAATTTTGTCTGCAAGCCACGAGCAATAAAAGCATATTGAGTTCAAACTTCACTCTAAATCTGTGTTACACCTCAAAAGAGGCACAAAGAAAATCCTGTCTCACTCAAAAACAAAGTCCAGTTCTACTGCTTTGTACTGTAGTACACACACTCACTCCAGGTTTGATCCCTCTGTGTTCTTGATCTCTTGGAGAGGTTGACACTTAAGGCAGCATAATAGAGGTTGTCTACGTTTTGGTGATCCTAGTAACAAAATATACATCACATATAATTATTTTATTTTGCACAGAAATGAAAACTATATCCAGAAAACAATCAACAACAACATGTCTGAGTGGTAATTCAGCAGTTAGTTTACTGTCAACAGTTTTTACTCACCTCTGCATTTGCTGTGGAGGGAGCTGAACATCTTGTTTGAGACTCTGGTTGTGAAACAGAAAAGAAGCTCTTCATTCAGAAGTCATGTTCAGTGAATACAAGCTGTAACATACAAACTAGCAGTTACCTGAAGATCGGCAGCTGTTTGTCTTGTTCATCATGCAGACTGAGAAAGCCAGTAAAACAACCAGGATGATGGGGAATGCTGAAAATCCTCTCCAGAAATACATCAAGAAAAGAGAGTCCACCTCATCTGTGCAAAAACATACATCAGAAACACACTGTTAACATGTTTTCTGTTTTCACAAAAAGTATGTTTAGAAGTTACTAAAAAGATTCACCAACCTCGTCTAGAAAAGTGACTTACCTTCAAAGTCCAGCTTGGTCCCGTTTCCAAACAGTATGTGTCCACATGAGGCAACAGCACAGTAGTAGGTCCCAGCATGAGAATGATTCAGGCTCTTCATCGGCAAGTTGTAGACACAGGTATGTGTTTGTGTGTTGGGTTTCCTCTCACACTGATCATTCCTGCCTCCATGGGTGTAAATGAGTCCTGGATGAGATTCTTCAGAGTCTTTGAACCAGTAAACACTGTGTTCTCCATCACAGGTCCCAGTGTGTACTGTACACTTCAGAGTCACAGAGCCTCCTGGCTGGATGGTCTCAGATGCTGACTGATGGACCAAAGCTGTGATGTTCAAACCTGAATCCTTTACACTGACAGTAATGACCTCTGCAAATGTGAATTTTACTGACGAGGTAGTTACACAATAGTAGGTAGCTGAGTCTAACGTTTGTAAATCTGAGATCTTCAAGTGGTTTTTACCATTTCCTGTGTCCAGTGTGAAGCGTGGATTGTTCTTGAATTCTTCAGAAAAATTGCCTTTCTCATCATAAATGTAGAAAGAAGAGATGAGCCTTGGTTTCTGTCCCAGAGATTGTTTATACCAGTAATGGTTTGTACGAGCATGGGTTTGTCTTTCATAAAAACATTGTAAAGTCAACTTGTGTCCTGCGTTAACTGATAAAAAATCACTCTCCTGAAGAACGGACGAGGAAGATTTCAGTTCAGTCACCTGAGCTGAAGTGAAATAAGAGACAAAGTAAATCCACAGTTACTTTAATATGACAGAATTTAGTGTAAATTATTAAATTAGAAATATTACAAACGTTTCAATGAGTAGTGATCACACATCAAAAGATAAAAACTGGAGCCATAAATACAGAAAACTCACCCACTATCCCCAAGAACAAACACGTCAGATACAAGACAAACTTTGCAGATGTCATCGTGTTCAAATTGTTGTGTCGAATGAAATAATACTGACAGTGTCTCCACTCTTCACAGACAAGACTGTGTCTGATTGGTCAGCCATAAATAACTATGACGTGTATATAGGAAACATGGTCACATGCGCACTGCCACCTTTGATGTGAAGTTTGGTTTTCGTGGAGATTCACACAGTGAGAGATGGCTGCCATCATATCACACATGAATCTAATACATGGTTTTGAGCAGATCATTATTGTTGATCCCCGAAAATGTTATCAAACTTATTATTTCAAGTTGTAGTCCAGAACCTAACTCTGTATTTTGTGCTGCTTTGAACAGACACATTCTTATCTTTAAAAGGAAGAAAACCACCACACCTCCATACAAACAGTTAAATCCCTTTAAGAGGAGGAGTCTAAGTATTGTTCTTGAATAACTGTTTTTTCATGTTCAAAACATTTAATATATATATAATATATGTTACTATCCTTGTTTCTAGTACTTAAAACCACAGTTTTGTATGTTTAAGTGGCTTAAGGTTCATCAGTGTGAGAGTTTAAACAGGTTTACACCAAAACCACAATAAACATTACACTGACAGAGATACACTGCAACAAGACTAAGAGTGTACAGCCATGCTAACAGCTCTTTGAGGCTGTGCTTTGAGCTACATGCTCAAAGGTGTTTAGCAGGTATAAGGTTAACAATGTCACCTTAGTTCAGTGTGGTAGCTTCATAACAGCCAATTCAAACATAAAGAAGTTAGTTATTACATATACATTATAAAGAGTTAAAAAGAGGTCCCATGGACCTTGCGTCCTCCATGCTAAAGAGGAAGAGGACCATCTAGATTGTCACAAGGGCAAAGTTCAAAAGCCAGTATCTGTGATGTATGGGGTGTGTAACTTGCACATCTGTGAAGGCTCCATTAATGCTGAAAAGTACATAGAGGTTTTGAACCAACATATGCTGCCATCCTGACGTCTTTCTCAGGGACGTCCCTGCTTCATCTGGAAAGACATGACAAGTCACATTCTGTACGTGTTACAACAGCGTGGCTTCATAGTAAAAGACTGCAGGGACTAGACTGAACTACCTTCAGTTCAGACCTGTTTCCTACTGAAAATGTGTGACGCATTATGAAGTGCAAAATTTGACGTTGGAGACTCTGGCCTGCTGAGGAAATGACATTGTTTATCAAGCAAGAATGTGAAGTAATTTTGTACTATATTCAAACAAATCTAGATCAAAAACGATTTGTAAATCATTGCATTCTGTTTTTGTGTATGTTTTATACAGCATCCTAATTGTTTTGTAATATGAGTTTTGTAATAATTGATCCCATAGACAATGAACAAATGAGCCAATATAGCATCATATTTCTGTTTGACATAACTTCAGACTGCACCAGTTACATA
>CAMPSB010000029.1:0-74510 GCA_946959425.1 Argyrosomus regius
TGACCAAAACTGACCCGGAACTGACCTGAAATTGACCAAAGACCAACCAACAGACTAGAAACAGACCAAAACTGATCAAAACTGACCTGGAACCGACCTGAAATTGACCAAAAACCAACCTACAGACTAGAAACAGACCAAAACTGATCAAATCTGACCTGGAACTGACCTGAAATTGACCAAAACCGACCAACAGACTAAACACTGACCAAAACTGACCTGGAACTGACCTGAAATTGACCAAGAACCAATCTACAGACTAAAAACTGACCAAAACTGATCAAAACTGACCTGGAACCGACCTGTAATTGACCAAAGATCAACCAACAGACTAAAAATTGACCAAAATTGATCAAAACTGACCTGGAACTGACCTGAAATTGACCAAAAACCAACCTACAGACTAAAAACTGACCAAAACTGATCACAGCTGACCTGGAACCGACCTGAAATTGACCAAAAACCAACCAAAAGCCTAAAACTGACCAAAACTCACAGGAAAAGTGACCAAAAACCAACCAACAGACTAAAAGTTGACCAAAACTCACCTGGAACCGACCTGAAATTGACCAAAAACCAACCAATAGACTAAAAACTGATCAAGACTGGCCTGGAACTGACCTGAAATTGACCAAAAACCAACCTACAGACTAAAAACTGATCAAGACTGACGTGGAACTGACCTGAAATTGACTACAGACCAACCAACAGACTAAAAACTGATCAAAAACTGACCTGGAACTGACCTGAAATTGACCAAAAACCAACCAACAATTCAAATTCATTCAATTCAAATTTATTTGTATAGCCCAAAGTCGCAAAATACATTTTGCCTCGGAGGGCTTCACAATCTGTACAGGGAGTGACACACTCTGTCCTTAGACCCTCGGTTCGAGTGAGGAAAACTTGCCCACAAAAAACCCTTTTAACAGGGAAAAAGTGGAAGAAACCTCAGGAAGAGCCACAGAGGAGGGATCCCTCTCCCAGGACGGACAGACGTGCAATAGATGTCACGTGTACAGTCAACAAGTCAACAGAAACATTTTGTGTAATTACAATGAAAAATGACAATGGATTACAATGAATGATAAAATGATTACAGTAGCAGTGGAACCTGTGATAGAGATAGAGAGACACAGATGCACAGCAGCAGCAAATCATTAACTAAGTCACTATAAACTGTAATGGAGATCTGGTAACATTAATGACAGTACTAATATATGTAGTGGACGTCATGCAGGACCACAGCAGCAGTCACGATCCACGAGAACCTGCTGGACTTAAAGAGCACAGAAACTCCGGGAAGAAGTTTAGTTAGTAAGATGCATTAATGTACATGTATGACAGACATGTATGTTTACAGATGGTGGTGGTGATGGTGAGAGAGAGAGGGAGAGAGAGAGAGAGAGAGAGAGAGAGAGAGAGAGAGAGAGAGAGAGAGAGAGGGAGGGTTCTAGAATCTAAAAACTGACCTGGAACCGACCTGAAATTGACCAAAAAGCAACAAACAGACTAAAAACTGACCAAAACTCACAGGACAAGTGACCAAAAACCAACCAACAGACTAAAAACTGACCAAAACTGACCTGGAACTGCCCGGAAATTGACCAAAGACCAACCAAGAGACTAAAAAACTTACCAAAACTGACCTGGAACTGACCTGTAACTGACCTGAAATTGACTACAGACCACCCAACAGACTAAAAACTGATGAAAACTGACCTGGAACTGACCTGAAATTGACCAAAAACCAACCAACAATCTAAAAACTGACCTGGAACCGACCTGAAATTGACCAAAAAGCAACAAACAGACTAAAAACTGACCAAAACTCACAGGACAAGTGACCAAAAACCAACCAACAGACTAAAAACTGACCAAAACTGACCTGGAACTTCCCGGAAATTGACCAAAGACCAACCAAGAGACTAAAAACTTACCAAAACTGACCTGGAACTGACCTGTAACTGACCTGAAATTGACTACAGACCACCCAACAGACTAAAAACTGATCAAAACTGACCTGGAACTGACCTGAAATTGACCAAAAACCAACCAACAATCTAAAAACTGACCTGGAACCGACCTGAAATTGACCAAAAAGCAACAAACAGACTAAAAACTGACCAAAACTCACAGGACAAGTGACCAAAAACCAACCAACAGACTAAAAACAGACCAAAACTGACTTGGAACTGACCTGAAATTGACCAAAGACCAACCAACAGACTAAAAACTGACCAAAACTGACCTGGAACTGACCTGAAATTGACCAAAGACCAACCAACAGACTAAAAACTGATCAAGACTGACCTGGAACTGACCTGAAATTGACCGAAAACCAGACAACAGACCAAAACTGATCAAAACTGACCTGGGACTGACCTGAAATTGACCAAAGACCAACCAACAGACTAAAAACTGACCAAAACTGACCAGGAAACGACCTGAAAATTGACCAAAAAACCAAACAACAGACTAAAAACTGAAGAAAACTAACCAAAACTGACGTGAAAATTGACCAGAAACCAACCAACAGACTAAAAACTGAAGGAAACTAACCAAAACTGACCTGGAACTGACCTGAAATTGACCAAAAACGAAACCAACAGACTAAAAACTGACCAAAACTGATCAAGACTGACCTGCAACTGACCTGAAACTGACCAAAAACCAACCAACAGACTAAAAACTGATCAAAACTGACCTGGGACTGACCTGAAATTGACCAAAGACCAACCAACAGACTAAAAACTGACCAAAACGGAACTGAAAATTGACCAAAAACCAACCAACAGACTAAAAACTGAAGAAAACTAACCAAAACAGACCTGGAACTGACCTGAAATTGACCAATAACCAACCAACAGACTACAAACTGAAGAAAACTCATCAAAACTGACCTGGAACTGAGCTGAAATTGACCAAAAACGAAACCAACAGACTAAAAACTGACTAAAAACTGACCAAAACTGATCAAAACTGACCTGGAACTGACCTGAAATTAACCAAAAACCAACCAACAGACTAAAAACTGACCAAAACTGATCAAAACTGGCCTGGAACTGACCTGAAATTGACCAATAACCAACAAACAGACTACAAACTGAAGAAAACTCATCAAAACTGATCTGGAACTGAGCTGAAATTGACCAAAAACGAAACCAACAGACTAAAAACTGACTAAAAACTGACCAAAACTGATCAAAACTGACCTGGAACTGACCTGAAATTAACCAAAAACCAACCACCAGACTAAAAACTGACCAAAACTCAAATGAAAAGTGACCAAAAACCAACCAACAGACTAAAAACTGGACAAAACTCACATGAAAAGTGACCAAAAACCAACCAACAGACTAAAAACTGAAGAAAACTAACCAAAACTGACCTGAAAATTGACCAGAAACCAACCAACAGACTAGAAACAGACCAAAACTGATCAAAACTGACCTGGACCTGACCTGAAATTGACCAAAGACCAACCAACAGACTAGAAACAGACCAAAACTGATCAAAACTGACCTGGAACTTACCTGAAATGTACAGGGAGTGACACACTCTGTCCTTAGACCCTCGGTTCGAGTGAGGAAAAACTTGCCCACAAAAAACCCTTTTAACAGGGAAAAAAGTGGAAGAAACCTCAGGAAGAGCCACAGAGGAGGGATCCTCTCCCAGGACGGACAGACGTGCAATAGATGTCACGTGTACAGTCAACAAGTCAACAGAAACATTTTGTGTAATTACAATGAAAAATGACAATGGATTACAATGAATGATAAAATGATTACAGTAGCAGTGGAACCTGTGATAGAGATAGAGAGACACAGATGCACAGCAGCAGCAAATCATTAACTAAGTCACTATAAACTGTAATGGAGATCTGGTAACATTAATGACAGTACTAATATATGTAGTGGACGTCATGCAGGACCACAGCAGCAGTCACGATCCACGAGAACCTGCTGGACTAAAGAGCACAGAAACTCCGGGAAGAAGTTTAGTTAGTAAGATGCATTAATGTACATGTATGACAGACATGTATGTTTACAGATGGTGGTGGTGATGGTGAGAGAGAGAGGGAGAGAGAGAGAGAGAGAGAGAGAGAGAGAGAGAGAGAGAGAGAGAGAGAGAGGGAGGGTTCTAGAATCTAAAAACTGACCTGGAACCGACCTGAAATTGACCAAAAAGCAACAAACAGACTAAAAAACTGACCAAAACTCACAGGACAAGTGACCAAAAACCAACCAACAGACTAAAAACTGACCAAAACTGACCTGGAACTGCCCGGAAATTGACCAAAGACCAACCAAGAGACTAAAAACTTACCAAAACTGACCTGGAACTGACCTGTAACTGACCTGAAATTGACTACAGACCACCCAACAGACTAAAAAACTGATGAAAACTGACCTGGAACTGACCTGAAATTGACCAAAAACCAACCAACAATCTAAAAACTGACCTGGAACCGACCTGAAATTGACCAAAAAGCAACAAACAGACTAAAAACTGACCAAAACTCACAGGACAAGTGACCAAAAACCAACCAACAGACTAAAAACTGACCAAAACTGACCTGGAACTTCCCGGAAATTGACCAAAGACCAACCAAGAGACTAAAAACTTACCAAAACTGACCTGGAACTGACCTGTAACTGACCTGAAATTGACTACAGACCACCCAACAGACTAAAAACTGATCAAAACTGACCTGGAACTGACCTGAAATTGACCAAAAACCAACCAACAATCTAAAAACTGACCTGGAACCGACCTGAAATTGACCAAAAAGCAACAAACAGACTAAAAACTGACCAAAACTCACAGGACAAGTGACCAAAAAACCAACCAACAGACTAAAAACAGACCAAAACTGACTTGGAACTGACCTGAAATTGACCAAAGACCAACCAACAGACTAAAAACTGACCAAAACTGACCTGGAACTGACCTGAAATTGACCAAAGACCAACCAACAGACTAAAAACTGATCAAGACTGACCTGGAACTGACCTGAAATTGACCGAAAACCAGACAACAGACCAAAACTGATCAAAACTGACCTGGGACTGACCTGAAATTGACCAAAGACCAACCAACAGACTAAAAACTGACCAAAACTGACCAGGAAACGACCTGAAAATTGACCAAAAACCAAACAACAGACTAAAAACTGAAGAAAACTAACCAAAACTGACGTGAAAATTGACCAGAAACCAACCAACAGACTAAAAACTGAAGGAAACTAACCAAAACTGACCTGGAACTGACCTGAAATTGACCAAAACGAAACCAACAGACTAAAAACTGACCAAAACTGATCAAGACTGACCTGCAACTGACCTGAAACTGACCAAAAACCAACCAACAGACTAAAAACTGATCAAAACTGACCTGGGACTGACCTGAAATTGACCAAAGACCAACCAACAGACTAAAAACTGACCAAACGGAACTGAAAATTGACCAAAAACCAACCAACAGACTAAAAACTGAAGAAAACTAACCAAAACAGACCTGGAACTGACCTGAAATTGACCAATAACCAACCAACAGACTACAAACTGAAGAAAACTCATCAAAACTGACCTGGAACTGAGCTGAAATTGACCAAAAACGAAACCAACAGACTAAAAACTGACTAAAAACTGACCAAAACTGATCAAAACTGACCTGGAACTGACCTGAAATTAACCAAAAACCAACCAACAGACTAAAAACTGACCAAAACTGATCAAAACTGGCCTGGAACTGACCTGAAATTGACCAATAACCAACAAACAGACTACAAACTGAAGAAAACTCATCAAAACTGATCTGGAACTGAGCTGAAATTGACCAAAAACGAAACCAACAGACTAAAAACTGACTAAAAACTGACCAAAACTGATCAAAACTGACCTGGAACTGACCTGAAATTAACCAAAAACCAACCACCAGACTAAAAAACTGACCAAAACTCAAATGAAAAGTGACCAAAAACCAACCAACAGACTAAAAACTGGACAAAACTCACATGAAAAGTGACCAAAAACCAACCAACAGACTAAAAACTGAAGAAAACTAACCAAAACTGACCTGAAAATTGACCAGAAACCAACCAACAGACTAGAAACAGACCAAAACTGATCAAAACTGACCTGGACCTGACCTGAAATTGACCAAAGACCAACCAACAGACTAGAAACAGACCAAAACTGATCAAAACTGACCTGGAACTTACCTGAAATTGACCGAAAACCAGACAACAGACCAAAACTGATCAAAACTGACCTGGGACTGACCTGAAATTGACCAAAGACCAACCAACAGACTAAAAACTGACCAAAACTGACCTGGAACCGACCTGAAAATTGACCAAAAACCAACCAACAGACTAAAAACTGAAGAAAACTAACCAAAACTGACCTGAAAATTGACCAGAAACCAACCAACAGACTAAAAACTGAAGGAAACTAACCAAAACTGACCTGGAACTGACCTGAAATTGACCAAAAACGAAACCAACAGACTAAAAACTGACCAAAACTGATCAAGACTGACCTGCAACTGACCTGAAACTGACCAAAAACCAACCAACAGACTAAAAACTGACCAAAACTGATCAAAACTGACCTGGAACCGAGCTGAAAATTGACCAAAAACCAACCAACAGACTAAAAACTGAAGAAAACTCACATAAAACGTGACCAAAAACCAACCAACAGACTAAAAACTGACCAAAATTGATGAAAACTGACCTGGAACCGACGTGAAATTAACCAAAAACCAACCAACAGACAAAAAACTGACCAAAACTCACATAAAAAGTGACCAAAAACCAACCAACAGACTAAAAACTGACCAAAACTGACCTGGAACTGACCTGTAATTGACCAAAAACCAACCAACAGACTAAAAACTGACCAAAATTGATCAAAACTGACCTGGAACTGACCTGAAATTGACCAAAGACCAACCAACAGACTAAAAACTGACCAAAACGGAACTGAAAATTGACCAAAAACCAACCAACAGACTAAAAACTAAAGAAAATTAACCAAAACAGACCTGGAACTGACCTGAAATTGACCAATAACCAACCAACAGACTACAAACTGAAGAAAACTCATCAAAACTGACCTGGAACTGAGCTGAAATTGACCAAAAACGAAACCAACAGACTAAAAACTGACTAAAAACTGACCAAAACTGATCAAAACTGACCTGGAACTGACCTGAAATTAACCAAAAACCAACCAACAGACTAAAAACTGACCAAAACTGATCAAAACTGACCTGGAACTGACCTGAAATTGACCAAAAACCAACCAACAAACTAAAAAGTGAACAAAACTGATCAAAACTGACCTGGAACCGACCTGAAATTAACCAAAAACCAACCAACAGACTAAAAACTGACCAAAACGGAACTGAAAATTGACCAAAAACCAACCAACAGACTAAAAAACTAAAGAAAATTAACCAAAACAGACCTGGAACTGACCTGAAATTGACCAATAACCAACCAACAGACTACAAACTGAAGAAAACTCATCAAAACTGACCTGGAACTGAGCTGAAATTGACCAAAAACGAAACCAACAGACTAAAAACTGACTAAAAACTGACCAAAACTGATCAAAACTGACCTGGAACTGACCTGAAATTAACCAAAAACCAACCAACAGACTAAAAACTGACCAAAACTGATCAAAACTGACCTGGAACTGACCTGAAATTGACCAAAAACCAACCAACAAACTAAAAAGTGAACAAAACTGATCAAAACTGACCTGGAACCGACCTGAAATTAACCAAAAACCAACCAACAGACTAAAAACTGACCAAAACTCAAATGAAAAGTGACCAAAAACCAACCAACAGACTAAAAACTGGACAAAACTCACATGAAAAGTGACCAAAAACCAACCAACAGACTATCAACTAACCAAAGCTGACCTGGACCTGACCTGAAATTGACCAAAGACCAACCAACAGACTAGAAACAGACCAAAACTGATCAAAACTGACCTGGAACTTACCTGAAATTGACCGAAAACCAGACAACAGACCAAAACTGATCAAAACTGACCTGGGACTGACCTGAAATTGACCAAAGACCAACCAACAGACTAGAAACCGACCAAAACTGATCTGAAATTGACCAAAGACCAACCAACAGACTAATGACTGATCAAAACTGACCTGGAACTGACCTGAAATTGACCAAAAACCAACCAACAGACTAAAAACTGACCAAAACTGGCCTGAAATTGACCAAAGACCAACCTACAGACTAAAAACTGACCAAAACTGACCTGAAATTGACCAAAGACCAACCAACAGACTAATAACTGACCAAAACTGACCTGAAATTGACCAAAGACCAACCTACAGACTAATAACTGACCAAAACTCACAGGGAAAGTGACCCAAATCCAACCAACAGACTAAAAACTGACCAAAACTGATCAAAACTGACCTGGAACTGACCTGAAATTGACCAAAGACCAACCAACAGACTAAAAACTGACCAAAACTGATCAAAACTGACGTGGAACTGACCTGAAATTGACCAAAGACAAACCAACAGACTAGAAACTGATCAAGACTGGCCTGGAACTGACCTGAAGTTGACCACAGACCAACCAACAGACTAGAAACAGACCAAAACTGATCAAAACTGACCTGGAACTGACCTGAAATTGACGACAAAACAACCTACAGACTAAAAACTGACCAAAACTGACCTGAAATTGACCAAAGACCAACCAACAGACTAAAAAACTGACCAGAACTGACCTGGAACTGACCTGAAATTGACCAAAGACCAACCAACAGACTAAAAACTGACCAAAACTGACCTGGAACTGACCTGAAATTGACCACAGACCAACCAACAGACTAAAAACAGACCAAAACTGATCAAATCTGACCTGGAACTGACCTGAAATTGTGAAAAAACAACCTACAGCCTAAAACCTGACCAAAACTGATCAAAACTGACCTGTAACTGACCTGAAATTGACGACAAAACAACCTACAGACTAAAAAACTGACCAAAACTGATCAAAACTGACCTGAAATTGACCAAAGACCAACCAAAAGACTAATGACTGATCAAAACTGACCTGGAACTGACCTGAAATTGACCAAAAACCAACCAACAGCCTAAAAACTGACCAGGAACTGCCCTGAAATTGACCAAAGACCAACCAACAGACTAAAAACTGACCAAAACTGACCTGGAACTGACCTGAAATTGACCAAAGACCAACCAACAGACTAGGAACAGACCAAAACTGATCAAAACTGACCTGGAACTTACCTGAAATTGACCGAAAACCAGACAACAGACCAAAACTGATCAAAACTGACCTGGGACTGACCTGAAATTGACCAAAGACCAACCAACAGACTAGAAACCGACCAAAACTGATCTGAAATTGACCAAAGACCAACCAACAGACTAATGACTGATCAAAACTGACCTGGAACTGACCTGAAATTGACCAAAAACCAACCAACAGACTAAAAACTGACCAAAACTGGCCTGAAATTGACCAAAGACCAACCTACAGAATAAAAACTGACCAAAACTGACCTGAAATTGACCAAAGACCAACCAACAGACTAATAACTGACCAAAACTGACCTGAAATTGACCAAAGACCAACCTACAGACTAATAACTGACCAAAACTCACAGGGAAAGTGACCCAAATCCAACCAACAGACTAAAAACTGACCAAAACTGATCAAAACTGACCTGGAACTGACCTGAAATTGACCAAAGACCAACCAACAGACTAAAAACTGACCAAAACTGATCAAAACTGACCTGGAACTGACCTGAAATTGACCAAAGACAAACCAACAGACTAGAAACTGATCAAGACTGGCCTGGAACTGACCTGAAGTTGACCACAGACCAACCAACAGACTAGAAACAGACCAAAACTGATCAAAACTGACCTGGAACTGACCTGAAATTGACGACAAAACAACCTACAGACTAAAAACTGACCAAAACTGACCTGAAATTGACCAAAGACCAACCAACAGACTAAAAACTGACCAGAACTGACCTGGAACTGACCTGAAATTGACCAAAGACCAACCAACAGACTAAAAACTGACCAAAACTGACCTGGAACTGACCTGAAATTGACCACAGACCAACCAACAGACTAAAAACAGACCAAAACTGATCAAATCTGACCTGGAACTGACCTGAAATTGACGAAAAAACAACCTACAGCCTAAAACCTGACCAAAACTGATCAAAACTGACCTGTAACTGACCTGAAATTGACGACAAAACAACCTACAGACTAAAAACTGACCAAAACTGATCAAAACTGACCTGAAATTGACCAAAGACCAACCAAAAGACTAATGACTGATCAAAACTGACCTGGAACTGACCTGAAATTGACCAAAAACCAACCAACAGCCTAAAAACTGACCAGGAACTGCCCTGAAATTGACCAAAGACCAACCAACAGACTAAAAACTGACCAAAACTGACCTGGAACTGACCTGAAATTGACCAAAGACCAACCGACAGAATAGGAACAGACCAAAACTGATCAAAACTGACCTGGAACTGACCTGAAATTGACCAAAAACCAACCTACAGACTAAAAACTGATCAAGACTGACCTGGAACTAACCTGAAATTGACCAAAGACCAACCAACAGACTAGAAACCGACCAAAACTGATCAAAACTGACCTAGAACTGACCTGAAATTGACCACAGACCAACCAACAGACTAAAAACTGATCAAAACTGACCTGGAACTGACCTGAAATTGACCAAGAACCAACCTACAGACTAAAAACTGACCAAAACTGATCAAAACTGACCTGGAACTGCCCTGAAATTGACCAAAGACCAACCAACAGACTAAAAACTGACCAAAACTGACCTGAAATTGACCAAAGACCAACCAACAGACTAGAAACCGACCAAAACTGATCTGAAATTGACCAAAGGCCAACCAACAGACTAATGACTGATCAAAACTGACCTGGAACTGACCTGAAATTGACCAAAAACCAACCAACAGACTAAAAACTGACCAAAACTGGCCTGAAATTGACCAAAGACCAACCTACAGACTAAAAACTGACCAAAACTGACCTGAAATTGACCAAAGACCAACCAACAGACTAATAACTGACCAAAACTGACCTGAAATTGACCAAAGACCAACCTACAGACTAAAAACTGACCAAAACTGACCTGAAATTGACCAAAGACCAACCAACAGACTAATAACTTACCAAAACTGACCTGGAACTGACCTGAAATTGACCACAGACCAACCAACAGACTAGAAACAGACCAAAACTGATCAAAACTGACCTGGAACCGACATGAAATTGACCAAAAACCAACCAACAGACTAAAAACTGACCAAAACTCACAGGGAAAGTGACCCAAATCCAACCAACAGACTAAAAACTGACCAAAACTGATCAAAACTGACCTGGAACTGACCTGAAATTGACCAAAGACCAACCAACAGACTAAAAACTGACCAAAACTGATCAAAACTGACCTGGAACTGACCTGAAATTGACCAAAGACAAACCAACAGACTAGAAACTGATCAAGACTGGCCTGGAACTGACCTGAAGTTGACCACAGACCAACCAACAGACTAGAAACAGACCAAAACTGATCAAAACTGACCTGGAACTGACCTGAAATTGACGAAAAAACAACCTACAGACTAAAAACTGACCAAAACTGATCAAAACTGACCTGGAACTGACCTGAAATTGACGACAAAACAACCTACAGACTAAAAACTGACCAAAACTGACCTGAAATTGACCAAAGACCAACCAACAGACTAATGACTGATCAAAACTGACCTGGAACTGACCTGAAATTGACCAAAAACCAACCAACAGCCTAAAAACTGACCGGGAACTGCCCTGAAATTGACCAAAGACCAACCAACAGACTAAAAACTGACCAGAACTGACCTGGAACTGACCTGAAATTGACCAAAGACCAACCAACAGACTAAAAACTGACCAAAACTGACCTGGAACTGACCTGAAATTGACCACAGACCAACCAACAGACTAAAAACAGACCAAAACTGATCAAATCTGACCTGGAACTGACCTGAAATTGACGAAAAAACAACCTACAGCCTAAAACCTGACCAAAACTGATCAAAACTGACCTGTAACTGACCTGAAATTGACGACAAAACAACCTACAGACTAAAAACTGACCAAAACTGATCAAAACTGACCTGGAACTGACCTGGAACTGACCTGAAATTGACCAAGAACCAACCAACAGACTAAAAACTGACCAAAACTGATCAACACTGACCTGGAACTGACCTGAAATTGACCAAAGACCAACCAACAGACTAAAAACTGACCAATACTGATCAAAACTGACCTGGAACCGACCTGAAATTGACCAAAAACCAACCTACATACTAAAAACTGATCAAAACTGACCTGGAACCGACCTGAAATTGACCAAAGACCAACCAACAGACTAAAAACTGATCAAGACTGGCCTGGAACTGACCTGAAATTGACCACAGACCAACCAACAGACTAGAAACAGACCAAAACTGACCTGGAACTGACCTGAAATTGACCAAAGACCAATCTACAGACTAAAAACTGACCAGAACTGATCAAAACTGACCTGGAACCGACCTGAAATTGACCAAAAAACCAACCGACAGAGTAAAAACTGACCAAAATTGATCAAAACTGACCTGGAACCAACCTGAAATTGACCAAAAACCAACCAACAGACTAAAAACTGATCAAAACTGACCTGAAACTGACCTGAAATTGACCAGACCAACCAACAGACTAGAAACTGACCAAAACTGACCTGGAACCGACCTGAAATTGACCAAAAACCAACATGCAGACTAAAAACTGACCAAAACTGATCAAAACTGACCTGGAACTGACCAGAAATTGACCAAAGACCAACCAACAGACTAGAAACAGAATAAAACTGATCAAAACTGACCTCGAACCGACCTGAAATTGACCAAAAACCAACATGCAGACTAAAAACTGACCAAAACTGATCAAAACTGACCTGGAACTGACCTGAAATTGACCACAGACCAACCAACAGACTAAAAACTGACCTGGAACTGCCCTGAAATTGACCAAAGACCAACCGACAGACTAGAAACAGACCAAAACTGATCAAAACTGACCTGGAACTGACCTGAAATTGACCAAAAACGAAACCAACAGACTAAAAACTGACCAAAACTGATCAAGACTGACCTGCAACTGACCTGAAACTGACCAAAAACCAACCAACAGACTAAAAACTGACCAAAACTGATCAAAACTGACCTGGAACCGAGCTGAAAATTGACCAAAAACCAACCAACAGACTAAAAACTGAAGAAAACTCACATAAAAAGTGACCAAAAACCAACCAACAGACTAAAAAACTGACCAAAATTGATGAAAACTGACCTGGAACCGACGTGAAATTAACCAAAAACCAACCAACAGACAAAAAACTGACCAAAACTCACATAAAAAGTGACCAAAAACCAAACAACAGACTAAAAACTGACCAAAACTGACCTGGAACTGACCTGAAATTGACCAAAGACCAACCAACAGACTAAAAACTGACCAAAACTGACCTGTAACTGACCTGAAATTTACCAAAGACCAACCAACAGACTAAAAACTGACCAAAACTGACCTGGAACTGACCTGAAATTGACCAAAGACCAACCAACAGACTAGAAACAGACCAAAACTGATCAAATCTGACCTGGAACTGACCTGAAATTGCCCAAAGACCAACCAACACACTAGAAACAGACCAAAACTGATCAAAACTGACCTGGAACTGACCAGAAATTGACCACAGACTAGAAACAGACCAAAACTGATCAAAACTGACCTGGAACCGACCTGAAATTGACCAAAAACCAACCAACAGACTAAAAACTGACCAAATCTCACAGGAAAAGTGACCAAAAACCAACCAACAGACTAAAAACTGATCAAAACTGACCTGGAACTGACCTGAAATTGACCAAAGACCAACCAACAGACTAAAACACTGACCAAAACTGACCTGTAACTGACCTGAAATTGACCAAAGACCAACCAACAGACTAAAAACTGATCAAAACTGACTTGGAACTGAGCTGAAATTGACCACAGATCAACCAACAGACTAGAAACAGACCAAAACTGATTAAAACTGACCTGGAACAGCCCAGAAATTGACTAAAAAACAACCTACAGGCTAAAAACTGACCAAAACTGATCAACACTGACCTGGAACTGACCTGAAATTGACCAAAGACCAACCAACAGACTAGAAACTGATCAAGACTGGCCTGGAACTGCCCTGAAATTGACCAAAGACCAACCAACAGACTAGAAACAGACCATAACTGATCAAAACTGATCTGGAACCGACCTGAAATTGACCAAAAACCAACCAACAGACTAAAAACTGACCTGGAACTGCCCTGAAATTGACCAAAGACCAACCAACAGACTAGAAACAGACCAAAACTGATCAAAACTGACCTGGAACCGACCTGAAATTGACCAAAGACCAACCAACAGTCTAAAAACTGAATAAAACTTACCTGGAACCGACCTGAAATTGACCAAAAACCAACATGCAGACTAAAAACTGACCAAAACTGATCAAAACTGACCTGGACCTGACCTGAAATTGACCAAAGACCAACCAACAGACTAGAAACAGACCAAAACTGATCAAAACTGACCTCGAACCGACCTGAAATTGACCAAAAACCAACCAACAGACTAAAAACTGACCAAAACTGATCATAACTGACCTGGAACCGACCTGAAATTGACCAAAAACCAAACAACAGACTAAAAACTGACCAAAACTGACCTGGAACTGACCTGAAATTGACCAAAGACCAACCAACAGACTAAAAACTGACCAAAACTGACCTGTAACTGACCTGAAATTGACCAAAGACCAACCAACAGACTAAAAACTGACCAAAACTGACCTGGAACTGACCTGAAATTGACCAAAGACCAACCAACAGACTAGAAACTGATCAGGACTGGCCTGGAACTGACCTGGTATTGACCACAGACCAACCAACAGACTAGAAACAGACCAAAACTGATCAAAACTGACCTGGAACTGACCTGAAATTGACCAAAGACCAACCAACAGACTAAAAACTGACCAAAACTGACCTGGAACCTACCTGAAATTGACCAAAAACCAACCAACAGACTAAAAACTGACCAAAACGGACTTGAAAATTGACCAAAAACCAACCAACAGACTAAAAACTGACCAAAACTGATCAAAACTGACCTGGAGCTGACCTGAAATTGACGAAAGACCAACAAACAGACTAAAAACTGACCAAAACTGACCTGGAACTGACCTGAAATTGACCAAAAACCAACCAACAGACTAAAAACTGATCAAGACTGGCCTGGAACTGACCTGAAATTGACCACAGACCAACCAACAGACTAGAAACAGACCAAAACTGAACTGGAACTGACCTGAAATTGACCAAAAACCAATCTACAGACTAAAAACTGACCAGAACTGATCAAAACTGACCTGGAACCGACCTGAAATTGACCAAAAAACCAACCGACAGAGTAAAAACTGACCAAAATTGATCAAAACTGACCTGGAACCAACCTGAAATTGACCAAAAACCAACCAACAGACTAAAAACTCTGACCTGGAACTGACCTGAAATTGACCAAAGACCAACCAACAGACTAGAAACAGACCAAAACTGATCAAAACTGACCTGGAACCGACCTGAAATTGACCAAAGACCAACCAACAGACTAGAAACAGACCAAAACTGATCAAAACTGACCTGGAACCGACCTGAAATTGACCAAAGACCAACCAACAGACTAAAAACTGATCAAAACTGACTTGGAACTGAGCTGAAGTTGACCACAGATCAACCAACAGACTAAAAACTGACCAAAACTGACCTGGAACTGACCTGAAATTGACCACAGACCAGCCAACAGACTAGAAACAGACCAAAACTGATCAAAACTGACCTGGAACTGACCTGAAATTGACCAAGAACCAATCTACAGACTAAAAACTGACCAAAACTGATCAAAACTGAGCTGGAACCGACCTGAAATTGACCAAAAACCAACCGACAGAGTAAAAACTGACCAAAATTGATCAAAACTGACCTGGAACCAACCTGAAATTGACCAAAAACCAACCAACAGACTAAAAACTGATCAAGACTGACCTGGAACTGACCTGAAATTGACCAAAGACCAACCAACAGACTAGAAACCGACCAAAACTGATCAAAACTGACCTAGAACTGACCTGAAATTGACCACAGACCAACCAACAGACTAAAAACTGATCAAAACTGACCTGGAACTGACCAGAAATTGACCACAGAACAACCAACAGACTAGAAACAGACCAAATCTCAAAGGAAAAGTGACCAAAAACCAACCAACAGACTAAAAACCGAACAAATCTCACATGAAAAGTGACCAAAAACCAACCAACAGACTAAAAACTGACCAAAACTGATCAAAACTAACCTGGAACTGACCTGAAATTGACCAAAAACCAACCAACAGACCAAAACTGACCTGGAACTGACCTAAAATTGACCAAAAACCAACCAACAGACTAGAAACAGACCAAAACTGATCAAATCTGACCTGGAACTGACCTGAAATTGACCAAAGACCAACCAACAGACTAGAAACAGACCAAAACTGACCTGGAACCGACCTGAAATTGACCAAAAACCAACCAACAGACTAAAAACTGACCTGGAACTGCCCTGAAATTGACCACAGACCAACCAATAGACTAGAAACAGACCAAAACTGATCAAATCTGACCTGGAACTGACCTGAAATTGACGACAAAACAACCTACAGACTAGAAACAGACCAAAACTGATCAAAACTGACCTGGAACTGACCAGAAATTGACCACAGACTAGAAACAGACCAAAACTGATCAAAACTGACCTGGAACCGACCTGAAATTGACCAAAAACCAACCAACAGACTAAAAACTGACCAAATCTCACAGGAAAAGTGACCAAAAACCAACCAACAGACTAAAAACTGACCAAAACTGATCAAAACTGACCTGGAAGTGACCTGAAATTGACCACAGACCAACCAACAGACTAGAAACAGACCAAAACTGATCAAAACTGACCTGGAACCGACCTGAAATTGACCAAAAACCAACCAACAGACTAAAAACTGACCAAAACTGACCTGGAACTGACCTGAAATTGACCAAAGACCAACCAACAGACTAAAAACTGACCAAAACTGACCTGGAACTGACCTGAAATTGACCAAAGACCAACCAACAGACTAAAAACTGACCAAAACTGACCTGGAACTGCCCTGAAATTGACCAAAGACCAACCAACAGACTAGAAACAGACCAAAACTGACCAAAACTGACCTGGAACCGACCTGAAATTGACCAAAGACCAACCAACAGACTAAAAACTGACCAAAACTGACCTGGAACTGACCTGAAATTGACCAAAGACCAACCAACAGACTAAAAACTGATCAAAACTGACCTGGAACTGACCTGAAATTGACCAAAGACCAACCAACAGACTAGAAACAGACCAGAACTGATCAAAACTGACCTGGAACCGACCTGAAATTGACCAAAAAACCAACCGACAGAGTAAAAACTGACCAAAATTGATCAAAACTGACCTGGAACCAACCTGAAATTGACCAAAAACCAACCAACAGACTAAAAACTGATCAAAACTGACCTGGAACTGACCTGAAATTGACCAAAGACCAACCAACAGACTAGAAACTGACCAAAACTGACCTGGAACCGACCTGAAATTGACCAAAAACCAACATGCAGACTAAAAACTGACCAAAACTGATCAAAACTGACCTGGAACTGACCAGAAATTGACCAAAGACCAACCAACAGACTAGAAACAGACCAAAACTGATCAAAACTGACCTCGAACCGACCTGAAATTGACCAAAAACCAACATGCAGACTAAAAACTGACCAAAACTGATCAAAACTGACCTGGAACTGACCTGAAATTGACCAAAAACCAACCAACAGACTAAAAACTGATCAAGACTGACCTGGAACTGACCTGAAATTGACCAAAGACCAACCAACAGACTAGAAACCGACCAAAACTGATCAAAACTGACCTAGAACTGACCTGAAATTGACCACAGACCAACCAACAGACTAAAAACTGATCAAAACTGACCTGGAACTGACCAGAAATTGACCACAGAACAACCAACAGACTAGAAACAGACCAAATCTCAAAGGAAAAGTGACCAAAAACCAACCAACAGACTAAAAACCGAACAAATCTCACATGAAAAGTGACCAAAAACCAACCAACAGACTAAAAACTGACCGAAACTGATCAAAACTAACCTGGAACTGACCTGAAATTGACCAAAAACCAACCAACAGACCAAAACTGACCTGGAACTGACCTAAAATTGACCAAAAACCAACCAACAGACTAGAAACAGACCAAAACTGATCAAATCTGACCTGGAACTGACCTGAAATTGACCAAAAACCAACCAACAGACTAAAAACTGACTTGGAACTGCCCTGAAATTGACCACAGACCAACCAATAGACTAGAAACAGACCAAAACTGATCAAATCTGACCTGGAACTGACCTGAAATTGACGACAAAACAACCTACAGACTAGAAACAGACCAAAACTGATCAAAACTGACCTGGAACTGACCTGAAATTGACCAAAGACCAACCAACAGACTAAAAACTGACCAAAACTGACCTGGAACTGACCTGAAATTGACCAAAGACCAACCAACAGACTAGAAACAGACCAAAACTGATCAAAACTGACCTGGAACTGACCTGAAATTGACCAAAGACCAACCAACAGACTAGAAACCGACCAAAACTGATCAAAACTGACCTAGAACTGACCTCAAATTGACCACAGACCAACCAACAGACTATAAACAGACCAAAACTGATCAAAACTGACCTGGAACCGACCTGAAATTGACCAAAAACCAACCAACAGACTAAAAACTGACCTAGAACTGCCCTGAAATTGACCAAAGACCAACCAACAGACTAGAAACAGACCAAAACTGACCAAAACTGACCTGGAACCGACCTGAAATTGACCAAAGACCAACCAACAGACTAAAAAATGACCAAATCTCACAGGAAAAGTGACCAAAAACCAACCAACAGACTAAAAACTGACCAAAACTGATCAAAACTGACCTGGAACTGACCTGAAATTGACCACAGACCAACCAACGGACTAGAAACAGACCAAAACTGATCAAATCTGACCTGGAACTGACCTGAAATTGACGACAAAACAACCTACAGACTAGAAACAGACCAAAACTGATCAAAACTGACCTAGAACTGACCTGAAATTGACCACAGACCAACCAACAGACTAAAAACTGATCAAAACTGACCTGGAACTGACCAGAAATTGACCAAAAACCAACCAACAGACTAGAAAGAGACCAAAACTGATCAAATCTGACCTGGAACTGACCTGAAATTGACCAAAAACCAACCAACAGACTAAAAACCGACCAAGACTCACAGGAAAAGTGACCAAAAACCAACCAACAGACTAAAAACTGATCAAAACTGACCTGGAACTGACCTGAAATTGACCAAAGACCAACCAACAGACTAAAACACTGACCAAAACTGACCTGTAACTGACCTGAAATTGACCAAAGACCAACCAACAGACTAAAAACTGATCAAAACTGACTTGGAACTGAGCTGAAATTGACCACAGATCAACCAACAGACTAGAAACAGACCAAAACTGATTAAAACTGACCTGGAACAGCCCAGAAATTGACCAAAAAACAACCTACAGGCTAAAAACTGACCAAAACTGACCTAGAACTGACCTGAAATTGACCAAAAACCAACCAACAGACTAGAAACAGACTAAAAACTGATCAAATCTCTCAGAAAAACTGATCAAAACTGACTTGGAACTGAGCTGAAATTGACCACAGATCAACCAACAGACTAGAAACAGACCAAAACTGATTAAAACTGACCTGGAACAGCCCAGAAATTGACCAAAAAACAACCTACAGGCTAAAAACTGACCAAAACTGATCAACACTGACCTGGAACTGACCTGAAATTGACCAAAGACCAACCAACAGACTAAAAACTGACCAATACTGATCAAAACTGACCTGGAACCGACCTGAAATTGACCAAAAACCAACCTACATACTAAAAACTGATCAAAACTGACCTGGAACCGACCTGAAATTGACCAAAGACCAACCAACAGACTAAAAACTGACAAAAACTGACCAAAACTGACCTGGAACTGACCTGAAATTGACCAAAAACCAACCAACAGACTAAAAACTGATCAAGACTGGCCTGGAACTGACCTGAAATTGACCACAGACCAACCAACAGACTAGAAACAGACCAAAACTGACCTGGAACTGACCTGAAATTGACCAAAAACCAATCTACAGACTAAAAACTGACCAGAACTGATTAAAACTGACCTGGAACCGACCTGAAATTGACCAAAAAACCAACCGACAGAGTAAAAACTGACCAAAATTGATCAAAACTGACCTGGAACCAACCTGAAATTGACCAAAGACCAACCAACAGACTAAAAACTGATCAAAACTGACCTGGAACTGACCTGAAATTGACCAAAGACCAACCAACAGACTAGAAACTGACCAAAACTGACCTGGAACCGACCTGAAATTGACCAAAAACCAACATGCAGACTAAAAACTGACCAAAACTGATCAAAACTGACCTGGAACTGACCAGAAATTGACCAAAGACCAACCAACAGACTAGAAACAGACCAAAACTGATCAAAACTGACCTCGAACCGACCTGAAATTGACCAAAAACCAACATGCAGACTAAAAACTGACCAAAACTGATCAAAACTGACCTGGAACTGACCTGAAATTGACCACAGACCAACCAACAGACTAAAAACTGACCTGGAACTGCCCTGAAATTGACCAAAGACCAACCGACAGACTAGAAACAGACCAAAACTGATCAAAACTGATCTGGAACCGACCTGAAATTGACCAAAGACCAACCAACAGACTAAAAACTGACCAAAACTGACCTGGAACTGACCTGAAATTGACCAAAAAACAACCAACAGACTAGAAACAGACCAAAACTGATCAAAAATGACCTAGAACTGACCTGAAATTGACCACAGACCAACCAACAGACTAGAAACAGACCAAAACTGATCAAAACTGACCTGGAACCGACCTGAAATTGACCAAACCAACCAACAGACTAAAAACTGACCAAATCTCACAGGAAAAGTGACCAAAAACCAACCAACAGACTAAAAACTGACCAAAACTGATCAAAACTGACCTGGAACTGACCTGAAATTGACCACAGACCAACCAACAGACTAGAAACAGACCAAAACTGATCAAATCTGACCTGGAACTGACCTGAAATTGACGACAAAACAACCTACAGACTAGAAACAGACCAAAACTGATCAAAACTGACCTAGAACTGACCTGAAATTGACCACAGACCAACCAACAGACTAAAAACTGATCAAAACTGACCTGGAACTGACCAGAAATTGACCAAAAACCAACCAACAGACTAGAAACAGACCAAAACTGATCAAATCTGACCTGGAACTGACCTGAAATTGACCAAAAACCAACCAACAGACTTAAAACTGACCAAGACTCACAGGAAAAGTGACCAAAAACCAACCAACAGAATAAAAACTGATCAAAACTGACCTGGAACTGACCTGAAATTGACCAAAGACCAACCAACAGACTAAAACACTGACCAAAACTGACCTGTAACTGACCTGAAATTGACCAAAGACCAACCAACAGACTAAAAACTGATCAAAACTGACTTGGAACTGAGCTGAAATTGACCACAGATCAACCAACAGACTAGAAACAGACCAAAACTGATTAAAACTGACCTGGAACAGCCCAGAAACTGACCAAAAAACAACCTACAGGCTAAAAACTGACCAAAACTGACCTAGAACTGACCTGAAATTGACCAAAAACCAACCAACAGACTAGAAACAGACTAAAAACTGACCAAATCTCTCAGGAAAAGTGACCAGAAACCAACCAACAGACTAAAAACTGATCAAAACTGACCTGGAACTGCCCAGAAATTGACCAAAGACCAACCTACAGACTAAAAACTGACCAAAACTGACCTGGAACTGACCTGAAATTGACCACAGACCAACCAACAGACTAGAAACAGACCAAAACTGATCAAAACTGACCTGGAACTGACCAGAAATTGACCAAAAACTAACCAACAGACTAGAAACAGACCAAAACTGATCAAATCTGACCTGGAACTGACCTGAAATTGACCAAAGACCAACCAACAGACTAGAAACAGACCAAAACTGATCAAAACTGACCTGGAACTGACCTGAAATTGACCAAAAACCAACCAACAGACTAAAAACCGACCAAGACTCACAGGAAAAGTGACCAAAAACCAGCCAACAGACTAAAAACTGATCAAAACTGACCTGGAACTGACCTGAAATTGACCAAAGACCAACCAACAGACTAAAACACTGACCAAAACTGACCTGTAACTGACCTGAAATTGACCAAAGACCAACCAACAGACTAAAAACTGATCAAAACTGACTTGGAACTGAGCTGAAATTGACCACAGATCAACCAACAGACTAGAAACAGACCAAAACTGACCAAAACTGACCTGGAACCGACCTGAAATTGACCAAAGACCAACCAACAGACTAAAAACTGACCAAATCTCACAGGAAAAGTGACCAAAAACCAACCAACAGACTAAAAACTGACCAAAACTGATCAAAACTGACCTGGAACTGACCTGAAATTGACCACAGACCAACCAACGGACTAGAAACAGACCAAAACTGATCAAATCTGACCTGGAACTGACCTGAAATTGACGACAAAACAACCTACAGACTAGAAACAGACCAAAACTGATCAAAACTGACCTAGAACTGACCTGAAATTGACCACAGACCAACCAACAGACTAAAAAACTGATCAAAACTGACCTGGAACTGACCAGAAATTGACCAAAAACCAACCAACAGACTAGAAACAGACCAAAACTGATCAAATCTGACCTGGAACTGACCTGAAATTGACCAAAAACCAACCAACAGACTAAAAACCGACCAAGACTCACAGGAAAAGTGACCAAAAACCAACCAACAGACTAAAAACTGATCAAAACTGACCTGGAACTGACCTGAAATTGACCAAAGACCAACCAACAGACTAAAACACTGACCAAAACTGACCTGTAACTGACCTGAAATTGACCAAAGACCAACCAACAGACTAAAAACTGATCAAAACTGACTTGGAACTGAGCTGAAATTGACCACAGATCAACCAACAGACTAGAAACAGACCAAAACTGATTAAAACTGACCTGGAACAGCCCAGAAATTGACCAAAAAACAACCTACAGGCTAAAAACTGACCAAAACTGACCTAGAACTGACCTGAAATTGACCAAAAACCAACCAACAGACTAGAAACAGACTAAAAACTGACCAAATCTCTCAGAAAAACTGATCAAAACTGACTTGGAACTGAGCTGAAATTGACCACAGATCAACCAACAGACTAGAAACAGACCAAAACTGATTAAAACTGACCTGGAACAGCCCAGAAATTGACCAAAAAACAACCTACAGGCTAAAAACTGACCAAAACTGATCAACACTGACCTGGAACTGACCTGAAATTGACCAAAGACCAACCAACAGACTAAAAACTGACCAATACTGATCAAAACTGACCTGGAACCGACCTGAAATTGACCAAAAACCAACCTACATACTAAAAACTGATCAAAACTGACCTGGAACCGACCTGAAATTGACCAAAGACCAACCAACAGACTAAAAACTGACAAAAACTGACCAAAACTGACCTGGAACTGACCTGAAATTGACCAAAAACCAACCAACAGACTAAAAACTGATCAAGACTGGCCTGGAACTGACCTGAAATTGACCACAGACCAACCAACAGACTAGAAACAGACCAAAACTGACCTGGAACTGACCTGAAATTGACCAAAAACCAATCTACAGACTAAAAACTGACCAGAACTGATTAAAACTGACCTGGAACCGACCTGAAATTGACCAAAAAACCAACCGACAGAGTAAAAACTGACCAAAATTGATCAAAACTGACCTGGAACCAACCTGAAATTGACCAAAGACCAACCAACAGACTAAAAACTGATCAAAACTGACCTGGAACTGACCTGAAATTGACCAAAGACCAACCAACAGACTAGAAACTGACCAAAACTGACCTGGAACCGACCTGAAATTGACCAAAAACCAACATGCAGACTAAAAACTGACCAAAACTGATCAAAACTGACCTGGAACTGACCAGAAATTGACCAAAGACCAACCAACAGACTAGAAACAGACCAAAACTGATCAAAACTGACCTCGAACCGACCTGAAATTGACCAAAAACCAACATGCAGACTAAAAACTGACCAAAACTGATCAAAACTGACCTGGAACTGACCTGAAATTGACCACAGACCAACCAACAGACTAAAAACTGACCTGGAACTGCCCTGAAATTGACCAAAGACCAACCGACAGACTAGAAACAGACCAAAACTGATCAAAACTGATCTGGAACCGACCTGAAATTGACCAAAGACCAACCAACAGACTAAAAACTGACCAAAACTGACCTGGAACTGACCTGAAATTGACCAAAAAACAACCAACAGACTAGAAACAGACCAAAACTGATCAAAAATGACCTAGAACTGACCTGAAATTGACCACAGACCAACCAACAGACTAGAAACAGACCAAAACTGATCAAAACTGACCTGGAACCGACCTGAAATTGACCAAACCAACCAACAGACTAAAAACTGACCAAATCTCACAGGAAAAGTGACCAAAAACCAACCAACAGACTAAAAACTGACCAAAACTGATCAAAACTGACCTGGAACTGACCTGAAATTGACCACAGACCAACCAACAGACTAGAAACAGACCAAAACTGATCAAATCTGACCTGGAACTGACCTGAAATTGACGACAAAACAACCTACAGACTAGAAACAGACCAAAACTGATCAAAACTGACCTAGAACTGACCTGAAATTGACCACAGACCAACCAACAGACTAAAAACTGATCAAAACTGACCTGGAACTGACCAGAAATTGACCAAAAACCAACCAACAGACTAGAAACAGACCAAAACTGATCAAATCTGACCTGGAACTGACCTGAAATTGACCAAAAACCAACCAACAGACTTAAAACTGACCAAGACTCACAGGAAAAGTGACCAAAAACCAACCAACAGACTAGAAACTGACCAAAACTGACCTGGAACCGACCTGAAATTGACCAAAAACCAACATGCAGACTAAAAACTGACCAAAACTGATCAAAACTGACCTGGAACTGACCACAAATTGACCAAAGACCAACCAACAGACTAGA
This sequence comes from Argyrosomus regius, assembly GCA_946959425.1. NCBI lineage: Eukaryota > Metazoa > Chordata > Actinopteri > Sciaenidae > Argyrosomus > Argyrosomus regius. Next base: position 25,626 of record CAMPSB010000029.1, read on the forward strand.
AACAGACCAAAACTGATCAAAACTGACCTCGAACCGACCTGAAATTGACCAAAAACCAACATGCAGACTAAACACTGACCAAAACTGATCAAAACTGACCTGGAACTGACCTGAAATTGACCACAGACCAACCAACAGACTAAAAACTGACCTGGAACTGCCCTGAAATTGACCAAAGACCAACCGACAGACTAGAAACTGACCAAAACTGATCAAAACTGACCTGGAACCGACCTGAAATTGACCAAAAACCAAACAACAGACTAAAAACTGACCACAACTCACAGGAAAAGTGACCAAAAACCAACCAACAGACTAAAAACTGACCAAAACTGACCTAGAACTGACCTGAAATTGACCAAAGACCAACCAACAGACTAAAAACTGACCTGGAACTGACCTGAAATTGACCAAAGACCAACCAACAGACTAGAAACAGACCAAAACTGATCAAAACTGACCTGGCACCGACCTCAAATTGACCAAAAACCAACCAACAGACTAAAAACTGACCTGGAACTGCCCTGAAATTGACCAAAGACCAACCAACAGACTAGAAACAGACCAAAACTGATCAAAACTGATCTGGAACCGACCTGAAATTGACCAAATACCAACCAACAGACTAAAAACTGACCTGGAACTGCCCTGAAATTGACCAAAGACCAACCTACAGACTAAAAACTGACCAAAACTGACCTGGAACCGACCTGAAATTGACCAAAAACCAACCAACAGACTAGAAACAGACCAAAACTGATCAAATCTGACCTGGAACTGACCTGAAATTGACGACAAAACAACCTACAGACTAGAAACAGACCAAAACTGATCAAAACTGACCTGAAATTGACCACAGACCAACCAACAGACTAAAAACTGACCAAAACTGACCTGGAACTGACCTGAAATTTACCAAAGATTAACCAACAGACTAGAAACTGATCAAGAGTGGCCTGGAACTGACCTGAAATTGACCACAGACCGACCAACAGACTAGAAACAGACCAAAACTGATCAAATCTGACCTGGAACTGACCTGAAATTGACGACAAAACAACCTACAGACTAGAAACAGACCAAAACTGATCAAAACTGACCTGAAATTGACCACAGACCAACCAACAGACTAAAAACTGACCAAAACTGACCTGGAACTGACCAGAAATTGACCAAAAACCAACCAACAGACTAGAAACAGACCAAAACTGATCAAATCTGACCTGGAACTGACCTGAAATTGACCAAAGACCAACCAACAGACTAGAAACAGACCAAAACTGATCAAAACTGACCTGGAACTGACCTGAAATTGACCAAAAACCAACCAACAGACTAAAAACTGACCAAGACTCACAGGAAAAGTGACCAAAAACCAACCAACAGACTAAAAACTGATCAAAACTGACCTGGAACTGACCTGAAATTGACCAAAGACCAACCAACAGACTAGAAACAGACCAAAACTGATCAAAACTGACCTGGAACTGACCTGAAATTGACCAAAGACCAACCAACAGACTAGAAACAGACCAAAACTGATCAGAACTGACCTAGAACTGACCTGAAATTGACCAAAAACCAACCAACAGACTAGAAACAGACCAAAACTGATCAAAACTGACCTGAAATTGACCACAGACCAACCAACAGACTAAAAACTGACCAAAACTGACCTGGAACTGACCTGAAATTTACCAAAGATTAACCAACAGACTAGAAACTGATCAAGAGTGGCCTGGAACTGACCTGAAATTGACCACAGACCGAACAACAGACTAGAAACAGACCAAAACTGATCAAAACTGACCTGGAACTGACCTGAAATTGACCAAAGACCAACAAACAGACCAAAACTGATCAAAACTGACCTCGAACCGACCTGAAATTGACCAAAAACCAACATGCAGACTAAAAACTGACCAAAACTGATCAAAACTGACCTGGAACTGACCTGAAATTGACCACAGACCAACCAACAGACTAAAAACTGACCTGGAACTGCCCTGAAATTGACCAAAGACCAACCGACAGACTAGAAACAGACCAAAACTGATCAAAACTGACCTGGAACCGACCTGAAATTGACCAAAAACCAAACAACAGACTAAAAACTGACCAAAACTCACAGGAAAAGTGACCAAAAACCAACCAACAGACTAAAAACTGACCAAAACTGACCTGGAACTGACCTGAAATTGACCAAAGACCAACCAACAGACAAGAAACAGACTAAAAATTGATCAAAACTGACCTGGAACTGACCACAAATTGACCAAAAACCAACCAACAGACTAGAAACAGACTAAAAACTGACCAAATCTCACAGGAAAAGTGACCAAAAACCAACCAACAGACTAAAAACTGATCAAAACTGACCTGGAACTGCCCAGAAATTGACCAAAGACCAACCTACAGACTAAAAACTGACCAAAACTGACCTGGAACTGACCTGAAATTGACCACAGACCAACCAACAGACTAGAAACAGACCAAAACTGATCAAAACTGACCTGGCACCGACCTCAAATTGACCAAAAACCAACCAACAGACTAAAAACTGACCTGGAACTGCCCTGATATGACCAAAGACCAACCAACAGACTACAAACAGACCAAAACTGATCAAAACTGATCTGGAACCGACCTGAAATTGACCAAAGACCAACCAACAGACTAAAGACTGACCAAAACTGACCTGGAACTGACCTGAAATTGACCAAAAACCAACCAACAGACTAGAAACAGACCAAAACTGCTCAAATCTGACCTGGAACTGACCTGAAATTGACGAAAAACCAACCAACAGACTAAAAACCTGACCAAAACTGATCAAAACTGACCTGGAACTGACCTGAAATTGACCACAGACCAACCAATAGACTAGAAACAGACCAAAACTGATCAAATCTGACCTGGAACTGACCTGAAATTGACGACAAAACAACCTACAGACTAGAAACAGACCAAAACTGATCAAAACTGACCTGAAATTGACCACAGACCAACCAACAGACTAAAAACTGACCAAAACTGACCTGGAACTGACCTGAAATTTACCAAAGATCAACCAACAGACTAAAAACTGACCAAAACTGATCAAAACTGACCTGGAACCGACCTGAAATTGACCAAAAACCAACCAACAGACTAAAAACTGACCAAAACTGACCAAAACTGACCTGGAACTGACGTGAAATTGACCAAAGACCAACCAACAGACTAGAAACTGATCAAGACTGGCCTGGAACTGACCTAAAATTGACCAAAGACCAACCAACAGACTAGAAACAGACCAAAACTGATCAAAACTGACCTAGAACTGACCTGAAAGTGACCACAGACCAACCAACAGACTAAAAACTGATCAAAACTGACCTGGAACTGACCAGAAATTGACCACAAACCAACCAACAGACTAGAAACAGACCAAAACTGATCAAAACTGACCTGGAACCGACCTGAAATTGACCCAAAACCAACCAACAGACTAAAAACTGACCTGGAACCGACCTGAAATTGACCAAAAACCAACCAACAGACTAGAAACTGACCAAAACTGACCTGGAACCGACCTGAAATTGACCAAAAACCAACATGCAGACTAAAAACTGAAGGAAACTAACCAAAACTGACCTGGAACTGACCTGAAATTGACCAAAAACGAAACCAACAGACTAAAAACTGACCAAAACTGATCAAGACTGACCTGCAACTGACCTGAAACTGACCAAAAACCAACCAACAGACTAAAAACTGACCAAAACTGATCAAAACTGACCTGGAACCGAGCTGAAAATTGACCAAAAACCAACCAACAGACTAAAAACTGAAGAAAACTCACATAAAAAGTGACCAAAAACCAACCAACAGACTAAAAACTGACCAAAATTGATGAAAACTGACCTGGAACCGACGTGAAATTAACCAAAAACCAACCAACAGACAAAAAACTGACCAAAACTCACATAAAAAGTGACCAAAAACCAACCAACAGACTAAAAACTGACCAAAACTGACCTGGAACTGACCTGTAATTGACCAAAAACCAACCAACAGACTAAAAACTGACCAAAATTGATCAAAACTGACCTGGAACTGACCTGAAATTGACCAAAGACCAACCAACAGACTAAAAACTGACCAAAACGGAACTGAAAATTGACCAAAAACCAACCAACAGACTAAAAACTAAAGAAAATTAACCAAAACAGACCTGGAACTGACCTGAAATTGACCAATAACCAACCAACAGACTACAAACTGAAGAAAACTCATCAAAACTGACCTGGAACTGAGCTGAAATTGACCAAAAACGAAACCAACAGACTAAAAACTGACTAAAAACTGACCAAAACTGATCAAAACTGACCTGGAACTGACCTGAAATTAACCAAAAACCAACCAACAGACTAAAAACTGACCAAAACTGATCAAAACTGACCTGGAACTGACCTGAAATTGACCAAAAACCAACCAACAAACTAAAAAGTGAACAAAACTGATCAAAACTGACCTGGAACCGACCTGAAATTAACCAAAAACCAACCAACAGACTAAAAACTGACCAAAACGGAACTGAAAATTGACCAAAAACCAACCAACAGACTAAAAACTAAAGAAAATTAACCAAAACAGACCTGGAACTGACCTGAAATTGACCAATAACCAACCAACAGACTACAAACTGAAGAAAACTCATCAAAACTGACCTGGAACTGAGCTGAAATTGACCAAAAAACGAAACCAACAGACTAAAAACTGACTAAAAACTGACCAAAACTGATCAAAACTGACCTGGAACTGACCTGAAATTAACCAAAAACCAACCAACAGACTAAAAAACTGACCAAAACTGATCAAAACTGACCTGGAACTGACCTGAAATTGACCAAAAACCAACCAACAAACTAAAAAGTGAACAAAACTGATCAAAACTGACCTGGAACCGACCTGAAATTAACCAAAAACCAACCAACAGACTAAAAACTGACCAAAACTCAAATGAAAAGTGACCAAAAACCAACCAACAGACTAAAAACTGGACAAAACTCACATGAAAAGTGACCAAAAACCAACCAACAGACTATCAACTAACCAAAACTGACCTGGACCTGACCTGAAATTGACCAAAGACCAACCAACAGACTAGAAACAGACCAAAACTGATCAAAACTGACCTGGAACTTACCTGAAATTGACCGAAAACCAGACAACAGACCAAAACTGATCAAAACTGACCTGGGACTGACCTGAAATTGACCAAAGACAAACCAACAGACTAGAAACTGATCAAGACTGGCCTGGAACTGACCTGAAGTTGACCACAGACCAACCAACAGACTAGAAACAGACCAAAACTGATCAAAACTGACCTGGAACTGACCTGAAATTGACGACAAAACAACCTACAGACTAAAAACTGACCAAAACTGACCTGAAATTGACCAAAGACCAACCAACAGACTAAAAACTGACCAGAACTGACCTGGAACTGACCTGAAATTGACCAAAGACCAACCAACAGACTAAAAACTGACCAAAACTGACCTGGAACTGACCTGAAATTGACCACAGACCAACCAACAGACTAAAAACAGACCAAAACTGATCAAATCTGACCTGGAACTGACCTGAAATTGACGAAAAAACAACCTACAGCCTAAAACCTGACCAAAACTGATCAAAACTGACCTGTAACTGACCTGAAATTGACGACAAAACAACCTACAGACTAAAAACTGACCAAAACTGATCAAAACTGACCTGAAATTGACCAAAGACCAACCAAAAGACTAATGACTGATCAAAACTGACCTGGAACTGACCTGAAATTGACCAAAAACCAACCAACAGCCTAAAAACTGACCAGGAACTGCCCTGAAATTGACCAAAGACCAACCAACAGACTAAAAACTGACCAAAACTGACCTGGAACTGACCTGAAATTGACCAAAGACCAACCGACAGAATAGGAACAGACCAAAACTGATCAAAACTGACCTGGAACTGACCTGAAATTGACCAAAAACCAACCTACAGACTAAAAACTGATCAAGACTGACCTGGAACTAACCTGAAATTGACCAAAGACCAACCAACAGACTAGAAACCGACCAAAACTGATCAAAACTGACCTAGAACTGACCTGAAATTGACCACAGACCAACCAACAGACTAAAAACTGACCAAAACTGACCTGGAACTGACCAGAAATTGACCAAAAACCAACCAACAGACTAGAAACAGACCAAAACTGATCAAATCTGACCTGGAACTGACCTGAAATTGACCAAAGACCAACCAACAGACTAGAAACAGACCAAAACTGATCAAAACTGACCTGGAACTGACCTGAAATTGACCAAAAACCAACCAACAGACTAAAAACTGACCAAGACTCACAGGAAAAGTGACCAAAAACCAACCAACAGACTAAAAACTGATCAAAACTGACCTGGAACTGACCTGAAATTGACCAAAGACCAACCAACAGACTAGAAACAGACCAAAACTGATCAAAACTGACCTGGAACTGACCTGAAATTGACCAAAGACCAACCAACAGACTAGAAACAGACCAAAACTGATCAGAACTGACCTAGAACTGACCTGAAATTGACCACAGACCAACCAACAGACTAGAAACAGACCAAAACTGATCGAATCTGACCTGGAACTGACCTGAAATTGACGACAAAACAACCTACAGACTAGAAACAGACCAAAACTGATCAAAACTGACCTGAAATTGACCACAGACCAACCAACAGACTAAAAACTGACCAAAACTGACCTGGAACTGACCTGAAATTTACCAAAGATCAACCAACAGACTAGAAACAGACCAAAACTGATCAAAACTGACCTGGCACCGACTTCAAATTGACCAAAAACCAACCAACAGACTAAAAACTGACCTGGAACTGCCCTGAAATTGACCAAAGACCAACCAACAGACTAGAAACAGACCAAAACTGATCAAAACTAATCTGGAACCGACCTGAAATTGACCAAAAACCAACCAACAGACTAAAAACTGACCTGGAACTGCCCTGAAATTGACCAAAGACCAACCTACAAACTAAAAACTGACCAAAACTGACCTGGAACCGACCTGAAATTGACCAAAAACCAACCAACAGACTAGAAACAGACCAAAACTGATCAAAACTGACCTGAAATTGACCACAGACCAACCAACAGACTAAAAACTGACCAAAACTGACCTGGAACTGACCTGAAATTTACCAAAGATTAACCAACAGACTAGAAACTGATCAAGAGTGGCCTGGAACTGACCTGAAATTGACCACAGACCGAACAACAGACTAGAAACAGACCAAAACTGATCAAAACTGACCTGGAACTGACCTGAAATTGACCAAAAACCAACAAACAGACCAAAACTGATCAAGACTGACCTCGAACCGACCTGAAATTGACCAAAAACCAACATGCAGACTAAAAACTGACCAAAACTGATCAAAACTGACCTGGAACTGACCTGAAATTGACCACAGACCAACCAACAGACTAAAAACTGACCTGGAACTGCCCTGAAATTGACCAAAGACCAACCGACAGACTAGAAACAGACCAAAACTGATCAAAACTGACCTGGAACCGACCTGAAATTGACCAAAAACCAAACAACAGACTAAAAACTGACCAAAACTCACAGGAAAAGTGACCAAAAACCAACCAACAGACTAAAAACTGACCAAAACTGACCTGGAACTGACCTGAAATTGACCAAAGACCAACCAACAGACAAGAAACAGACTAAAAATTGATCAAAACTGACCTGGAACTGACCACAAATTGACCAAAAACCAACCAACAGACTAGAAACAGACTAAAAACTGACCAAATCTCACAGGAAAAGTGACCAAAAACCAACCAACAGACTAAAAACTGATCAAAACTGACCTGGAACTGCCCAGAAATTGACCAAAGACCAACCTACAGACTAAAAACTGACCAAAACTGACCTGGAACTGACCTGAAATTGACCACAGACCAACCAACAGACTAGAAACAGACCAAAACTGATCAAAACTGACCTGGCACCGACCTCAAATTGACCAAAAACCAACCAACAGACTAAAAACTGACCTGGAACTGCCCTGATATGACCAAAGACCAACCAACAGACTACAAACAGACCAAAACTGATCAAAACTGATCTGGAACCGACCTGAAATTGACCAAAGACCAACCAACAGACTAAAGACTGACCAAAACTGACCTGGAACTGACCTGAAATTGACCAAAAACCAACCAACAGAATAGAAACAGACCAAAACTGCTCAAATCTGACCTGGAACTGACCTGAAATTGACGAAAAACCAACCAACAGACTAAAAACCTGACCAAAACTGATCAAAACTGACCTGGAACTGACCTGAAATTGACCACAGACCAACCAATAGACTAGAAACAGACCAAAACTGATCAAATCTGACCTGGAACTGACCTGAAATTGACGACAAAACAACCTACAGACTAGAAACAGACCAAAACTGATCAAAACTGACCTGAAATTGACCACAGACCAACCAACAGACTAAAAACTGACCAAAACTGACCTGGAACTGACCTGAAATTTACCAAAGATCAACCAACAGACTAAAAACTGACCAAAACTGATCAAAACTGACCTGGAACCGACCTGAAATTGACCAAAAACCAACCAACAGACTAAAAACTGACCAAAACTGACCAAAACTGACCTGGAACTGACGTGAAATTGACCAAAGACCAACCAACAGACTAGAAACTGATCAAGACTGGCCTGGAACTGACCTAAAATTGACCAAAGACCAACCAACAGACTAGAAACAGACCAAAACTGATCAAAACTGACCTGGAACTGACCAGAAATTGACCACAAACCAACCAACAGACTAGAAACAGACCAAAACTGATCAAAACTGACCTGGAACCGACCTGAAATTGACCCAAAACCAACCAACAGACTAAAAACTGACCTGGAACCGACCTGAAATTGACCAAAAACCAACCAACAGACTAGAAACTGACCAAAACTGACCTGGAACCGACCTGAAATTGACCAAAAACCAACATGCAGACTAAAAACTGAAGGAAACTAACCAAAACTGACCTGGAACTGACCTGAAATTGACCAAAAACGAAACCAACAGACTAAAAACTGACCAAAACTGATCAAGACTGACCTGCAACTGACCTGAAACTGACCAAAAACCAACCAACAGACTAAAAACTGACCAAAACTGATCAAAACTGACCTGGAACCGAGCTGAAAATTGACCAAAAACCAACCAACAGACTAAAAACTGAAGAAAACTCACATAAAAAGTGACAAAAAACCAACCAACAGACTAAAAACTGACCAAAACTGACCTGGAACTGACCTGTAATTGACCAAAAACCAACCAACAGACTAAAAACTGACCAAAATTGATCAAAACTGACCTGGAACTGACCTGAAATTGACCAAAGACCAACCAACAGACTAAAAACTGACCAAAACGGAACTGAAAATTGACCAAAAACCAACCAACAGACTAAAAACTAAAGAAAATTAACCAAAACAGACCTGGAACTGACCTGAAATTGACCAATAACCAACCAACAGACTACAAACTGAAGAAAACTCATCAAAACTGACCTGGAACTGAGCTGAAATTGACCAAAAACGAAACCAACAGACTAAAAACTGACTAAAAACTGACCAAAACTGATCAAAACTGACCTGGAACTGACCTGAAATTAACCAAAAACCAACCAACAGACTAAAAACTGACCAAAACTGATCAAAACTGACCTGGAACTGACCTGAAATTGACCAAAAACCAACCAACAAACTAAAAAGTGAACAAAACTGATCAAAACTGACCTGGAACCGACCTGAAATTAACCAAAAACCAACCAACAGACTAAAAACTGACCAAAACTCAAATGAAAAGTGACCAAAAACCAACCAACAGACTAAAAACTGGACAAAACTCACATGAAAAGTGACCAAAAACCAACCAACAGACTATCAACTAACCAAAACTGACCTGGACCTGACCTGAAATTGACCAAAGACCAACCAACAGACTAGAAACAGACCAAAACTGATCAAAACTGACCTGGAACTTACCTGAAATTGACCGAAAACCAGACAACAGACCAAAACTGATCAAAACTGACCTGGGACTGACCTGAAATTGACCAAAGACCAACCAACAGACTAGAAACCGACCAAAACTGATCTGAAATTGACCAAAGACCAACCAACAGACTAATGACTGATCAAAACTGACCTGGAACTGACCTGAAATTGACCAAAAACCAACCAACAGACTAAAAACTGACCAAAACTGGCCTGAAATTGACCAAAGACCAACCTACAGACTAAAAACTGACCAAAACTGACCTGAAATTGACCAAAGACCAACCAACAGACTAATAACTGACCAAAACTGACCTGAAATTGACCAAAGACCAACCTACAGACTAATAACTGACCAAAACTCACAGGGAAAGTGACACAAATCCAACCAACAGACTAAAAACTGACCAAAACTGATCAAAACTGACCTGGAACTGACCTGAAATTGACCAAAGACCAACCAACAGACGAAAAACTGACCAAAACTGATCAAAACTGACCTGGAACTGACCTGAAATTGACCAAAGACAAACCAACAGACTAGAAACTGATCAAGACTGGCCTGGAACTGACCTGAAGTTGACCACAGACCAACCAACAGACTAGAAACAGACCAAAACTGATCAAAACTGACCTGGAACTGACCTGAAATTGACGACAAAACAACCTACAGACTAAAAACTGACCAAAACTGACCTGAAATTGACCAAAGACCAACCAACAGACTAAAAACTGACCAGAACTGACCTGGAACTGACCTGAAATTGACCAAAGACCAACCAACAGACTAAAAACTGACCAAAACTGACCTGGAACTGACCTGAAATTGACCACGGACCAACCAACAGACTAAAAACAGACCAAAACTGATCAAATCTGACCTGGAACTGACCTGAAATTGACGAAAAAACAACCTACAGCCTAAAACCTGACCAAAACTGATCAAAACTGACCTGTAACTGACCTGAAATTGACGACAAAACAACCTACAGACTAAAAACTGACCAAAACTGATCAAAACTGACCTGAAATTGACCAAAGACCAACCAAAAGACTAATGACTGATCAAAACTGACCTGGAACTGACCTGAAATTGACCAAAAACCAACCAACAGCCTAAAAACTGACCAGGAACTGCCCTGAAATTGACCAAAGACCAACCAACAGACTAAAAACTGACCAAAACTGACCTGGAACTGACCTGAAATTGACCAAAGACCAACCGACAGAATAGGAACAGACCAAAACTGATCAAAACTGACCTGGAACTGACCTGAAATTGACCAAAAACCAACCTACAGACTAAAAACTGATCAAGACTGACCTGGAACTAACCTGAAATTGACCAAAGACCAACCAACAGACTAGAAACCGACCAAAACTGATCAAAACTGACCTAGAACTGACCTGAAATTGACCACAGACCAACCAACAGACTAAAAACTGATCAAAACTGACCTGGAACTGACCTGAAATTGACCAAGAACCAACCTACAGACTAAAAACTGACCAAAACTGATCAAAACTGACCTGGAACTGCCCTGAAATTGACCAAAGACCAACCAACAGACTAAAAACTGACCAAAACTGACCTGAAATTGACCAAAGACCAACCAACAGACTAGAAACCGACCAAAACTGATCTGAAATTGACCAAAGGCCAACCAACAGACTAATGACTGATCAAAACTGACCTGGAACTGACCTGAAATTGACCAAAAACCAACCAACAGACTAAAAACTGACCAAAACTGGCCTGAAATTGACCAAAGACCAACCTACAGACTAAAAACTGACCAAAACTGACCTGAAATTGACCAAAGACCAACCAACAGACTAATAACTGACCAAAACTGACCTGAAATTGACCAAAGACCAACCTACAGACTAAAAACTGACCAAAACTGACCTGAAATTGACCAAAGACCAACCAACAGACTAATAACTTACCAAAACTGACCTGGAACTGACCTGAAATTGACCACAGACCAACCAACAGACTAGAAACAGACCAAAACTGATCAAAACTGACCTGGAACCGACATGAAATTGACCAAAAACCAACCAACAGACTAAAAACTGACCAAAACTCACAGGGAAAGTGACCCAAATCCAACCAACAGACTAAAAACTGACCAAAACTGATCAAAACTGACCTGGAACTGACCTGAAATTGACCAAAGACCAACCAACAGACTAAAAACTGACCAAAACTGATCAAAACTGACCTGGAACTGACCTGAAATTGACCAAAGACAAACCAACAGACTAGAAACTGATCAAGACTGGCCTGGAACTGACCTGAAGTTGACCACAGACCAACCAACAGACTAGAAACAGACCAAAACTGATCAAAACTGACCTGGAACTGACCTGAAATTGACGAAAAAACAACCTACAGACTAAAAACTGACCAAAACTGATCAAAACTGACCTGGAACTGACCTGAAATTGACGACAAAACAACCTACAGACTAAAAACTGACCAAAACTGACCTGAAATTGACCAAAGACCAACCAACAGACTAATGACTGATCAAAACTGACCTGGAACTGACCTGAAATTGACCAAAAACCAACCAACAGCCTAAAAACTGACCGGGAACTGCCCTGAAATTGACCAAAGACCAACCAACAGACTAAAAACTGACCACAACTGACCTGGAACTGACCTGAAATTGACCAAAGACCAACCAACAGACTAAAAACTGACCAAAACTGACCTGGAACTGACCTGAAATTGACCACAGACCAACCAACAGACTAAAAACAGACCAAAACTGATCAAATCTGACCTGGAACTGACCTGAAATTGACGAAAAAACAACCTACAGCCTAAAACCTGACCAAAACTGATCAAAACTGACCTGTAACTGACCTGAAATTGACGACAAAACAACCTACAGACTAAAAACTGACCAAAACTGATCAAAACTGACCTGGAACTGACCTGGAACTGACCTGAAATTGACCAAAGACCAACCAACAGACTAAAAACTGACCAATACTGATCAAAACTGACCTGGAACCGACCTGAAATTGACCAAAAACCAACCTACATACTAAAAACTGATCAAAACTGACCTGGAACCGACCTGAAATTGACCAAAGACCAACCAACAGACTAAAAACTGATCAAGACTGGCCTGGAACTGACCTGAAATTGACCACAGACCAACCAACAGACTAGAAACAGACCAAAACTGACCTGGAACTGACCTGAAATTGACCAAAGACCAATCTACAGACTAAAAACTGACCAGAACTGATCAAAACTGACCTGGAACCGACCTGAAATTGACCAAAAAACCAACCGACAGAGTAAAAACTGACCAAAATTGATCAAAACTGACCTGGAACCAACCTGAAATTGACCAAAAACCAACCAACAGACTAAAAACTGATCAAAACTGACCTGGAACTGACCTGAAATTGACCAAAGACCAACCAACAGACTAGAAACTGACCAAAACTGACCTGGAACCGACCTGAAATTGACCAAAAACCAACATGCAGACTAAAAACTGACCAAAACTGATCAAAACTGACCTGGAACTGACCAGAAATTGACCAAAGACCAACCAACAGACTAGAAACAGACCAAAACTGATCAAAACTGACCTCGAACCGACCTGAAATTGACCAAAAACCAACATGCAGACTAAAAACTGACCAAAACTGATCAAAACTGACCTGGAACTGACCTGAAATTGACCACAGACCAACCAACAGACTAAAAACTGACCTGGAACTGCCCTGAAATTGACCAAAGACCAACCGACAGACTAGAAACAGACCAAAACTGATCAAAACTGACCTGGAACTGACCTGAAATTGACCAAAAACGAAACCAACAGACTAAAAACTGACCAAAACTGATCAAGACTGACCTGCAACTGACCTGAAACTGACCAAAAACCAACCAACAGACTAAAAACTGACCAAAACTGATCAAAACTGACCTGGAACCGAGCTGAAAATTGACCAAAAACCAACCAACAGACTAAAAACTGAAGAAAACTCACATAAAAAGTGACCAAAAACCAACCAACAGACTAAAAACTGACCAAAATTGATGAAAACTGACCTGGAACCGACGTGAAATTAACCAAAAACCAACCAACAGACAAAAAACTGACCAAAACTCACATAAAAAGTGACCAAAAACCAACCAACAGACTAAAAACTGACCAAAACTGACCTGGAACTGACCTGTAATTGACCAAAAACCAACCAACAGACTAAAAACTGACCAAAATTGATCAAAACTGACCTGGAACTGACCTGAAATTGACCAAAGACCAACCAACAGACTAAAAACTGACCAAAACGGAACTGAAAATTGACCAAAAACCAACCAACAGACTAAAAACTAAAGAAAATTAACCAAAACAGACCTGGAACTGACCTGAAATTGACCAATAACCAACCAACAGACTACAAACTGAAGAAAACTCATCAAAACTGACCTGGAACTGAGCTGAAATTGACCAAAAACGAAACCAACAGACTAAAAACTGACTAAAAACTGACCAAAACTGATCAAAACTGACCTGGAACTGACCTGAAATTAACCAAAAACCAACCAACAGACTAAAAACTGACCAAAACTGATCAAAACTGACCTGGAACTGACCTGAAATTGACCAAAAACCAACCAACAAACTAAAAAGTGAACAAAACTGATCAAAACTGACCTGGAACCGACCTGAAATTAACCAAAAACCAACCAACAGACTAAAAACTGACCAAAACGGAACTGAAAATTGACCAAAAACCAACCAACAGACTAAAAACTAAAGAAAATTAACCAAAACAGACCTGGAACTGAGCTGAAATTGACCAAAAACGAAACCAACAGACTAAAAACTGACTAAAAACTGACCAAAACTGATCAAAACTGACCTGGAACTGACCTGAAATTAACCAAAAACCAACCAACAGACTAAAAACTGACCAAAACTGATCAAAACTGACCTGGAACTGACCTGAAATTGACCAAAAACCAACCAACAAACTAAAAAGTGAACAAAACTGATCAAAACTGACCTGGAACCGACCTGAAATTAACCAAAAACCAACCAACAGACTAAAAACTGACCAAAACTCAAATGAAAAGTGACCAAAAACCAACCAACAGACTAAAAACTGGACAAAACTCACATGAAAAGTGACCAAAAACCAACCAACAGACTATCAACTAACCAAAACTGACCTGGACCTGACCTGAAATTGACCAAAGACCAACCAACAGACTAGAAACAGACCAAAACTGATCAAAACTGACCTGGAACTTACCTGAAATTGACCGAAAACCAGACAACAGACCAAAACTGATCAAAACTGACCTGGGACTGACCTGAAATTGACCAAAGACCAACCAACAGACTAGAAACCGACCAAAACTGATCTGAAATTGACCAAAGACCAACCAACAGACTAATGACTGATCAAAACTGACCTGGAACTGACCTGAAATTGACCAAAAACCAACCAACAGACTAAAAACTGACCAAAACTGGCCTGAAATTGACCAAAGACCAACCTACAGACTAAAAACTGACCAAAACTGACCTGAAATTGACCAAAGACCAACCAACAGACTAATAACTGACCAAAACTGACCTGAAATTGACCAAAGACCAACCTACAGACTAATAACTGACCAAAACTCACAGGGAAAGTGACCCAAATCCAACCAACAGACTAAAAACTGACCAAAACTGATCAAAACTGACCTGGAACTGACCTGAAATTGACCAAAGACCAACCAACAGACTAAAAACTGACCAAAACTGATCAAAACTGACCTGGAACTGACCTGAAATTGACCAAAGACAAACCAACAGACTAGAAACTGATCAAGACTGGCCTGGAACTGACCTGAAGTTGACCACAGACCAACCAACAGACTAGAAACAGACCAAAACTGATCAAAACTGACCTGGAACTGACCTGAAATTGACGACAAAACAACCTACAGACTAAAAACTGACCAAAACTGACCTGAAATTGACCAAAGACCAACCAACAGACTAAAAACTGACCAGAACTGACCTGGAACTGACCTGAAATTGACCAAAGACCAACCAACAGACTAAAAACTGACCAAAACTGACCTGGAACTGACCTGAAATTGACCACAGACCAACCAACAGACTAAAAACAGACCAAAACTGATCAAATCTGACCTGGAACTGACCTGAAATTGACGAAAAAACAACCTACAGCCTAAAACCTGACCAAAACTGATCAAAACTGACCTGTAACTGACCTGAAATTGACGACAAAACAACCTACAGACTAAAAAACTGACCAAAACTGATCAAAACTGACCTGAAATTGACCAAAGACCAACCAAAAGACTAATGACTGATCAAAACTGACCTGGAACTGACCTGAAATTGACCAAAAACCAACCAACAGCCTAAAAACTGACCAGGAACTGCCCTGAAATTGACCAAAGACCAACCAACAGACTAAAAACTGACCAAAACTGACCTGGAACTGACCTGAAATTGACCAAAGACCAACCGACAGAATAGGAACAGACCAAAACTGATCAAAACTGACCTGGAACTGACCTGAAATTGACCAAAAACCAACCTACAGACTAAAAACTGATCAAGACTGACCTGGAACTAACCTGAAATTGACCAAAGACCAACCAACAGACTAGAAACCGACCAAAACTGATCAAAACTGACCTAGAACTGACCTGAAATTGACCACAGACCAACCAACAGACTAAAAACTGATCAAAACTGACCTGGAACTGACCTGAAATTGACCAAGAACCAACCTACAGACTAAAAACTGACCAAAACTGATCAAAACTGACCTGGAACTGCCCTGAAATTGACCAAAGACCAACCAACAGACTAAAAACTGACCAAAACTGACCTGAAATTGACCAAAGACCAACCAACAGACTAGAAACCGACCAAAACTGATCTGAAATTGACCAAAGGCCAACCAACAGACTAATGACTGATCAAAACTGACCTGGAACTGACCTGAAATTGACCAAAAACCAACCAACAGACTAAAAACTGACCAAAACTGGCCTGAAATTGACCAAAGACCAACCTACAGACTAAAAACTGACCAAAACTGACCTGAAATTGACCAAAGACCAACCAACAGACTAATAACTGACCAAAACTGACCTGAAATTGACCAAAGACCAACCTACAGACTAAAAACTGACCAAAACTGACCTGAAATTGACCAAAGACCAACCAACAGACTAATAACTTACCAAAACTGACCTGGAACTGACCTGAAATTGACCACAGACCAACCAACAGACTAGAAACAGACCAAAACTGATCAAAACTGACCTGGAACCGACATGAAATTGACCAAAAACCAACCAACAGACTAAAAACTGACCAAAACTCACAGGGAAAGTGACCCAAATCCAACCAACAGACTAAAAACTGACCAAAACTGATCAAAACTGACCTGGAACTGACCTGAAATTGACCAAAGACCAACCAACAGACTAAAAACTGACCAAAACTGATCAAAACTGACCTGGAACTGACCTGAAATTGACCAAAGACAAACCAACAGACTAGAAACTGATCAAGACTGGCCTGGAACTGACCTGAAGTTGACCACAGACCAACCAACAGACTAGAAACAGACCAAAACTGATCAAAACTGACCTGGAACTGACCTGAAATTGACGAAAAAACAACCTACAGACTAAAAACTGACCAAAACTGATCAAAACTGACCTGGAACTGACCTGAAATTGACCAAAGACCAACCAACAGACTAAAAACTGACCAATACTGATCAAAACTGACCTGGAACCGACCTGAAATTGACCAAAAACCAACCTACATACTAAAAACTGATCAAAACTGACCTGGAACCGACCTGAAATTGACCAAAGACCAACCAACAGACTAAAAACTGATCAAGACTGGCCTGGAACTGACCTGAAATTGACCACAGACCAACCAACAGACTAGAAACAGACCAAAACTGACCTGGAACTGACCTGAAATTGACCAAAGACCAATCTACAGACTAAAAACTGACCAGAACTGATCAAAACTGACCTGGAACCGACCTGAAATTGACCAAAAAACCAACCGACAGAGTAAAAACTGACCAAAATTGATCAAAACTGACCTGGAACCAACCTGAAATTGACCAAAAACCAACCAACAGACTAAAAACTGATCAAAACTGACCTGGAACTGACCTGAAATTGACCAAAGACCAACCAACAGACTAGAAACTGACCAAAACTGACCTGGAACCGACCTGAAATTGACCAAAAACCAACATGCAGACTAAAAACTGACCAAAACTGATCAAAACTGACCTGGAACTGACCAGAAATTGACCAAAGACCAACCAACAGACTAGAAACAGACCAAAACTGATCAAAACTGACCTCGAACCGACCTGAAATTGACCAAAAACCAACATGCAGACTAAAAACTGACCAAAACTGATCAAAACTGACCTGGAACTGACCTGAAATTGACCACAGACCAACCAACAGACTAAAAACTGACCTGGAACTGCCCTGAAATTGACCAAAGACCAACCGACAGACTAGAAACAGACCAAAACTGATCAAAACTGACCTGGAACTGACCTGAAATTGACCAAAAAACGAAACCAACAGACTAAAAACTGACCAAAACTGATCAAGACTGACCTGCAACTGACCTGAAACTGACCAAAAACCAACCAACAGACTAAAAACTGACCAAAACTGATCAAAACTGACCTGGAACCGAGCTGAAAATTGACCAAAAACCAACCAACAGACTAAAAACTGAAGAAAACTCACATAAAAAGTGACCAAAAACCAACCAACAGACTAAAAAACTGACCAAAATTGATGAAAACTGACCTGGAACCGACGTGAAATTAACCAAAAACCAACCAACAGACAAAAAACTGACCAAAACTCACATAAAAAGTGACCAAAAACCAACCAACAGACTAAAAACTGACCAAAACTGACCTGGAACTGACCTGTAATTGACCAAAAACCAACCAACAGACTAAAAACTGACCAAAATTGATCAAAACTGACCTGGAACTGACCTGAAATTGACCAAAGACCAACCAACAGACTAAAAACTGACCAAAACGGAACTGAAAATTGACCAAAAACCAACCAACAGACTAAAAACTAAAGAAAATTAACCAAAACAGACCTGGAACTGACCTGAAATTGACCAATAACCAACCAACAGACTACAAACTGAAGAAAACTCATCAAAACTGACCTGGAACTGAGCTGAAATTGACCAAAAACGAAACCAACAGACTAAAAACTGACTAAAAAACTGACCAAAACTGATCAAAACTGACCTGGAACTGACCTGAAATTAACCAAAAACCAACCAACAGACTAAAAACTGACCAAAACTGATCAAAACTGACCTGGAACTGACCTGAAATTGACCAAAAACCAACCAACAAACTAAAAAGTGAACAAAACTGATCAAAACTGACCTGGAACCGACCTGAAATTAACCAAAAACCAACCAACAGACTAAAAACTGACCAAAACGGAACTGAAAATTGACCAAAAACCAACCAACAGACTAAAAACTAAAGAAAATTAACCAAAACAGACCTGGAACTGAGCTGAAATTGACCAAAAACGAAACCAACAGACTAAAAACTGACTAAAAACTGACCAAAACTGATCAAAACTGACCTGGAACTGACCTGAAATTAACCAAAAACCAACCAACAGACTAAAAACTGACCAAAACTGATCAAAACTGACCTGGAACTGACCTGAAATTGACCAAAAACCAACCAACAAACTAAAAAGTGAACAAAACTGATCAAAACTGACCTGGAACCGACCTGAAATTAACCAAAAACCAACCAACAGACTAAAAACTGACCAAAACTCAAATGAAAAGTGACCAAAAACCAACCAACAGACTAAAAACTGGACAAAACTCACATGAAAAGTGACCAAAAACCAACCAACAGACTATCAACTAACCAAAACTGACCTGGACCTGACCTGAAATTGACCAAAGACCAACCAACAGACTAGAAACAGACCAAAACTGATCAAAACTGACCTGGAACTTACCTGAAATTGACCGAAAACCAGACAACAGACCAAAACTGATCAAAACTGACCTGGGACTGACCTGAAATTGACCAAAGACCAACCAACAGACTAGAAACCGACCAAAACTGATCTGAAATTGACCAAAGACCAACCAACAGACTAATGACTGATCAAAACTGACCTGGAACTGACCTGAAATTGACCAAAAACCAACCAACAGACTAAAAACTGACCAAAACTGGCCTGAAATTGACCAAAGACCAACCTACAGACTAAAAACTGACCAAAACTGACCTGAAATTGACCAAAGACCAACCAACAGACTAATAACTGACCAAAACTGACCTGAAATTGACCAAAGACCAACCTACAGACTAATAACTGACCAAAACTCACAGGGAAAGTGACCCAAATCCAACCAACAGACTAAAAACTGACCAAAACTGATCAAAACTGACCTGGAACTGACCTGAAATTGACCAAAGACCAACCAACAGACTAAAAACTGACCAAAACTGATCAAAACTGACCTGGAACTGACCTGAAATTGACCAAAGACAAACCAACAGACTAGAAACTGATCAAGACTGGCCTGGAACTGACCTGAAGTTGACCACAGACCAACCAACAGACTAGAAACAGACCAAAACTGATCAAAACTGACCTGGAACTGACCTGAAATTGACGACAAAACAACCTACAGACTAAAAACTGACCAAAACTGACCTGAAATTGACCAAAGACCAACCAACAGACTAAAAACTGACCAGAACTGACCAGGAACTGACCTGAAATTGACCAAAGACCAACCAACAGACTAAAAACTGACCAAAACTGACCTGGAACTGACCTGAAATTGACCACAGACCAACCAACAGACTAAAAACAGACCAAAACTGATCAAATCTGACCTGGAACTGACCTGAAATTGACGAAAAAACAACCTACAGCCTAAAACCTGACCAAAACTGATCAAAACTGACCTGTAACTGACCTGAAATTGACGACAAAACAACCTACAGACTAAAAACTGACCAAAACTGATCAAAACTGACCTGAAATTGACCAAAGACCAACCAAAAGACTAATGACTGATCAAAACTGACCTGGAACTGACCTGAAATTGACCAAAAACCAACCAACAGCCTAAAAACTGACCAGGAACTGCCCTGAAATTGACCAAAGACCAACCAACAGACTAAAAACTGACCAAAACTGACCTGGAACTGACCTGAAATTGACCAAAGACCAACCGACAGAATAGGAACAGACCAAAACTGATCAAAACTGACCTGGAACTGACCTGAAATTGACCAAAAACCAACCTACAGACTAAAAACTGATCAAGACTGACCTGGAACTAACCTGAAATTGACCAAAGACCAACCAACAGACTAGAAACCGACCAAAACTGATCAAAACTGACCTAGAACTGACCTGAAATTGACCACAGACCAACCAACAGACTAAAAACTGATCAAAACTGACCTGGAACTGACCTGAAATTGACCAAGAACCAACCTACAGACTAAAAACTGACCAAAACTGATCAAAACTGACCTGGAACTGCCCTGAAATTGACCAAAGACCAACCAACAGACTAAAAACTGACCAAAACTGACCTGAAATTGACCAAAGACCAACCAACAGACTAGAAACCGACCAAAACTGATCTGAAATTGACCAAAGGCCAACCAACAGACTAATGACTGATCAAAACTGACCTGGAACTGACCTGAAATTGACCAAAAACCAACCAACAGACTAAAAACTGACCAAAACTGGCCTGAAATTGACCAAAGACCAACCTACAGACTAAAAACTGACCAAAACTGACCTGAAATTGACCAAAGACCAACCAACAGACTAATAACTGACCAAAACTGACCTGAAATTGACCAAAGACCAACCTACAGACTAAAAACTGACCAAAACTGACCTGAAATTGACCAAAGACCAACCAACAGACTAATAACTTACCAAAACTGACCTGGAACTGACCTGAAATTGACCACAGACCAACCAACAGACTAGAAACAGACCAAAACTGATCAAAACTGACCTGGAACCGACATGAAATTGACCAAAAACCAACCAACAGACTAAAAACTGACCAAAACTCACAGGGAAAGTGACCCAAATCCAACCAACAGACTAAAAAACTGACCAAAACTGATCAAAACTGACCTGGAACTGACCTGAAATTGACCAAAGACCAACCAACAGACTAAAAACTGACCAAAACTGATCAAAACTGACCTGGAACTGACCTGAAATTGACCAAAGACAAACTAACAGACTAGAAACTGATCAAGACTGGCCTGGAACTGACCTGAAGTTGACCACAGACCAACCAACAGACTAGAAACAGACCAAAACTGATCAAAACTGACCTGGAACTGACCTGAAATTGACGAAAAAACAACCTACAGACTAAAAACTGACCAAAACTGATCAAAACTGACCTGGAACTGACCTGAAATTGACAACAAAACAACCTACAGACTAAAAACTGACCAAAACTGACCTGAAATTGACCAAAGACCAACCAACAGACTAATGACTGATCAAAACTGACCTGGAACTGACCTGAAATTGACCAAAAACCAACCAACAGCCTAAAAACTGACCAGAACTGACCTGGAACTGACCTGAAATTGACCAAAGACCAACCAACAGACTAAAAACTGACCAAAACTGACCTGGAACTGACCTGAAATTGACCACAGACCAACCAACAGACTAAAAACAGACCAAAACTGATCAAATCTGACCTGGAACTGACCTGAAATTGACGAAAAAACAACCTACAGCCTAAAACCTGACCAAAACTGATCAAAACTGACCTGTAACTGACCTGAAATTGACGACAAAACAACCTACAGACTAAAAACTGACCAAAACTGATCAAAACTGACCTGGAACTGACCTGGAACTGACCTGAAATTGACCAAGAACCAACCAACAGACTAAAAACTGACCAAAACTGATCAACACTGACCTGGAACTGACCTGAAATTGACCAAAGACCAACCAACAGACTAAAAACTGACCAATACTGATCAAAACTGACCTGGAACCGACCTGAAATTGACCAAAAACCAACCTACATACTAAAAACTGATCAAAACTGACCTGGAACCGACCTGAAATTGACCAAAGACCAACCAACAGACTAAAAACTGACAAAAAACTGACCAAAACTGACCTGGAACTGACCTGAAATTGACCAAAAACCAACCAACAGACTAAAAACTGATCAAGACTGGCCTGGAACTGACCTGAAATTGACCACAGACCAACCAACAGACTAGAAACAGACCAAAACTGACCTGGAACTGACCTGAAATTGACCAAAAACCAATCTACAGACTAAAAACTGACCAGAACTGATCAAAACTGACCTGGAACCGACCTGAAATTGACCAAAAAACCAACCGACAGAGTAAAAACTGACCAAAATTGATCAAAACTGACCTGGAACCAACCTGAAATTGACCAAAAACCAACCAACAGACTAAAAACTGATCAAAACTGACCTGGAACTGACCTGAAATTGACCAAAGACCAACCAACAGACTAGAAACTGACCAAAACTGACCTGGAACCGACCTGAAATTGACCAAAAACCAACATGCAGACTAAAAACTGACCAAAACTGATCAAAACTGACCTGGAACTGACCAGAAATTGACCAAAGACCAACCAACAGACTAGAAACAGACCAAAACTGATCAAAACTGACCTCGAACCGACCTGAAATTGACCAAAAACCAACATGCAGACTAAAAACTGACCAAAACTGATCAAAACTGACCTGGAACCGACCTGAAATTGACCAAAAACCAAACAACAGACTAAAAACTGACCACAACTCAGAGGAAAAGTGACCAAAAACCAACCAACAGACTAAAAACTGACCAAAACTGACCTAGAACTGACCTGAAATTGACCAAAAACCAACCAACAGACTAGAAACAGACTAAAAACTGACCAAATCTCTCAGGAAAAGTGACCAGAAACCAACCAACAGACTAAAAACTGATCAAAACTGACCTGGAACTGCCCAGAAATTGACCAAAGACCAACCTACAGACTAAAAACTGACCAAAACTGACCTGGAACTGACCTGAAATTGACCAAAAACCAACCAACAGACTAAAAACTGACCAAAACTGATCAAAACTGACCTGGAGCTGACCTGAAATTGACGAAAGACCAACAAACAGACTAAAAACTGACCAAAACTGACCTGGAACTGACCTGAAATTGACCAAAAACCAACCAACAGACTAAAAACTGATCAAGACTGGCCTGGAACTGACCTGAAATTGACCACAGACCAACCAACAGACTAGAAACAGACCAAAACTGAACTGGAACTGACCTGAAATTGACCAAAAACCAATCTACAGACTAAAAAACTGACCAGAACTGATCAAAACTGACCTGGAACCGACCTGAAATTGACCAAAAACCACACAACAGACTAAAAAACTGACCAAAAACTGACCTGTAACTGACCTGAAATTGACCAAAGACCAACCAACAGACTAGAAACTGATCAGGACTGGCCTGGAACTGACCTGATATTGACCACAGACCAACCAACAGACTAGAAACAGACCAAAACTGATCAAAACTGACCTGGAACTGACCTGAAATTGACCACAGACCAACCAACAGACTAGAAACAGACCAAAACTGACCTGGAACTGACCTGAAATTGACCAAAAACCAATCTACAGACTAAAAACTGACCAGAACTGATCAAAACTGACCTGGAACCGACCTGAAATTGACCAAAAAACCAACCGACAGAGTAAAACTGACCAAAATTGATCAAAACTGACCTGGAACCAACCTGAAATTGACCAAAAACCAACCAACAGACTAAAAAACTGATCAAAACTGACCTGGAACTGACCTGAAATTGACCAAAGACCAACCAACAGACTAGAAACTGACCAAAACTGACCTGGAACCGACCTGAAATTGACCAAAAACCAACATGCAGACTAAAAACTGACCAAAACTGATCAAAACTGACCTGGAACTGACCAGAAATTGACCAAAGACCAACCAACAGACTAGAAACAGACCAAAACTGATCAAAACTGACCTCGAACCGACCTGAAATTGACCAAAAACCAACATGCAGACTAAAAACTGACCAAAACTGATCAAAACTGACCTGGAACCGACCTGAAATTGACCAAAAACCAAACAACAGACTAAAAACTGACCACAACTCAGAGGAAAAGTGACCAAAAACCAACCAACAGACTAAAAACTGACCAAAACTGACCTAGAACTGACCTGAAATTGACCAAAAACCAACCAACAGACTAGAAACAGACTAAAAACTGACCAAATCTCTCAGGAAAAGTGACCAGAAACCAACCAACAGACTAAAAACTGATCAAAACTGACCTGGAACTGCCCAGAAATTGACCAAAGACCAACCTACAGACTAAAAACTGACCAAAACTGACCTGGAACTGACCTGAAATTGACCAAAAACCAACCAACAGACTAAAAACTGACCAAAACTGATCAAAACTGACCTGGAGCTGACCTGAAATTGACGAAAGACCAACAAACAGACTAAAAACTGACCAAAACTGACCTGGAACTGACCTGAAATTGACCAAAAACCAACCAACAGACTAAAAACTGATCAAGACTGGCCTGGAACTGACCTGAAATTGACCACAGACCAACCAACAGACTAGAAACAGACCAAAACTGAACTGGAACTGACCTGAAATTGACCAAAACCAATCTACAGACTAAAAACTGACCAGAACTGATCAAAACTGACCTGGAACCGACCTGAAATTGACCAAAAACCACACAACAGACTAAAAACTGACCAAAACTGACCTGTAACTGACCTGAAATTGACCAAAGACCAACCAACAGACTAGAAACTGATCAGGACTGGCCTGGAACTGACCTGATATTGACCACAGACCAACCAACAGACTAGAAACAGACCAAAACTGATCAAAACTGACCTGGAACTGACCTGAAATTGACCAAAGACCAACCAACAGACTAGAAACAGACCAAAACTGAACTGGAACTGACCTGAAATTGACCAAAAACCAATCTACAGACTAAAAACTGACCAGAACTGATCAAAACTGACCTGGAACCGACCTGAAATTGACCAAAAATCCAACCGACAGAGTAAAAACTGACCAAAATTGATCAAAACTGACCTGGAACCAACCTGAAATTGACCAAAAACCAACCAACAGACTAAAAACTGATCAAAACTGACCTGGAACTGACCTGAAATTGACCAAAGACCAACCAACAGACTAGAAACAGACCAAAACTGATCAAAACTGACCTGGAACCGACCTGAAATTGACCAAAAACCAACCAACAGACTAAAAACTGACCAAATCTCACAGGAAAAGTGACCAAAAACCAACCAACAGACTAAAAAACTGATCAAAACTGACCTGGAACTGACCTGAAATTGACCAAAGACCAACCAACAGACTAAAACACTGACCAAAACTGACCTGTAACTGACCTGAAATTGACCAAAGACCAACCAACAGACTAGAAACAGACCAAAACTGATCAAAACTGATCTGGAACCGACCTGAAATTGACCAAAGACCAACCAACAGACTAAAAAACTGACCAAAACTGACCTGGAACTGACCTGAAATTGACCAAAAACCAACCAACAGACTAGAAACAGACCAAAACTGCTCAAATCTGACCTGAAACTGACCTGAAATTGACGAAAAACCAAACAACAGACTAAAAACCTGACCAAAACTGACCTGGAACTTACCTGAAATTGACCAAAGACCAACCAACAGACTAAAAACTGATCAATACTGGCCTGGAACTGACCTGAAATTGACCACAGACCAGCCAACAGACTAGAAACAGACCAAAACTGGATCAAAACTGACCTAGAACTGACCTGAAATTGACCACAGACCAACCAACAGACTAGAAACAGACCAAAACTGATCAAAACTGACCTGGAACTGACCTGAAATTGACCACAGACCAACCAACAGACTAAAAACTGACCAAATCTCACAGGAAAAGTGACCAAAAACCAACCAACAGACTAAAAACTGACCAAAACTGATCAAAACTGACCTGGAACTGAGCTGATATTGACCACAGACCACCCAACAGACTAGAAACAGACCAAAACTGATCAAATCTGACCTGGAACTGACCTGAAATTGACGACAAAACAACCTACAGACTAGAAACAGACCAAAACTGATCAAAACTGACCTGGAACTGACCTGAAATTGACAAAAGACCAACCAACAGACAAGAAACAGACCAAAACTGATCAAAACTGACCTGGAACCGACCTGAAATTGACCAAAAACCAACCAACAGACTAAAAACTGATCAAAACTGACCTGGAACTGACCTGAAATTGACCAAAGACCAACCTACAGACTAAAAACTGATCAAAACTGACCTGGAACTGACCTGAAATTGACCAAAAACCAACCAACAGACTAGAAACAAACCAAAACTGATCAAATCTGACCAGGAACTGACCTGAAATTGACGAAAAACAACCTGCAGACTAGAAACTGACCAGAACTGATCAAAACTGACCTGGAACTGACCTGAAATTGACAAAAGACCAACCAACAGACTAAAAAACTGACCAAAACTGACCTGGAACTGACCTGAAATTTACCAAAGATCAACCAACAGACTAAAAACTGACCAAAACTGATCAAATCTGACCTGGAACTGACCTGAAATTGACCAAAAACCAACCGACAGACTAAAAACTGACCAAAACTCACAGGAAAAGTGACCAAAGACCAACCAACAGACTAAAAAACTGACCAAAACTGATGAAAACTGACCTGGAACGGACCTGAAATTGACCAAAGACCAACCAACAGACTAAAAACTGATCAAAACTGACCTGGAACTGACCTGAAATTGACCAAAGACCAACCAACAGACTAAAAAACTGACCAAAACTGACCTAGAACTGACCTGAAATTGACCACAGACCAACCAACAGACTAGAAACAGACCAAAACTGATCAAAACTGACCTGGAACTGACCTGAAATTGACCACAGACCAACCAACAGACTAAAAACTGACCAAATCTCACAGGAAAAGTGACCAAAAACCAACCAAAAGACTAAAAAACTGACCAAAACTGATCAAAACTGACCTGGAACTGAGCTGATATTGACCACAGACCACCCAACAGACTAGAAACAGACCAAAACTGATCAAATCTGACCTGGAACTGACCTGAAATTGACGACAAAACAACCTACAGACTAGAAACAGACCAAAACTGATCAAAACTGACCTGGAACTGACCTGAAATTGACAAAAGACCAACCAACAGACAAGAAACAGACCAAAACTGATCAAAACTGACCTGGAACCGACCTGAAATTGACCAAAAACCAACCAACAGACTAAAAACTGATCAAAACTGACCTGGAACTGACCTGAAATTGACCAAAGACCAACCTACAGACTAAAAACAGATCAAAACTGACCTGGAACTGACCTGAAATTGACCAAAAACCAACCAACAGACTAGAAACAAACCAAAACTGATCAAATCTGACCAGGAACTGACCTGAAATTGACTGAAAAAACAACCTGCAGACTAGAAACTGACCAGAACTGATCAAAACTGACCTGGAACTGACCTGAAATTGACAAAAGACCAACCAACAGACTAAAACTGACCAAAACTGACCTGGAACTGACCTGAAATTTACCAAAGATCAACCAACAGACTAAAAAACTGACCAAAACTGATCAAATCTGACCTGGAACTGACCTGAAATTGACCAAAAAACCAACCGACAGACTAAAAACTGACCAAAACTCACAGGAAAAAGTGACCAAAGACCAACCAACAGACTAAAAACTGACCAAAACTGATGAAAACTGACCTGGAACGGACCTGAAATTGACCAAATACCAACCAACAGACTTCAGTTTTTAGTCAATTTTCAGGTCAGTTTTGGTCAGTTTTTAGTCTGTTGGTTGGTTTTTGGTCAATTTTCAGGTCAGTTTTGAGCAGTTTTGGTCAGTTTTTAGTCTGTTGGTTGGTTTTTGGTCAATTTTCAGGTCAGTTCCAGGTCAGTTTTGGTCAGTTTTTAGTCTGTAGGTTGGTTTTTGGTCAATTTCAGGTCAGTTCCAGGTCAGTTTTGGTCTGTTTCTAGTCTGTTGGTTGGTCTTTGGTCAATTTCAGGTCAGTTTTGGTCAGTTTTTAGTCTGTTGGTTGGTCTTTGGTCAATTTCGGGTCAGTTTTGTTCAGTTTTGGTCAGTTTTTAGTCTGTTGGTTGGTTTTTGGTCACTTTTCCTGTGAGTTTCGCCAGTTTTTAGTCTGTTGGTTGGTTTTTGGTCAATTTCAGGTAGGTTCCAGGTCAGTTTTGATCAGTTTTGGTCAGTTTTTAGTCTGTTGGTTGGTTTTTGGTCAATTTTCCTGTGAGTTTTGGTCAGTTTTTAGTCTGTTGGTTGGTTTTTGGTTAATTTTCACGTCCGTTTTGGTCAGTTTTTTAGTTTGTTGGTTGGTTTTTGGTCAATTTCAGGTCAGTTTTGGTCAGTTTTTAGTCTGTTGGTTGTTTTTGGTCAGTTTTGATCAGTTTTCGTCAGTTTTTAGTCTGATGGTTGGTTTTTGGTCACTTTTCATGTCAGTTTTGGTCAGTTTTTAGTCCGTTGGTTGGTTTTTTGGTCAATTTCAGGCCAGTTCCAGGTCAGTTTTGATCGGGTTTTCATCAGTTTTTAGTCTGTTGGTTGGTTTTTGGTCAATTTTCAGGTCAGTTCCAGGTCAGTTTTGATCTGTTTTGGTCAGTTTTTAGTCTGCTGGTTGGTTTTTGGTCAATTTTCAGGTCAGTTTCAGGTCAGTTTTGGTCAATTTTTAGCAGGGGCGGATCTAGAAAAATATTTATGGGGTGGCGAGAGGGGGGCAGGAATTTCTGAGGGGTGGCAACATATGGCAGACGTATATATACTGAATTTAATCACAGTTATCAAAGTTTGATGAGAAATAGTATGTACACACTACAAAAGGGCACGGGCTGCCATTTACAAACTCATACAGAAAAACATAATCTCATGCAATCAAAGTCTTGCATTTGAGGTTTCATGTGAAACAGTTCATATTAGGAATATAAGTGACCATACAATGTGATCTCACTTAATAGGAGATAGAAGTATGCTAACACGACTGTAGGTGGGGCATTATCACAGGAGAGGCATTAAGGTAAGACACAGGTGATGAGTGGCAGATGTGTGAGAGGGGAAGCAAAGGGCAGCGTTACAGGCAGCATTTGTACAAGAAGAAACTATCCAAAGAAAAACTTAACTTAAATGGGTCACCGCACTCAAACGAGGTACTGGACATCGCTTTTATTGTTTACTCAGAATAGCCATTCTCCCCATTTGTCCCTCAGTAGCTTGAACAATTTTTTGACAGATGAGGTCTTTACTGATAAAGTGACGAGAAATACAGTACAGTATATACAATATTCACAGCAGTTAAGGCAACATGAAAGGGGCATTTCATGCATGTAAATATGAGCTGCTGTATCAACAAATTACACAAAAAGGCTCACAGAGTTACAAAAGGGTATGTTACATCAAAATCTCCACAAACCTGAAAAGGAGTCACATAAAAACACGTACATTTTGCTCCCAGTCTGAAAAAGTACAAAAAACATTTTGTGAGTAGGTTCATACAGGCCGTTTCTGGACAGTTTTATACTGTTTTTCAAAAGAAGAGACATTAAACAACAACAACAACACTGCTTCATGTTCAGCAGGATTTACACCATTTACACCAGTGTCACATTTTAAACTTTATTTTTCTCACACTTTAGGTTTTATTAAAGGTGATATCAGATTTTCTCAGTTGCCAAAACAAAGATATAAATACAGAAATTTAAAGTGCAGATTCTGTTGAGGTCATCATTTTAACAGCTTTGTAAAGGCTCACCAGTGAGCATAACATGAAGTTGTCATGCCTATAACAGCTGAATGCGGCGATTTCCATGTTGCTCAGCAAAACGCTTCACAAATTTATCTAGATCTAATGCTTTTGTGCATTTTGATTCAATGCTGAGTACAGCCAAACTCGATAGTCTCTTCTGTCATAGTAGACCGCAAATAAGTCTTTATCAGCCTGAGAGATGAAAAACTTCGTTCACAGGATGCACTGCTCACAGGTAAAACAACCGCTATTTTACACAACCTGAACAACTCATAAAAAACATCCTGGTATGGGTCCAAAAACTGAGTGAACTCCATTAGAGTGGTAGGACTCTCCTTTTCCCCCTTTTTTCTGTCTAGTACTCTCCTCGTCTGATGTAACTTGTGTTTGAGATCCTCAATATTTGATAATATCATAAGCTTCAGCCAATAACAGAACAGCCTCCTCTCTCAAAAAAGTTGGACTTGACGGATTTAGTGCCTGGACACCCTGCATAATGTTACAGTTTGTGTTAGAAAATCTTCTTCCTATTTCTCCAATCATGTTATCCAGAACTGGATAGTACACAGAGACACAAAAAGTGTGTTTGCTATCTGGAACTACATGCTGTCCCAAGGTGCAGTGGATGACAGTATCCTGAAGCACCTTTGTTGTCTGTCTTGGCCTCTTTGGTTTTCGCTGAGTTGTATCAATGTTACTTCGTTGACATAAATCAAGTGTTTCACTCCACATGTCCTCAAAAGAGGCTTGACTACGGTACTGGACCAGTGTCTCTTTAAGTGCTTCAATAAGTTCAACAGCCTTAGCATAGTCCACTGTTTTAGACTGGAGCATGTCTGATAAAAATTTGGAGTCACTCAGGACCTTTCTGAACAGAACAAGAGATCCAGCAAAATTCAGATCAATTTGAGCCAATATCCCTCTTGCTTCAACAGCTCTTTGTGGATGGTTCTCAGATGCGATCTCTTCAAGCACCTGTACTATTGCAGGCAACCTGTCCATAATATTACGACATGCTATGTGCCTACAGGCCCAACGTGTATCACTTAGCTGTTGGAGTTCCCTTGGTGCACCATCAAACATCTCCCGCTGCACTTCCAGCCATTTGTTATGTACATAAGACCCAGACATGAATACAAACAGTCGTTCCAATAATGAGAAGAAGTTTCCTGCATCTGCCACACTTTTTACAGCGTCTACTATAACTAAGTTCAAGCAGTGTGCACTACAGTGAACACAGAAGGCATGTTTGGCTACTTCTTTTATTTTTGCTTGAACACCTGCATGTGCCCCACGCATCACTGCTGCCCCATCGTAGCCCTGGCCTACAAGGTTTTTCTTGTACTCCAGCCCATGCTTCTCAAGGAAGCATATAATCTTGTCACTTAAGGAGGCAGCATTCAGGTGTTCTGCCACTTCAAACTCAAGAAAGCTTTCATGAACCACACCGTTGTAAAAATATCTCAGAACAAAATTACATTTGCTCCTTTTTCTGAACATCTTTAGTTTCATCAACAATAACTGAAAACTGCTTGCTCGTTTTAACTTCCTGGATGATTTCCTCTTTGACCATTACAGCCAAGCGCTCGTATTTCATTCTGTGTTGTTTTACTCGTGTATTTTGCATTTTTAGCTTGTTGTTCAAGTCTTTTTTAATGATGGGGTTATGGTTACCCAGCAAGTCTAACATAGACAGAAAGCACCCTATTTTTCTGAGTGGAGAGACTCCCTGTGACCCCGCTGTGCTATGTTTTCTGTGGCTGTTAGAACTAAAATTTCAGCTAATGTTGTATTGATTTTCAGCCACCTGCTTCTTTTTTGCTCATCCATTAGTCCAAACATTGAGGTATTTTTATCCATAATTTTCTTGTTCTCTGTCCATGCAAACATTGCATTTACATGGCCTTCAGATCTGGCATGAGAACAGAAACCACTGTCTTTCATTGTAGCCTTTTTCCAGTTACGATAACCCTCGAATGAGGTGAAAACAGTCCTTGGAGCAACAGGGAGGGAAAAACACCTACAAGCAAAACAGTAAGCTGCATCTTTCGATTGCAAGTATTCTAACCAGGGATGAGACTGCGCTGCGGAAGCTTCTCCTGGCTCCTCCCTGGAGGGTCTTAGGGAAACTCTCGCACATTGGCTGCATTGGCACCTCACACCTGGACTTGGATACGTCTAGAAGATGGAAGGGAGGAAAGATTCAAACTGCATTACATCTGAACTAATTATACAATATAACAACTAGTAAAAACATAATCAATTTGGAACTGTCATTGGTTAGATATAACCATCAGACTGTGTTAACACACACTAACATTTTAGCCTGGGAGAGTATTTTTAGGTTCATTTGTTTAATTTTGGAATTTAATCTGAGCAATAGATCTGAAATACATCGTACACAAAATATTAAAACTCTGTCCCCATCTCATCACACTATCACACTGACAAGTTTTCCCAATTATTCATATTTAAGCAAACACGGATATTTATATTTATTTGAAGAAGTCTAAGTAATGTCTCTTAAATACACCTTATAGCAAAATGTCCGTCTTTGTCATTTGTTGTTCTTATTCATAGTATACTATGCAGCAACAATTTCCATACCATGTGGACCAGCTCGACTGGAGATGGTTGGTGATGGCTCAGGCGCTCTCCTTTCCCTTTCACTGTCTGTGCCCTGCACGTTATCTTGTCTCTCCCTTTCTCCCTCCTCATCTTGGTGATGTTCTCCCTCCTCCATATCTTCACCACTGTGGTGTTCTCCCACCTCCTCCTGTCCCTGGTCGCCTTGGCCATTAATATTCTATCTCTGTCATGTTTCTGTTGCCCTTCTCTCTCTCCTTCCACCTCGTCTTTGTCTTCTCTCTCTCCTTCCACCTCTTTTCTCTCTCCTTCCACCTTGTCTTTGTCTTCTCTCTCTCCTTCCACCTCTTTTCTCTCTCCTTCCACCTCGTCTTTGTCTTCTCTCTCTCCTTCCACCTCTTTTCTCTCTCCTTCCACCTCGTCTTTGTTTTCTCTCTCTCCTTCCACCTCTTTTCTCTCTCCTTCCACCTCGTCTTTGTCTTCTCTCTCTCCTTCCACCTCATCTTCTCCGTCTACCTTGCTCAGTTGTTCATTTTCTATTTCTCTCACCTTTCTCTTTGGTGAGAAAAAATTACGTATGCTACCTTTCCTCATTTCTGTAAGATTCAAAGTAACTTTACAATGTTTTCCTTGACAGACGTTGAATCAATATTAGCTTTTTTAGCCTACTTTACACAGAACTAACGTCAGACCTAGCTAACATTTCATGTATAGTTAGCGAAATAACTCAGGTTCTTCAACCTGATTTTATCATCTCAAAATCAGCATCGCAACTATGCTAGCACTGTGCTTTCAATATAATTTAATTTCTTGATAGATAGTTAATCAGTTTTTATCTCTTTCCTCCCGTGTCTCCTTTCCTCGCACCTCCTATCTCCCTCGCTTCGCGCCACTCAGTTCTCAGTCTCTTGTCGCTCTGGCGTCATCTCGTGCTGCATTCACTGCAGTCGGACATTGGAGATTCACGCTCGTAAATGTCAAATTGGCCATAATTTTTCTTTTAATTCGTTGCTGCCAACTGGGGTGGCAGCAGGGGTGGCAAGGCTTTCTTTTAGGGTGGCATTTGCCACCCTATGCCACCCTGGTAGATCCGCCCATGAGGGGTAGTAAGGTATTATGAGCTCTTTTAGATATGATGGTGCCTGACCATGAAGAGCCTTGTATGTAAGGAGAAGAATTTTAAATTCTATTCTAGATTTAACAGGTAGCCAATGCAAGAAAGCCAAAATGGGAGAGATGTGATCTCTGATCTTGGTTCCTGTCAGAACACGTGCAGCAGCATTCTGAATTAGCTGCAAAGTCCTAAGAGACCTAAGAGAGCAGCCTGATAACAAAGAGTTACAATAGTCCAGCCTAGAAGTAACAAATGCGTGGACTAGTTTTTCTGCATCTGCTTGAGATACAATGCGTCTGATTTTGGCGATGTTACGTAAATGGAAGAATGCAGTCCTCGAAATTTGTTTTATGTGGACATTAAAGGACAAATCCTGATCAAAAACAACTCCAAGATTCTCTACGGTGGAGCTGCAGGCCAGGGTGATCCCATATAAAGTAACTAAGTCTCTAGAGAGAGAGTTTCTGAGGTGTTTGGGTCCAATTACAAGAACTTCAGTTTTGTCTGAATTTAACATCAGAAAATTGTAGGTCATCCAACTTTTTATATCCTTAAGGCATGCTTGGAATTTAGTTAATTGATTGGTTGACAGGCTTGATCGATAAATATAACTGGGTGACAGACAGACAGACAGACAAACAGACAGACAGACAGACAAAGACACAGACAGACAGACAGACAGACAGACAGAGAAACAGACAGATAGACAGACAGATAGACAAACAGACAGAGACACAGATAGACACCCAGACAGATAGACACCCAGACAGAGACACAGACAGACACCCAGGCACACAGAGACACAGACAGACACCCAGAAAAAGACACAGAAAGATAGACAGAGACACAGACAAACAAAAACACAGACAGACAGACACCCACCCAGACAGACAGACAGACACACAGACAGACACCCAAACAAACAGACAGAGACACAGACACACAGACACCCAGAAAAAGACACAGACAGACAGACGGACAGAGACACAGACATACTGACACCAAGACAGACAGAGACATGGACAGACAGACACCCAGACAGACAGAGACACGGAAAGACCCCCAGGCAGACAGAGACACAGACAGACAAACGGACAGAGAAACAGACAGACACCCACCCAGACAGACATAGACACAGACAGACAGACAGACAGGCAGAGATACAGACAGACAGACAGAGACACAGACACAGACACACAGACAGACACAGATAGACACCCAGACAGAGACGCAGACAGACACCCAGGCACACAGAGACACAGACAGACACCCAGAAAAAGACACCGACAGACAGACTGACACCCAGACAGACAGAGACACAGAAACACTCCCAGAAAAAGACACAGACAGACAGAGAGACACCCAGGCAGACAGACAGACAGACAGACACCCAAACAGACAGAGACAAAGACAGACACCGGGGCAGACAGAGACACAGAAAGACACCCAGAAAAAGAGACAAACAGACACCCAGACAGACAGACAGATAGATACACAGATAGACAGACAGAGAAACAGACAGACAGACAGACAGACAGACAACCAGAGAGATAGACAGAGACACAGACAGACAGATAGATAGACAGACAGAGAGACACCCAGACGGAGAGAGAGACACCCAGACAGACAGAGACACGGACAGAGAGACGCCCAGGCAGACAGACAGACAGACAGACATAGACACAGACATAGACACAGACAGACAGACACCCAGATATACAGACATACAGAGACACAGACAGACAGAGACACAGACAGACAGATAGACAGAGACACGGAAAGACACCCAGAAAAACACAGACAGATAGACAGACAGACAGACAGACAGACAGAGACACAGACACCCACAAAAAGACACCAGACAGACAGACAGACACCCAGACACCAGTGTTGTAGTAGTCGAGATCGGTCCTGAAGGTCTTGGTCTCGTCTCGGAATCGACTGCATTTTTACTCTGTCTTGTCTCGGTCTCGGACAAAGCGAACTGGGGATTTTATTTCAAGACCGGTCAAGACCACAACTGTGGGGATATCAGTAAATTGCCTGTGCATTTTTGGATTAACTTGTTAATATCATTAATGTGATTTTCCGTAAATCGTATTGCTTCGATTACAACCAATAACTTGACTCATTTATCATTTGAAATTTTTGTCACCGTTAACGGCTGTCACCCCTCCCGCCCCCTTTCACACGCCCCCACAAAATTGCATGTGAGTGACAGGAGAAGAGGCCGTGAGAAGATGTCAGCCAACTTGTCTGGAATAAAATTTGGTTACCTGAACCACAAAGAGTTTTTGTGCACAACTACGTCCAAAAGAAAACACAGCGCAACTTGTAAATTCTGTAAAGCAACGGAGACAGCTGGGACCACGTCCAACTTTTACCGGCACTTAGAGAGGAAGCATAAAGAAAGGTAAGCTAAGTGTAAATAAGATTTAGTCAATACTAGCTAAACACGTTTGTGTATACTGTATGCTTCAGGACACCGGTTTCATTTGCTTGCCGGTTATTTACCCCCTAGCTAGGCGCACAAGCATATTAGCACATTACCTCACTGCATTAACTTTGTGTGAGAGTGAGGAGTCAGGCCATGTGTCTTATTCCTACGTTACGTTTTTTGTTGTGATAAAAAATGACAAGACAGGTGACGTAAAGCTATGTAGCTAATGTGTATATAGTTATGTTACGTCAACTCTGACGTAAACGATGCACGCCACGCTCCCCTCTCCTGGGTGAGAGATAGGGATGTGCGATACCACTATTTTTCCTTTCGATCCAATACCAGGTGATACCAAGGCTAGTATCCCGATACCAATACCGATACTGATACTTTTAGATGTCCTACTTGTGTATATGAAAATGATGACTTTTACAATGAAAACTTGTGAATGTTATTATGAAAAATTTATTTTATACCTCTGTATAACAATTAAACAAGCTGCCAAATATCAGACGTTTTTTCTCTTTAATCAGAGCAATTAAAGACAAGAAAGAATCTGTGCAAATCAGCGCCTACATATTGAGCTGGGAGGAAACATTTTTATCTAACTAAATAAATAAAATGAAATAAATAAAATATTATGTTTTAATGCAAAATTGACAAACATTCTGGTATTTTATGTACGTCTATATGCCTGTGATGGTGGGCACTGTGATGTATTTTCACTATACCTGGATATTGCCTGCCTCTCTGTAGGGCTTCCAAGACAGAGGTCTGCCTCATTCGGCCGCAGGTGTGGGGGGCTTTTCCCTGCACTCCCTCTCTCTCCCTCTCCTCTAATCTCCTCAGCTGCAAGTCGTCGTGCTCTTTGTTATGGTTGACCTTTAGGTGTTTTGTGAGATTTGTGGTATTACCGCAATACCTGAGACACTTTGGGCACAAATCATAGGTAGCTTCATTCAAGCTTACTGCTGTGAAATGTGTCCAGACGATGCTCCTCTTTCTCTCTGCCATCCTGTGCTTCTTTCCTTCTCCGCTGTCTCTGACTGACTAATGGCGTGTGTGCATGCGACGCGCATATCTGTGCGCGAACTGCCAAGTCAGACAGGAAGCGGAAGCCAGAAGGAAAAGTAGTTCCATATCCGACACAAATATTGACCACGGGTTTCACTTTTTACTTATAGAAAATTGATTAGAGTCTGCGTCATAAAAAGTATTAATATTTCTTGTAAAAGTGGACTTGGAATTTTGATGTAAAGATCGATTCTAAAAAACACACCCCCAGATCGGAAGTATCGATATTCGCGGATCGATACGCACATCCCTAGTGAGAGAGCTAGAGTCAGCAGTCTCCAGAGTGGAGCCGGAGTAACATTCAAGCTGCGTCTCAATTCAGGGGCTGCATGCTTCGGAGGACGCGGCCGCGACTCCTTCTGAGAGACCTTCGAAGGCCGCATCAACCGTTGTTAAATGAGACGGTCTAGCCTTCGAAGCATTTCCTGGTTGCGTCACCAGCTGCGTCACCTGCCGTCAGTTGTTACTTTGTAACGTAGCCGTTGACTGTCAGTTAGTCGTCAGTTGAGAAAACGAAGAAAAAACAGACAGAAGAAAGTATAAGAAAGAAGAATGAAGTATAACATATAATAGTGATAATCCTAAACGTAGCTCTTTATTCAATCCAATCGTTTAACTAGACTTTGCAGTTTTACAGTCTGGAAATAAAGCAGGGATAATAAAAGTAATAAAATATAAGTAATTAGTAAAAGTAAAAGTAGTAACAAGTAAAAGTAATTAAATATAAAAACTCAATACTTACTTTTATTATTATTATTATTATTAAATGTATTCATTATTAGGTATTATTCATCGCCGCTTGGTGTCGCCATTGTATTTTCCCGGCACTGAACAGCGGCGCGCAAAGGATCTTGGGATATGGGAGGCCGCGAAGGATACTCCGGTGCATCCTCCAAGAGAAGGACGCATTTGAAGGACGCATTCGCAGCCTTCGCGCGGCGTTGTGACGTAATCGGCCTGCAAACGCGTGCTTCGAAGGATGCAGCCCCTGAATTGAGACACAGCTTCAGTGTTTCCCCTATATTCATGCGCCGCTACTGAAATTTCACAAGATCATTAATATCAATGCGCCACTAATGATTTTTACTCGCACTGTGTGAGCGCAACAACACACGACGTTATTTTGGACATGTTTTGAGTCATTAACTAGCGCAGCAAATCATGTCGGACCCTCTTCTCATTCTTCAAAGGACATCTACGTAAGTTAACGTTCAAGTTTATACACGTTAGAGTAGTGAGTAGCGTAGGTAGAGTAACGTTAGCATAACGTAGAGTAGCGTAGCTCCTTATGGCAGTGTGCAACAAGTGAGTGAGCAGAGAAAGTGACAGTGAAGTGGTAAAAGTGAACGGAGCAGCAACAGCAGAGAGAGAGATTAGCAGAAAATGTAGTTTGTCAGTTAATAAATGCTACAGCCTCTCAAGCTAACGTTAACACTACATTTTTTAGCTGCTAAGTAGCGCTAGCTACATTAATTAGCTGCTTGTCATTACTACCTGTGTGAGTCCAGAGGAGGAGAGAGAGGAGTGCAGAGAGGAGTGAGGAGAGATGCAAAGAGAGGAGCAGGACCTAGAGAGCTTTCCACACTGAATATAGTTAGGGACCGAGCCAGTGACAACTGGAAGGTCCCTATTGAAATTGGAGTGTTTATTATTATTATTATTATTATTATTATTATTATTACGCTTAGCCCCTATTACGCATGTTTTGACTGCCTTAACGTAAACTTTGCGTGAATTTTATTTGGCATATGTGTCGGGCCTGCTGCGATATCGGATCTCCCTATATAGGCCACGCCCACTTCCGCCTAGATTTTTTTTTCCGCTCGAGCTCGAAATGTCGACGAAATTTTGCACATAAGACCTGGAGACCGTCCTGGCAAAAAAAGTATAAAGTTTAAAGTATTTTGACATTTCAAAAAATAAGCACGTTATAAAATTAGCACTTCCTGTTGATTTTTCGTCAAAAAAGGAAGTGGGGTCTTTCTTCACAATGGTATGGCCGATTGACACCAACCTTGGATCAATAGTTTATCATGTCTTCATTAGGCATCGTGCACAATCTTGCACAATTTGAGGCCACCGCCACAAGGTGGCGCTCTTTCAAAGTTAACCATTTATATCTCCGCATCGGCACAAGTGATTAAAATGTAAATTGGTACGATGATTGCCCATGGCGCCCTGAGGCTCCCCTAAAAAGGGAAAAATATCACGCGCTAGGTGGCGCTCTGGTGGCCGGGTAAATCATTCTGCGGAGACCGTAATAGTTATGAATATGAAATTCACAGGACACGTGTAGACTGGTGCCTCTACCTCACATACCAAAAATCGTGTTTGTCGTGGTTGTAGCGCCCCCTACAGGATTTTTAAAAAGCAGCCCCGGCGCCACGTTTCGCCAATATGTATGAAACTTGGTAGGCCCATTGAACGTGCCAAGACGTACAAAAAAGCCTCTTGGACCCATGTCCCAAATCCCACAGGAAGTCGGCTATTTTCATTTTTAATTTTCACTCTCGGCGGTCATTTTGACTTTTTGGGCTTCTATTTTAACTAATTCCTCCTAGGGAATTTCTCGGATCTGCTTCAAAAATTAGTCAGTACCAGGCCTGGAATTTCGTCATTTTAGGGGCAAGGCCACTTGGCCTTTTGTCTTGTCAATTTTTTGAGGGCACAAAGGCCAAAAGCCAGGGCACCAAGTCCATAAAATAAAACAATGATTTTTAAGTCCACGTCCATAATGAATTTAATGTAAGGACTAATGACGCTTCTGTGGAAGATTGGAGTCTCAGTCGAAACTGTCAAGCAGGTCAAGAAACTTCTCCTATACTTTTTTATGTCTGAAGATAAGAAACTATTGAATATATCTAAAAAGAATACAAAATGAACCGTATCGATCTGATTGTTGCTTGTGATTTGTCTGTCTTGTTTTTACATGTGATTATGTTTTTTATAGTTGTCTATTTTTTAACCAGTCTGCAAGCCAAGTTTCCCTTAGGGGACAATAAAAGCAACTGAACTTAACTGAAGTACACAGGAAATTATGAAGTACATCACTCACTTCAAAAACTGTAAAACTTATTAAACCAATCTCCACCCACAATTTTTGCTCAATTGACACCAAATGTGCAAGAGCATCTTCAGGCAAGAGCATCTTCAGACTGTCCTCAAAAAACTACTACACAGATTTTTTATTGATCAAAATTGAGCCTACAGTGCATCAAAATGTTTGATTGTAAACGGTACTGTAAACATATACTAGCATATAGGCTACTGATTAACCCATAAGAGCCCAGACCGATTTCTCA
Organism: Argyrosomus regius; assembly: GCA_946959425.1. Classification (NCBI taxonomy): domain Eukaryota; kingdom Metazoa; phylum Chordata; class Actinopteri; family Sciaenidae; genus Argyrosomus; species Argyrosomus regius. Next base: position 67,356 of record CAMPSB010000029.1, read on the forward strand.
ATCAAGGAAAATTATGAGATAAAATAAACTAAATAAACAACAATGAAAACATTCAACTTTTTATTTTCAAAAATAGCACTCTCATGTCATTTGCAAAACACTGAAACGCCATGACACCTGGCTGTGAAACATTGAAACGCCATGACTGTGAAACATTGAAACGCCATGACACCTGTGTCACGCTGGGTCCTTAATCAGAGTCACTAGACTCGTTTGAAGATGAGGATGGGGAGTCAGGGAGATTTGCAGTGCATGTTTTGGGGTTCCTTGGACCATATGGATGAATGTTTGGCCTCTTTTTGTTGATGCCAGCTGCCCACCATCTTGCCACAGATTCTTGGCTTTGATAATCTGCAGGAGCACAACCCTGTGATTTGATGAGGAGGAGGTCTTCAATGGTGGATGTATGCAGGCTTAAGCGTCAGTCTCCCTGCATTCTCTTAATGACTGAGAACTGCCGCTCTACTTGAAAGGTAGAGACAGGGAACACCAAGATTATTTTTATGAGGTGTAGCAGGTTGGGGTACATGCTTCTCTTCTCCATCAGAAACCTTGACCATAGCGGGAGGAAAGTTTGGTCCTTATAGTGGCGCACTATGTCAGCTTTTGCTCTAAACCACTCCCTGTCTATCTCAGCCACATTGCAGCCATTTTTGGTCAGAAGAGGCTCAAAGTGCTTGCACAGATGATGTATCTCTTCGTCACCAAACTCCTTTTCTTCTGTTGGGAAATTCACAGGATCAAACATCTCTGCAGCCAGGAGCACAGGATCAGTGGAGAAAGTAGAGAATCTCTTGCCAGTGCATGCAATGATGTTGTCCACTGTGTCTTTCCTATGGTTACAGAAGGCTTCTGCAGTAACGTTGGAGTTTCTGATATTTACTCCATTGTATTGAAATCCCTCAGTGGTGGTGGTGAAGGATTCAAGGACGGGGCGGAGATAGGGACCTGGCTTCTGAGTTTGCTTACGCAGCACAGCCTGGGCAGCCAGGATCCTGGTACGCACACATGACAGAGGCAGTTGATCTCCTTGGAAATTAAGCGACAGTTCAGCCAGGACAGATAAAAGATCCTGATACAGTGCCATATTAAGTATAAACTTTGGCGAGGTTAACTGCCGTAACAGTGCCCTTATCTTCTGCTTGTCTGGCGTAGCCTCGTCCTGTCTTTCCTGGAGGTGGGTGACAATGCTCCTGTAGTTTGTGGTGGCAAGACAGGAAACAGCCCTCCTCCTGTGGTCTATCCACCTGGTCCCCTGGGAGCGAGCTGGTTTAACTACATGCTCCTCAAGTTCCTCTCCGATGGCCTTCAGCTCCCTCCATTTTTGGGGGGGGAACGATGGTAGAGAGAGTAGAGTCTCATCAGGAGGTCATCGATCTTGGTCAAAGAAAAACGGAAAATGAGGCATTTATGAGACATTTTATTACACATTCTATTAGTACCTAGTAGTATCTAGTAGTATTTTAGTACTAGTACTAGTCCTACCTAGTACTAGTCCTACCTGTTCAAAGTATGTGCTCTTGAAGGCATCCTTCAGGCACAGTTCCAGTCTGTGGGCGACACAATGCACTTTGAGCATCCATGGCACACACTCTTGTAGTTTGAGTGAGGATACCATTTGTCCTACCAAAGTTGACGGCTGCTCCATCAGCTGCTGTTGCAGTCAAGCAGCCACTCAGATCGAGGTCATTTTCTGCACACTTATGCATTATGGCCTCGAAAACCCCATCAGCATCACAAGTTGTTGGCTCTGCAATACTTTAAAAAATATGGAACACAAAGAAAGAAGTGACTTTCGATTAACTGGAAGCTTGATTACAATCACCCCAACCTATGTTGCATCATTACATCCTTTCTCCCAACTTTCCTGCCCTTTTCTACTGAATGTCACTATTGCTATAAAAAAGAACATGAAATTACTTGTGGGGAAAAAAACATTCAACAGAGACTATTTGTCTATATTATCCTTACCCAAGTAGTCTGATTCTGGGGGAGCCATGTTCAATAAGCTTTATGCTTATGACTTCTTTATCTGATGTACCTTTGTCTGTGCTTCCATCGAAAAATAAGGAGCAGTAGAAAGGCTCACATTTTTTAAGAGCTTGAAGTTGGTCTCTGATGTTTCCAGCAATATTCTCAATAAATATGCGGCAGGACTTTTGAGTTGTGGTAGGTGACCCCCAGCTCCACCCCATGCTTGCGCTCCACAGAGACTAAAGTCTTGTACAGACTAAAAGGCTGCTCAGTGTATGCCACAGTGTATGCAATATCAAATAATTTGCACATCTTTGTTTCAGTTTTGTTATTAAGTTTCTGGAGCTGTGTAACTGTGTTCGAATTAGTTGAAGCCTGGTTTGCTTGCTGACATGCTGTGATGTGAGCTTTTGAGTTAATATGTGTTTTGGCTGTGCATTTTTTAACATTTGTGCTGCCAGTTATGTATGTATCTGTATTATGTATGTATATGTGTTGTGCAGTGCGGTTTTTATAGTGCTCCCTGCAGATGCAGCACCACACCTTAGTAACATAGCCTTTCTTGTCCTTCTCAAAGTGCAGCCAGTCATACCCCCAGGACTCTACAGTGGTGGCAGTGTTTTTTCTTTCCTGGCTCCATCTACCTCTTGCTCATCCCCTTGTCCCGGTCCTTCCATGTCTCCTCCCTGTTCTCTCCTTCTCTCTCCCATGTTTCTGTATCCTGTCTCGTCTTCTCCTGCTGTCTTTTCTCCTCCTCTCTCATCCCTGTTTCTTGGTCCTTCATTGTCTCCTGCTGTCTTTTCTCCTCCTCTCTCATCCCTGTTTCTTGGTCCTTCATTGTCTCCTGCTGTCTTTCTCCTCCTCTCTCATCCCTGTCCTTCATTGTCTCCCTCCTGCCTTCTCCCCTCCCTCTCTCATCTCTCTCTCCTCCTCTACCATCTCTGTGTCTTGGTACTTCAAAATCTCCTCCTGTTTTTTCTCCTTCTCTCTCATTATCTGGTCCTTCATTGTCTCCTCCTCCCTCATCTTTGTGCACTGGACTTTGTCTCTCTGCTCCTGTCTGTTCATGTTCAACTCTCTATCGTTTGTTTTCTGGCTCTCCTGTGTCACCTAACTGGTCTGCCTTACTCCGACTGAAAGATATTGACACATAATGAACTGGGTAAAAATGGCTAACAGCAAATTACACTCAAAAAATATCAGGGCCTAATATTCACATGTATGTATTTCAATTGAATATGAAATTTCCATCCATTTGGATTACAAAGTTTTAACATAAACTATTAAACTTAATGCGATGCATATTTGTAAAAATGTGAAAAAGTAATAATATGATTTATTTAATTGTACTAATAAACCCAAAGTGTTTTTAATATAGAACAACCAGGTTTATGTATTTATAAGCAAATAATCTTAAATATTAGGCCTAAATATTTTTGTACATGATAAACTGATTCACTGAACAATATCTGGCTTTCAATTGTTTTTGATGTGTTGTTAGATAGCTAACAATCAAACAAACTACAGTGTATCGTTGCCTCTTCAAACATAATTGACCACTCACCTCCTGAAAAAAGTGTCGATTGTTTTGCAGTTTGTAGCTGCATCTTCAAAGCTTTTTTTAAGGCACCTCTCCCTCCGTTGCTTGCTTGGCATAATTATTGCTGGGGGTAAATAAATAAAAATAAATGTTAATGTTGTAATGTAGCCAGCCACCAGTGTTGGCCTACCTGTCTTAATTTTTATTTAACCAGAAAAAAACCCATTGAGATAAAATCTCTTTGGCGATGGTGATCTGGCCAAGACGGCAGCAGTTACACGTTGGTTAAACAGCAAACATAGATTAAAAAAGCGACTATGAACAGCCAGCACACATCAACCAACTGTAAATTACCAAAGTAGCAACACCAAGATCATAAATACACAAAAATTACACATTACGGCAGGAACAAGCAAACAAAAACTTGACAGCAAGCTAGCAAGCGTTTGTTGACGTTAATATTACAGGCTATGGTCGAGGCACGTTAAAACTGTGTCAACGGTTGTAGTGATATAACGTTACTGTACAAGCAATTTAACTTAACGTTAACTAACTTATATGTTGAAATTCCTATTTTATTCGTTCGCTAATTTAACACTGTCTTACCTTAGTCCCGGGTGACTTTTTCCCTCTCTTCAGTCTCAGACCCAACGTCACAGCCTCGCGCACGCAGACACAAGAGGGTGGGGGTGCGTTTGATGAAGTCTCCTTGGCCGGGTGATAGATTGGTGTCGAACTGTCATTATAGCCCGTCCGAGCGGTTCATGCCAGGCTCAAATCAAACCCACCACTGATGATGAATGTCATCAAAAGACGCTTTTTTTCCTCAAAAGACGCAGGTGTAAAGCTGTGTTAACAGGAAAGAGGCAGACGAGAAAACCGCAAAACGAACTGGGCCAGTGCGGCGGGGCATCAAGGCCACCGTGGCCTTAGGGCAGATATTTTTTCAAGGGCACAAGGCCATGGCCCCTCGTGGCCTCGTGAAATTCATGCCCTGGTCAGTACAGTCAAAAAATGGTGCTGAATGAAAACCGTGCTATTTGCGACTGTACGTTGAAGGGCGTATCCATGGCGTGTAATCAAAGTTGGCCATTTTGAACGAATGTCGAACTGTGATGTCATTTATGGCATTTCAGGGTTCTATTTTAAGTAACTTCTCCTACAGGTTTTATCAGATCTGCTTCAAATTTGGTCAGTACAGTCAAAACATGGTGCTGAATGAACACCGTGCTTTTTGTGACTGTACATTGAAGGGTGTGTCCGTGGCCTCCGTTAAAGTTGGCCATTTTGACTTCTGTCGTCATTTTTACTAACTCTTACAGATTTTATCATATTGCCTTCATATTCAATCACTGCAATCTAGTCACATTGGTGATTATAAGTTGATCAAATATTTACTATGCTTCAGCTCTACATTATCACACATTTTACAATGGTTGCTATTATCTGGTCAAAGTATTTAATAACGTCTCACTTTTGGTTTTGGGTATGGGTGCACATTTTTTGTATGTCTATATATGTTAGTTTTGTGCATCTGTGGATAGTGTTATCTGTTTTTGAAGCTTTCTTTGGTGAGCTATAGTAGTGTCATTATAACACACTTATGTGCAAGAGGTATATCAGATGGATTGTATTTTAACAGGAGGTTTAGCTGAATGGTCAGCTAGAGGTGTAGGAGCATGGTCATTTGCAGGTGTAGCATTTAGTGGATCTGCAGTAGGAGTAGAGCTGTAAGAGGATCATGCTGAGTTTAACCAGGAGGATCATCATGACCAATAAGTGTATTTCAGGAAGACCAGAGCCACCACAGGAATGTTGTTTGATATTATTTATGTAAATAACAAGTTGTTCATAGCTTTTTTTAAACAACAAATAGCACAACTTGTAATCAGCAACAGCACACCCAAACACCTTGACAGACAGACACCCAAACAGACAGACAGACACCCAGACAGACAGACACAGACAGACAGACAGACACCCAGACAGAGAAAGAAACAGACAGACAGACAGACACCTAGACAGACAGAGACACCTACAGAAACCCAGAAAAAGACAGACAGACAGAGACACAGACAGAGACACAGAAAAAAACATAGACAGACAGACAGACACCGATACCCAGAAAAAGACACAGATAGATAGGCAGAGACACAGACAGACAGAGACACAGACAGACAGACACCCAAACAGACAGACAGAGACACAGACACCCAGGCAGACAGAGACACAGACAGACAGACAGACAGACAGAGACACTGACAGACAGAGACACTGACAGACAGAGACACTGACAGACAGAGACACTGACAGACAGACAGACAGACAGACAGACAGAGACACTGACAGAGACACTGACAGAGACACTGACAGAGACACTGACAGACACCCAGAAAAAGACACAGACAGACAGACAGCGTCAGGGACAGACTGACACCCAGACAGACAGACAGACAGACGGACAGAGTCACGGACAGACTGACACCCAGACAGACAGACGGACACCCAAACAGATAGACACTCAGACTGACAGACAGACAGACAGGCAGACAGAGACACAAACAGACAGACAGACAGACAGACACCCAGACAGAGAGACAGACAAACAGCCAGACACCCAGACAGAGACACAGACAGACACCCAGACAGACAGAGTTACAGACAGACACCCAAATAGACAGAGACACGGAAAAACACCCAGAAAAAGACACAGACAGACACCCAGACAGACAGAGACACAGAGAGACACCCAGGCAGACAGACACACAGACAGACAGAAACCCAGACAGACAGACGCACACTCAGACACCTAGACACTCAGACTGACAGACAGACATTCAGACAGACAGACAGAGACACAGACAGGTACCCAGACGGAGAAGCAGACAGAGACACAGACAGACAGAGAGACACCCAAACGGACAGAGACACGGACAGACAGATACCCAGACGGAGAAGCAGACAGAGACACAGACAGACACCCAGACAGAGAAACAAACAGACACCGAGATAGACACAGAAAGACAGACAGACAGACACCCAGACAGACAGAGACACAGACAGACACCCAGAAAAAGACACAGACAGACAGTCAGACAGAGAAACAAACACCCAGGCAGACAGACACACAGACAGACAGACAGACGCACACTCAGACACCTAGACACTCAGACTGACAGACAGACAGACATTCAGACAGAGACACAGACAGATACCCACCCAGAGAGACAAAGTCACAGACAGACAGACACCCAGACAGACAGAGAGAGACGGACAGACAGACTTCCAGGGAAACAGAGACACGGACAGACACCCAGAAAAAGACAGAGACAGACAGAGACAGACAGAGACACAAACAGACTCACACCAAGACAGACAGAGACACAGACAGATAGACAGAGACAGACCGAGACAGATAGACAGACACCCACCCAGACAGACAGACACCCAAACAGACACCCATACAGACAGAGACACAGACAGACAACCATACAAAGACACAGACAGATGTCCAGGCAGACAGAGACACAGAAAGACACCCATAAAAAAGAGACAGAGAGACACCCAGACAGAGAGAGACCCAGGCAGATAGACAGACACCCACCCAGATAGACAAAGTCACAGAAAGACATACACCCAGA